>JAHWGI010000069.1:600000-925394 GCA_029379305.1 Frankliniella fusca | reverse complement strand
CCCCCCCCTTCCCGCTGCCGATCAGGGTTCGGCAAGTTACTCAAAAAAATGTACTAGTTACCGTTACCGTTACTTTCCTTTACACAAGTACTAGTTACTGTTACCGTTACTGGGACCAAGAAAAGTAACTAGTTACGTTACCGTTACCCGAAAAATTGTAACTCGTTACCGTAAAGTTACCTTTAAAGTAATACACCGCAAAGAAGAAAAAAAACAGAAATATTTTTCATACAAATTTTGTTTTCAAAAAATTAATATTACAACATAATTACAACCATCAAAATTGAAAAAAAAAAGATCTTAAACAAAACTTACGAACTAATACAACAGAATTACAACTATCAATAAACTGAAAAAAAAAAGATATTAAATAACAATTTAACACTAAAATAGACTAGAATTTGCTTCCAAAAGCACAAGCGACTCAAAATTTTTGTCGCTAAGACGGTTCCTTCCCGGAACCATCACTAGTTTAGCTCGGCTAAAAAAGCGCTCGACAGGCGCACTCGAAGGGATGCAAGTGTTGAATTTGATAAAAATTTTCCTGTAAAATTTATCTGATTCAGCACTTGCATCCCCTGAGAGGAACCTGTTGAGCACTTCAGAAGCTGAGCATGAAGAAGCCAATCGCTTATTGCTATTTTGGCTAAACCTGAAATCAAAGGACGATGTGTTAATTTCGGATAAAAGGCGAAGTGTAATTGATACGCAGGAATGAGTTAGTTTTGTAATTATTCATACCCAAACAGGCGACGAAACGAGTTTCGTGCTTCTGACTCTTCCTCAGGGGTGATTTCAAAAGTCTGCTGGGCCTGGGAGTCACACTCCTCTTCTAAGTCCTTCGCAGCGTCCAGAACCCATTGCCTCGCCTGTTCGACCTTTGCTGGCCCATCCTCCACGAAATCGCGCACCCAGTTCAGTCTGAGAGCGGGCACGAGACAGGCAGCGACCACCAGCTCTTGGTTCCAGAGTAACCTTTGATTGCCACTGTTGAACCTGCGGTTCAAAAGGTCGATAATAATAAAATACTCAGAGCGCTAACAGCAAGGCACGCCGGAAGGACTGCTACCCTCTGCCCCCTTACCGTCTCCGCACGCTGTCTCTGATGCTCTGAGCAACGGGCTTAAGATACCTCAAGCCGTTGGTGCCCCTTCCCTCAAGAAGCCTGGACTGGGTTTGCAGCAGTCTGTGAAGCGTCGGCAGCAGGTACCCGATGCACACATTGTTTTCTTGCTGAAGAATATCCAATGCGTCCGCCAAGGGCTGCATCACCTATAAGAAATAAAACAGAGGTACAAGTTAATGCTACGTAAATAATAAGTTGAAGTGTAAAATTTCGCGTTTTGGGGAAAGTGTGTTACCTCTTTGTACTCCTTCATCCACGTTATCTCATTGGGTGTGAAGTACTCCGTTGTCCGAGAAGTAATGAGCTCTCTTAACTCGGGGGCCTTTTCTTGGGTGAGCTTCAAAATGTGGCTTAATGCATCAAATTTAGAGTTCCACCGTGTTTCATTTGGCGAAGGCAGAAGGGTTCCAAGCACCGACTTTATCTTATCGTGGCCATTGGTGCTCCTTGACTGGTAGCGCCACAGTGCCGAGCACTTTGACATGACGGAGTCATGTAAATGTTTTAACGAAGTGTCCCTTCCAAGTACCCCTTCCACATCGTACACCGCGATGCGGCTGAGAGTGTGGGAGGCACAGCGGCGGTGAGTTGGTAGCTCGATCACGGACCGGTCACTCTGCTCAATCGTTTCGGCCAGGTCCACTTCTTCGACATCCACATCTTCCCAGTCTCCGTCTTCCTGGTCACTACCACCGACCTCGTCGACATCTCGCACGCCATACACCCTGTGCAATATAAATGCAAAAAGAATAATTAGTCTCCGTGCGCTGTTGAGGAGGAGAGAGACGGGGCGTAGGATGGGGAGGGGGGAGCGGACGCCACGCCGGGTTTGACTCTAGCGGGTTGGGCAAGGCATGGGCAATGACACCGGGGGAGGGGGTAGGGAAAGGGGGCGAGGGGGGGATCACTCATATAAAACTTGTACAATGATTTTTGCTGTGTCCACGATGAGGGGACTGAGGGGCCAGGAAACCGACACACGCGTAGCGCCACGGATGGTACATTTATTGGAAGCACAAATAACAATCACAGTATCACTGACACTCGGAATAACTCGGATGCTTGTCAATCTGGAGAACTGGCCAACACGGAGAACCGGCTGATGCTCGGGTTCACGTGTGGGACAGAAGTGCCGGTCAGCGGTCGGCGGCGGCAAGAGCTCGGCCGCCGGGCGCTGCCGGCGCTGCGGGCGCTGCCCGAACTGTTTGCGCCTGTAGCGCTATCGGGCGCAGCCGGAACTACCTCGGCTTTGTGAGGGCGGCGACATAGCAGTCCTCCCCCCGAAAAAAAAGAAGGTACTCTACCAATTTCAGTCTATGATGACTTAAAACTATACACAATTAACAATGAAAAGAAAGAGAGAGAAAAAAAAATGTGCACAAGAGAGGCTATTTTGTTGCCTCTGCTTCCTTCAGGCATAAGGTGCAGGGGAAGCGGCGTGGCGGGGTGACCGGGGGCGAGGCCAGGAGCTGCTCCTCTTCCTGCTCGTCGTCAGAGCCGACCAAGGGCTCGTTGTCGAGCTCCAGCTCGTCGTCCTGTGCGGAACTGTCCTCAATTGTGGTGAGGTGGAGCTGGTAGTCCTGCAGGTAGGTCGGCTGCTGGCGCTGTCGCGCGGACCGCCGCGGGCCCGGGGAGGTTGCTGCTGCCCCGGTCGCTGACTCGGGGGCAGCGGCCTGCTCCACCCCGGCATTCTGCTCGGGGGTGGGCAGGTCCCATGTCCTGAGGAGCTCGTCCAGCCACGGGTCGTGGCAGCCGGGCGGCGGGGTCGGGAGGGGGCCACCATGATGTAAAAATATTAGCTTGGCCTTTCGATACTGGCGCCTTTTCCCTTGCGGCACCGCCGGGTCCCATTGCACCACCTGTTCTGGTGTTGGTGCTGGCGGTGGTGCGGTGGTGTTGCGCGGCGTTGTTGGCGTCGGCGGTGAGCTCTGCGCTGGCTCTCGCAGGGAAAGGTCCAGCCGCCGCTGGGCGGGTGCCTTGGGGCGTGCTCCCAGTCGTTGCCACACGTCGCGCTGCTGGCGTGGCGTGGCCCCGGGGGTGGCTGCCCCCCGCGGGCCGGCGACGTGCTCTGGCCCTGCCGTCTCCGCGGCTCCGCTCTTGCTGCGGGGCGTCGTCTGGCCTGATGGTGTGGCTGGGGCCGTTGTGGGGCGACCCCCTTGTCGGCCCTTAGACGACGGCGCGGTGCGTTTTTCGGCGCGCGCCCCAGCCCGCTTCTCGCGGGTGTTGGACGGGCTCGGGCGTGGGCCGGAGCGGCTTCTGGACCCGCGGTTGGAGGGCGGTCTTGCGACGCGGCCCTCACAGCTGCGGTTTCTGGCTCGGCTCCGGCTCGCGCTGCTGGCGGGGCGGTAGGGCGGCTTGGTTGCTCGGCCCTGATCGCCGGACCGCGACCGCTCGCGGCGCGCAGACCCGCTCCGGCCGGGCGGCCTAACAGCTCTGCCCGGCGGTGGTTGGTGGTGGCTCGGCGGGGTCCTTGGTGTGCTCGCCGCCCCGGGCGGCTGCCTCGGGGGCGACGGTGACAGGGAGCCGTAGGGGTTGCGCGCCGGCCTGGCCTCCCGGTGCACCTGGACTATGATGCTCTTTGGCCGCACGCGCGCCTCGCGCTGCCACTCCTCGTCCTCAGAGGAGGTCTCCATTTCGGCAGAGATGGGGGGCGGGAAGGTGGTGCCGACCGCTCGCGAGGCCTGCGGGTTCTGCTCCCACAAGCGCGGTGGTGGCAGGATGCGCCGTCCGCGCGGTGGGCCCGTCGGTGGAACGGCTTCCTGCAGGACCCTCTTCCTGACCTGGTTGACGTGACGGTGGATGTCCGTTGCCTGTGAAACGCAATCTTGTATTAGTAAGTTTCTACGTCCTTTACAGGCAGTCACTACTCCGGGCGCCCAGCGTGGCGCGGCCCTATCGGCCCTATATGTCCGGTACCACACGGGGTCCTGTGGTTGAGGGTGGGTCCCTGCAGTTTCATTTGCCGCGTTCCCCGCAGGCGCCGCTGTCTGCCAGCGCGGGTTGAGCCTGGTCAGCGCGTGATGTGGCTTGCGTCCCATCAGTTTTTCCGCCGGCGTAACGCCCTCGCTGTCAGGGGTGTTTCTGTGTTGGAACAACGCCACCTGCAGTTTCTCATCTTGTGTCCCATGAGTCATTTTGGCTAAAATTTCTTTTACTGTTTTTACGCCCCTTTCAGCCGGACCATTTCCTTGGGGCCAATATGGTGGGGAATGGTCCTTTGTTATCCCTAAGGATTGTAAAAACGTCACATATTGCTGTGACGCAAAACAGGGCGCGTTGTCAGACACCACCGTGTCTGGCAGGCCGTGTGTCGCAAAAGCACGGCCCAGGGTCGCGATGGCGGCGTTAGTGCTCGGCCCCGCGACCCATTGTGCCTCAATCCAATTGGTGGCCGCGTCCACTACCACACATATGTAGTTTTTGTTAGTGGGCTCGCCAAAATCTATGTGCAGCCGTCCCCAGGGCCGGGCCGTGGGCCACGGGGAGGGGGCTGCAGCAGGCGGTGCCGGCCGTTGCTCCTGACACTGAGCGCACCGCCCGACCCACAAGGCAATGTCCTTGTCGAGGCCGGGCCACCACAGGATTGTGCGGCACATTCGTTTGGATCGCACTATACCAGGATGCGCCGTGTGCAGTTTCTCCAGGACTGCCCGGCGTAGTCGTTCCGGTATTACTACTCGGGAACCCCACAGCAGGCAGCCGTGATAAGTGCTAAGCCCAGTACGAACGGGAAAGAATTCTTTCACCGCTGGGTCCGGACATGTTTCCGGCCACCCGTGCACCGTGTACTTCCACACTTTCTTGAGGACTTCGTCCTGCTCGGTCGCTTCTGCGACGGCCTTGACTGAAAGGTGTTGGGTTTTGGTGCGCTCTGCTTGCTGGGCGTACGCTATCGTGACCAGCTCGTTCCCGTCCGTAAAAGTCTTTTCCACCGGGAGTCTGCTGAGGCAGTCCGAGTTCGCGTGCAGCTTTCCCGGCCTGTGCTTGATTTCAAAGTGGTAAGCTCCTAGTGTGAGCAGTCCCCTAAGCATTCTCTGGCTGAGGACGGGAGACGGGCCCTTCCCTATCAGTCCCAGAAGCGGCTTGTGGTCGGTATATATCGTGAATTTCCGACCGCAGAGATACTGGTGGAATTTCTTGACCCCAAACAGTATGGCCTGAAATTCCTTGTCCAGCTGGCTGTAATTTTTCTGCGCGTCCGTCAGTGAACAAGACGCGTACGCAATTGGCCGTTCTTTCCCATCCGGGAAAATATGGCCCAGTACAGCACCCATCCCATAGGAGGAGCTGTCAACACTCAACACGAGGGGCAACTCTAGGGAATAATGGCACAGAAGCTCCTTACTGCACAGGAGGCGCTTTGCTTCCTGGAAAGCGGCTTGCTGCTCGGCTTCCCAGGTCCATGGCACCCCCTTTGCTAGGAGCTTGTACAGCGGCGAAAGCACGGCTGCACGTGCCGGAATGTAACTGTCATAGAAGGCTAGCTTCCCTAGAAAGGACATGAGTTGGTGTATGTCCTTTGGTGGGGGCGCCTCGGCCAAGTCCTTCACTCGGTCCCCGAGGGCGCGCCGTCCGTCTCCGGAAATTTCGTGCCCCAGGTACTGCACACTCGGCACCCCAAATTCACATTTTGAGAATTTTAGTCGCAGCCCTTTTTCGCTAAGTCTGGACAGGACAATGTCCTCCAGGCGCAGCAACTCCTCCGGGGTCGGTCCCGCAATCAGTATGTCATCCAACAGCACGACCACGTTGTCCAGGTCTTTAAGGAGGGAGTCAATGACTCTTTGAAAAATTGCTGGTGCTGTGGAGACACCGAAAGCGAGCCGATTTACTTGAAACAGTCCCCGGTGAGTTGCAATGGTGAGAAATTTGGCTGTTCCCTCCGTCACGACCAGCTGTGAGTAGGCCATCTCTAGATCTAGCTTGGTAAAAATTTTTCCAGCTGCTAGGCGTGAGAAAGCACCTTCCAGTGTCGTGACCGGGTAGGGGTCGGGCTGCAGGACCTTGTTCAGTGTGATGCGGTAGTCCCCGCAGAGCCTGATGCCGCCGTCCGGCTTGTTCACCAGCACCAGCGGGGTTGCCCACGCGCTGTTGCTGATGGGGGAGATTATCCCTAAGCTCTGGTGACGGTCAAGCTCTTTCTCCACCTTGGTCATAAGGGCGTAAGGGACTGGGCGGCTCTTGAACTTGATGGGTTTGACACTCGCATCAATGTCCAGGTGAACCGCCGGCCCTTTGTACTGCCCGAGGCCGGGAGCAAAGCACGAGTATTTCTCTTTGTACCGTGCCCTATCCCCGTGGAGTCCCGCACCCGCGGTCTGTATGCTGAAGCACGGGGTTTCGTTCCCAGTAGGTCCTTGAATGACCTTGAAATCCAAAGCTCTGAACCAGTCCCGGCCGAATAGGGACGGCCCCTGGCCCTCAGCAACAGTGAGAACGACTCCTTCTCGTCGCGTATCACCGTGCTGAATGTTGACACGGGTCTGTCCCACCACCGGCAACCCCGTCCCATTCCAGGCTCGGAGGCGGAGTGGGCTGTCCTCCAGGACCCGCTGTGGCCACAGAGAGCGAAACAGGTCGTGCCCCACAATAGTGACACCAGCCCCCGTGTCCATTTCCATTTTAACGGGGACGCCGTCGACGACGACCTCGATGGACATTGGTGGTGGGACGCCCCGCTTGGCTTTAGGGGCGGGGGCCGAGGGGGGCGGTTGCATGTCCGCCCCGCTCACATGGCTCACCATTTCCCTAAGCACCGGCTGGGCCGCGGCATCTTGCACGGCGGCTGGCTCGGGTGCTTCAGGGCCTGTGAAACACCCTACCGGCTTGCCCGCGGCGTGCAGCTCGGCGGTCCGCTCCGGTAGGGCTAGCACCAGTGGAGCAGCCTGGTGAGCCGGCCCGGCCGCGGCTTGGCGCACGGCGGCCAGCTCCGGCTCGTTATCGGCTTGGGTGGGGGGCGGGTGCGCCGGCATGGCCGCGGCTCGCGCCGCGGCGTGCTCGGGCGCGCCGTCCAGGCCGCGGCGCGCCGGTCGGGCCTGGGCCTGTGCCGAGGCCGACTCGGGCGGGCCGCCCGCTAAGGATAGGTGGGAGGGGGGTACGGCCGCGGCGTCATGCACAGCGGCCGATTCGGACGTGTCCCTATCGTCGGCTTGGATATGGAACAAGAAGTCAAAGTCAACTTCCGCGGCCTCTGCTGGCGTCTGGGCGAAGTGGACCAGTGCTACGGGCTCGTCTGGTGGCCTGGGCTGGTCAGGGTCCAGTAAGGCCTCAGGCTGCTCAAACTGCTCTTCCACCATGTAGTGAGCCCGCGCGTCTGGCACGTACGCCTGACCTAGGTCCCTAGGCCTCGCACCCATGCCTTGTCCCGCCGGCGCGGTGGCGTAGCCGTGGCCTGCCTCGCGGTGCCCGGGCGGGCGGTATCCTTGAGGCCCTAGGCGGCCGCGGCCGCGGCCGCGACCCGGTCCCTGCTCCGCCATTCTGCAGACGCGTCCAATGTGTCCCACTTTGTTACACTTGAAACAAGTCGTTCGGGCGTACGGGCAGACCCGACGATCGTGGGGCGCTCCGCATCCTGCACAAGCAGGGACCTGAGGCGGACCCCACGGGTCGTGCGGGGGCGGATTTGCTTGGATGGCGAGTATTTGTTGCTCGTCCATGTAGTCCAAGCCCCAGTCCTCGATATCCAACTGGTAAATCTGTCCCGCATACCGCCCTTGGTGACCTGTCACCGCAGGCGCCGGCGCGTGCCCGGTCCCCGGTAACCAACTCGGGGGGCCGTGCATGTGCACGGCTGGTGCCGGCGCGTGCACGGTCCCCGGTAACCAACTCGGGGGGCCGTGCAGGTGCGCGGCGGGGGCGGGCGCCCCCGGCGCCGGCTGTGCGTGCGGCAGCCCGGGTATGTAACTCGCAGGCATGCGCATTGCTGCAGCCGTGGCTAGCGGGGCCACCTGCGTGTGACCTGTCATAGGCACATACAGGCCGTACGGCTGGGCTGTGTTTACCATGACCCAAGGGGACTGGGAGGGGGCAGGAGGGGGTACGGCTGTTGATGCGCGCTCATAGTCCTGCATGACCTGAATTACTTTGGCCAGCGTGTACCCGTCCCCTTTTCTCATCAACTTTTCTCTTGCCCGTTCATCCCAGCAGCCTCGGGTCAGCTGAGCTTTCAGCCGGCCGGGCAGCATGAGGGAGGTGAATGAGCAATCAGCGGCCAGTCGGCGCAGCTCGGCCACATACTCCATCACCGACTCCCCCGGTTTCTGAGCTCGGCTGAGAAACTCAGTCTCAGCGGCCACTGTTGTTTTGGCCCGCTGGCCGTACCGTTCCCGTAGCGCAGTTAATATTTGCTCAAAGGTGAGCGTCGCGCTGTTGAGAGTGGTCGGGTAGAGCTGGCTGATGAGGGCCTCAAAAACCTCACTATTGCAAATCTGCAGGATGGAATTACGCTTTTCCTCCTCGGTTTGCATTCCCTGGGCAGCCAGTGAGAGCGTGAGCCTAACCTCGTACGTCTCCCATTTCTCCTTTCCCGGCTGGAATGACTCAAATCTGAATCGCTTGGGAGGTGGGGGCGGAGGAGAATCCATTGCGCTGCCTCCTGCGGTACAAACGCGGCAGAGAGAGCAGCGGCCCTGGTGCGGTAAAAACTCGGCACCGTATGGATAGGCTGGGTACGAGGTGTTTGGTGGGGCCGGTGCGGTAAAAACTCAGCACCGGCTTGTTGACGCGCGCCACGCGGTGTGCGATGGGCCGGTGCGGTAGAAACTCGGCACGCAAAATCCCACTGAAGAGGTGTGCGGTCTGATGACGCGGCACGCCTCTTTTCTTCCGGGCAGTGCGGTCGAAACTCGGCACTGCTCGGGTTCACACCCCACACGTGGTACACACATACACACAATCAAATGCCCTGCTGCATGAGACTCACCTTTGAATCCTCGTCGCCACTGCTGTGTCCACGATGAGGGGACTGAGGGGCCAGGAAACCGACACACGCGTAGCGCCACGGATGGTACATTTATTGGAAGCACAAATAACAATCACAGTATCACTGACACTCGGAATAACTCGGATGCTTGTCAATCTGGAGAACTGGCCAACACGGAGAACCGGCTGATGCTCGGGTTCACGTGTGGGACAGAAGTGCCGGTCAGCGGTCGGCGGCGGCAAGAGCTCGGCCGCCGGGCGCTGCCGGCGCTGCGGGCGCTGCCCGAACTGTTTGCGCCTGTAGCGCTATCGGGCGCAGCCGGAACTACCTCGGCTTTGTGAGGGCGGCGACATAGCAATTTTTTTATTTTCTTGATTTTTTTTTTTAATTTTTTATTTTGATTTTTCCCGAGATAAAAAAGAAAAAAATATGTTACTTTTTTTAAAAAAATCGTGTTTTTTCTTGTTTTGTTCCCATTTTTTTCAGTTATGGGTTCATGTGTTCTCGATTTTTCGGATTTTTATGCAACTTTCTACTTGATTTTATTTTGATTTTTTTGATTTTTTGTTTTTTTATTTTTTAAATGATTTTTTTGGGGCTGTACAATGATTTTTCGAAGTGACCCCCTCAAAGAAGGGGGCGTTCACCTGTGCATAGACATAAACAAACTGGATCAATTGCTCACCTGAAAGCTTTGCAAAAATTAGATCCATTGTCTGTGACAACGGAACTAATTTTGGAGTTGTCCAGCTCGTACTCGCTGAAAATGCTCTCCAGGACATTAGCGATTGCATCGTAGTCCTGGGTACCCTCTATACGACGCAGAGCGAGGGCCGCAGAGCGCCGTTCTAAAGTGTCTGATTTCAGCCAGTGTGCGGTCACGGCAACATATCCTCTGAAAAAAATAGTCACACATTTAAAGAGCTGCATTACACCTGGCATATGGTTCGTCGTTCTCAACAGAGCGTACCTGCCGCGCGTTTTCCACGCATCCGCCGTTGTGCTCACAGTTGAGACAGACGCCAACTCTGTCTTTAATGCGGCCTTCATACTTTGAAGCTTGGCCAGCACTCTAGACCGGAGGGTCTTTTCTCGCAGCAAAGTGCAACTAGGTGGCACAATTGCCGCGATAAGCTCCCTCGTGGATTTGCTCTCCACAAACCTGAATGGTAGTCGATTCTCAATGACTACATTCAAGACCAGCTCATCGAGGCGAGACTGCGATACATGACGACCAGGTGTAAAAATCGACCGTTTCCCAAACTTCTTTGGACTGCACTTAGTACTGGACTGTTTCCGTTTCTTTGGAGTAGGTTGGCCTGACAAACCCTCTTCGTCTTCATCTTCGTCCGCGTCGTCATCATCATCCTTGTCCGCCTCAAAAATAAGTAGATGGCATTTCTGAAAGTGTATAGTGCTTGTTTATGACAAAATCGGGGGCGAACATGAGTTGTCGCGTCATTAACTTCAAACAACTTTAAGATTCGAAAAGATCTGCGCGCAGAGCGCAGGATGGAAAGCGCAATGTGAAAAGCGCGAGGGGTAAATAACTCCGAATTTTGATGTACACCACTAATTCAAAATTCACACTAATTCAAACTAATTCACGCGAATTCAAAACTAATTCACGCGAATTCAAAACTAATTCACGCGAATTCAAAACTAATTCACGCGAATTCAAAACTAATTCACGCGAATTCAAAACTAATTCACGCGAATTCAAAACTAATTCACACGAATTCAAAACTACTTCACGCGAATTCAAAACTAATTCAAAACTAATTCAAAACAAATTCAAGCGAATTCAAGTAAATTCACAACAAATTCACAATAATTTCAAAAAACTTCGCAATAAATTCAAAAAATTCAAAGCTAATTCAAAACGAATTCAATTTAATTCAGACAAATTCAATTCAAATTCACGAAATTTGTACACCGAATTCAGAGTTGTTTACCCCTCGGAAAAGCGCGGGACGGAAAGCGCCGTGCGGCGGAGAGGGCAGGGCGGAAAGGGCCGTGCGGCGGAGAGCGCAGGACGGGGGGCGCAGGGCGCAGGAGGGAAAGGGCCGTGCGGCGGAGAGAGCGCAGGGCGGAAAGGGCCGTGCGGCGGAGAGAGCGCAGGGCGGAAAGGGCCGTGCGGCGGAGAGCGCAGGACGGGGGGCGCAGGGCGCAGGAGGGAAAGGGCCGTGCGGCGGAGAGAGCGCAGGGCGGAAAGGGCCGTGCGGCGGAGAGCGCAGGGCGGAAAGGGCCGTGCGGCGGAGAGCGCAGGACGGGGGGCGCAGGGCGCAGGAGGGAAAGGGCCGTGCGGCGGAGAGAGCGCAGGGCGGAAAGGGCCGTGCGGCGGAGAGAGCGCAGGGCGGAAAGGGCCGTGCGGCGGAGAGCGCAGGACGGGGGGCGCAGGGCGCAGGAGGGAAAGGGCCGTGCGGCGGAGAGCGCAGGGCGGAAAGGGCCGTGCGGCGGAGAGCGCAGGACGGGGGGCGCAGGGCGCAGGAGGGAAAGGGCCGTGCGGCGGAGAGAGCGCAGGGCGGAAAGGGCCGTGCGGCGGAGAGCGCAGGACGGGGGGCGCAGGGAGCAGGAGGGAAAGGGCCGTGCGGCGCTTTCAATTCCATGGGACTCCGCGAAATCACGCGTCAAGTAAAGCATTTAAAAAAAAAAAATTGGCCCCGCACATATTATTGAAACATGACTTACCTTCATGTGCTTCCGTAAGTTGCTGCACGAAGTGATTGATGCTGACTTGTTCTCCTTACACAGAGTGCACAAGGGTTTAAAGTTTTTGTTGCCCTGCGATGGGTCTGGTGGTGGGACGCTCTGCATAAACCACTTCCGATACTTGGCCCATGGCAAATAGTTCTTGGGTCTAGCCATGGCACTGTCACCGGCACCCGCACCCGCGCCGCCTTTTTCTGCCTGGCTGGTCATAATCCTGGCGGCGACCACAACAAGGGAAAAGGGCGGGGTGTCCTGGGTGCTGTGGGTGCCCTGCCCTGCCCTGCCCGCCCAGGTGAGGAGAGCTGCTCGGCAGGTAGGCGCCCGGCAGGGCACGTACTACAAAGCGCAGACTGCGCTCGGCACAATGGGATGAGCGCGGCACGGTGGGGCGGGGCGGGGCGGGGCTGCCGTGGGCGTGGTGGCCCGGCAGGGGTAGGCCTCGCACTCACACGCAAGTCAATTATTGCAGTGTATCACAATGTTTCTATATCACTATCACTATATCACTATATCACTATCACAGAACTTCACAACACAATCACGGCACTCTGCACTAGCCACGGCCACGACGCGGCACGCGGCACGACGCAATGCTAGTGGGCACTCCGGGGGGCACGCGAGAACTGACGAGCTGCCGGCCGGGGCGCGGAGGGCGCGAAGGGCTCGGCGGGTTCGGCCGAGCTGGGCAGGCCAGGACCTGTCGTCGGGGGGCTCCGTGCGCGTCTTCCAGCGTTCCCGGGCATTTCTATGCAATCCTATTGGTTGTTGGAGTCACGTGGTTTATGGTTTAAAACTCCCCCTCCCCCTCCGTTTCCCCTCTTTCACCACCCTCACCCCCGCTCCAAAAAAAAACAAAAAAAAATCGGCAAGACAGACAGACACATCTTCATGTTATAACAAACAAGGCCACTGATTCCTGTCCCGGGCCTGGTCTTCCCTTTCCTTTTCCTTGTTGCGCTGGCTCGCAGCGCGGCGACCGCGACTCGGCGGCAGGGACCGCCCCGGAACCACCATATGGCCTTTTCCTCTCGAGGGCCCCCATATCCAGAAGGGCCCCAGTCCAAGACCAGGGATCAGCATCACCTCATTTACGCTTTTGCCCGGCCCCGGCTTGGCTACGCCGACCCGCGTCCTTTACCCGGACTTTCACGCCTTTTGTTTCTTAATAGGCCTGCTCTGGCGGGGTCCTGCCTGCCTGCCTACTGGGCCGGAGGATCGCATCTGAGTGACAGAGAGTTGCTGCCTTCGTCCAGCAGCTGCATGCGCAGGAGAGAGACAAGCATATCGGTGCGTCCGGGCGCAGCCCCCCTCCCTTACCCTCCTCCCTCACCTCCACCCACTCCACCTCACCCCTCTCCAACCATCCGCCCGCGCGCCTGCAGTCATCTGGTTGCTATTGTGACTTGTCTTTCTGAGTACTCAAAGAAGCAGCGAGGAAGTTCAGGGTCAGTGTGGACCCCCACACCCCCCACTCAACTATTAGGAGACACATGTGCACCAAAGCAGTGACAAAACAAAAGCATTCCGAAAAAATCGGAGAACGACAACGGCGGCCGGGGGCGAAGTTGCGTAGAAAAATTGGAAAGTAACGGTAACGAGAAATTCTGGTATCGTTACTCCGAAAATTGTAACTAGTACCGTTACCGTTACTAAATCTCAGCTGAGTACTAGTTACTGGTACCGTTACTCAAAAAAGTAACCAGTTACCGGTAACTTACTGTTACCGAGGTAAGTTACTCCGAACCCTGCTGCCGATTTACCTCTGAGAAGTGTTTGGCACTGAAACCAACGCCGTGAAATTTCCCCCTCCCCGGTCGGCGCTGCGCTGTGCTGCGCTGCAGAACCGTCGTGAGCGGCGGCACGCCGGCGCCGGGGTGGAGCAGGAGCAGCAGGTGGAGGCGCACCCGCTGCAGGCGCCACCCCGCCCCGCCTCCATCACGCTGCACCGGCCGCGCCTCCGCCCCGCCTTCCACCACCACTCCGTGCGCTGGAACTTCGCCCAGGCCTTCCTCTTCTCCCTCACCGTCATCACAACGATAGGTCAGTACTTCCGTACTTCACGGGACGACTAACCGAGAAGCGACAACTCTATTTTTGTGCACACATGACATTATCTTGAGCATTTCTCAAACCTTTTTTACCCCCCTTCATAGTTTCGATAAGATCTCGAGTGTTTCAAAATTACGTGATGTTTAAAGCGAGTGGGGCTCACTTCGAAAATTAATTATACGGCCCCAAAAATTCAATTTAAAAACAAAAATCAAAGAAAATTGAAGAAGAAAGATACAGAAATATCCGAAAAATCGAAAAAAAATAAACGAACAACCAAAATAAAATTGGTAAAAAAATTAGAAATGAGTAAAAGATCAAGATTTATCAAAAAGTGACAGAAATTTTCCTTGAAAAATGAAAAGAAAAATCAAGACCAAAAAAAAAAAAAGTAAAAAAATTTATTGTACACATTTTGTATGAGTGAAACCCCCTTCTGCTTCAAGAGGTTTGAATTGACCCCGCGCCCTGGCTCACGCTCGTCTGCAGGCTACGGCAGCTTCACGCCGCTCACGCAGGTGGGCAAGGCCGTGACGATGGTGTACGCGGCGCTCGGCATCCCGCTGATGCTGCTGTACCTGTCGGCGGTGGGCGGGCTGCTGGCGCGGTGCGCGCGCGGCGTGTTCACGCGCGCCGTCTGCTGCTGCCTGTGCTCCAAGTGCGGCTACTGCTGCTACGACGAGGAGCGCATGCTGGAGCGGGAGCGCCGCCTGCGCCGCCAGCGCGAGCAGAAGATGCAGCAGCAGCACCAGCAGCAGATGCTCTTCGCGGTCAGTATGTAGTGCGGGGAGGATCACTCTGACCAGTCATTTCTCCAGTCACATCCAGTCTAGAGGGAATAGGGCTAACCCGTCTCAAAGCGTACTAAAACACTTCAAATTAATGCGAAAATCGCAGAAAAGCTCGTGCTTTGTGTCACGAACCACTTTCACCCCGCACACGCAATCACTTCTATTGTGTGATTTTTCAGCCCCGTCCCCCCCAGTCGCTCCCCCTCCCGTGGTACCAGCACCTGTTGCGTAACAATGGCCAGAGTACCCCTATCCCTTTCTGCCTGGGTGCCAGCGTGCGCAGCCCCTTTGTGTACGTATTGAGTGAGACCGAAGGACTCCTATTTCTCAGAAATACCGTGGTACCAGTAAAAATATATCCGTTATCCCCTTCCCAATCTTTGAACTTGTAGTCAGCAGTGTGCACCCCCGACTGGCCTCGCCCCAACCCTGAGCTAGCTCCTAGCTCCCGAACCGAGCCCCTGCGGTCGGCGGGGTAGGCAGCCCTGCATGCGCGCCCCGTGCGGCGGGCTGGCCTACCTCGTAGGCCGCAGGCGCCTTCACTCACGGCGATGGGGCATGAACTCGCGTTATAGTCGGGTCACACCAACCGTAATAAAAGCGTAATAGTTTGCATTATGAAAGCGTATGAGGAGTGTCTTCTTCAAAATATTCTCCTCATCTCACTCATTATGAGGTCGATTTGGGCTGTTTTTTCCCCTTTTCCCGTTTTTGGCCAAATCGAAACGATTTCGGAGCCTAATACAGCATCCTGAACATAATAGTTGGGTCAAATATTTGAAGAGTAAAGTCCCCCTCGACTCACGGCGTCTTCCCTTGCAGTCGCCGTACTTCGTGGACGTCCGCGGCGGCTCCTACCAGGGTGGCCACACCTGCGGCCGCTCGCCCCGCGCCCGGGGGGCCGGCGGTGGCGCCCTACCCCGCCGCCCGTTCTCCGGGTCGGTGCTGGCGCCCGTGCTCCTGTGCGGCTCCATCATGCTTGTGTACGTGGTGGGCGGCGCCCTGGCGCTCTGGCTCATGCAGGCCTTCCACTTCCTGGACAGCGTCTTCTTCTGCTTCATGAGCCTGACCACCATCGGCTTCGGCAACCTCGTGCCCGGCGCGGCCGCGGGTTCGAGCGGCGGCGCGGCCGGCGGCGTCACCTCCACCCGCATCGGTCGGCCCAACGCCGACGTCATCCTGTGGTTCTGCTCCGGGTACATCCTGATCGGGATGGCGCTCACCACCATGTGCTGCAACGTGGTGTACACCGTGCTGCTGCACGCCATCCAGCACGCCGGGCGGCAGGTGGTGGCGCAGCGCAAGACGAAGCACATCAAGTGTTAGGTCGGCTCGGCTCGGCCGACAGGTGTCAGTGTATCTGCAAGAGGGACGTTTGACACGTCGAACTGAGGTGAATAAGATCAAATATATTGTTTCCGACGGGGCGGTTCCAAGCAGAATTCGCAAGCACGCGCCCATCAAGGGTCAGTCGCTGTTCGGTGTAAAAGGTTTTTTTTTTTTCCTTTCCTTTTTTTCTTCTTTTTTGGTTTGACTTTCTGAGCGTCATGAATGTGTTATATTTGTTTGCGTATTTTCATACGCGTCGACGCATCAAATTCGCATGAACATGGGCTGGCATAGGCGCCGCGCCGCTGGGTATATTATGTGATGATTTGTTACTGATGTGAGATTGCTGGAGTGTTATTGTGGAATCTGAGGAGTAAAGTCAAAAATGATTCTTATTCATTTTTTAGATGTTTGTCATGTAGGATTATTGACGTGTAGAGGGTAGACTTATCTGTAAAAGATCAGGAGCAAATAAGGGATCCTGTACATTGTAGTGATGTGTTGTGTTTGCTTAATTAGACAAAGCATTCAGACCTAATTTAAGTGCCATATTTTATGTCATTATATTCTCCTTAGAATAGATAGCTTATGTAAAATGGCCTCATCCATTTAATTTTATCCTCTCCACTCATCGTGATATATAGGTTAAAACTTTTCTTATACATTGTTTTTTACGTGTTAAAACATACATTGCTTGAAAATTTGTGGAAAATATTTAGAGATGTTTCTTGTGAAGTCTTCAACCATTGTCTTCCAATATGACGGGGACCTTGTTTACACATCCGAAATACTTCCTTTCTCGCCTCTATTACACAGCATTGAGGGATGATAAAAATTTTAAAGGGGCATCATCAACGGGCGGCAAGGAGGAAGATGGGGGAATCGCTCTCGCCTCCCCTCTCCTTTGCCCCTCTCCCCTCTCCCTGTTCACGTTTCAGGTAAGACATTACCCCTATCTTAAACTTCTTTAAATTATAATTTGACTGACTGTATCTTTTCATTTAAGAAATAAAGTCCTGTAGTTTTGGATGATTTAACTGTGCTTGACTTTAAAACTAACCATTCGAACTCCATTCTCCACAAGTTTCCAACGAAAGACGCAGCGAACAGTTTGAACTGTCCCGCTCATTCCGCTTTTCAGTATCGTCTCTCGATCATTTTCGAGACTAGCGTCTGCATCGATATTAATCGATGGTGATGATGTCTTTGTTGTTGTTGTTGTTTTATCACATCTCAACTATAAACAAGCTAAACAAGCAAAAGAAAATAAATTTTTACAACTTCCACTCATAGGAACAGTTTATCGCAGTTGATTTGAAACCCCGATTCACAGAATCCCATTACTTATTTTAGAGACTCGCGCTCTGCAAGGTGCCGGTTGTCCCGTGCTATCTCTATATATTTATGCAGGTTAGGTTCATTTCATGTTTTATTACCTCAGAGGCTCTTCATGTGTTAAAGTAAGAATGATTACCCTCAATATTTTGATTATTCTTCAGAAAAAATAGTTAACGACGGCGATGTCGCTGTACGATGATGTTGATGCTATTAAGCAGAAGAATGATCAGGTTGCGGGATGGTCTTCAGGAATAAAACTCTTCCAGTCTCAGTTACAGCTGAAAAAGGCTACTCAAACCCAGGTATTCTTTCCATTTAAATTCACATAATTCTATGGTGATAAGTTCAAAATCTGTTTTTCATATATTCACGATAACAATTGCTAACTCGATCAGCCAAAACGAGACATCACAAGGAAATTGGGAGCCCCTGTTCTTCCCCCAGTTATTGACCTAAAAACCAAAAAGGATGATGATGATATATTTGGAAGTGTACACAGCAAGGTATTATTTTTCTTCCTCATAAGTAATATATCTTTCCAGTGTTGAAACTTTTGACAATGCCCCCTAATTATTTCAGCCAACCCCTATGGGGTTGTCAAATCGTGACGATTGGCAAGTTGAAGGGGAGTATGATCCCATGTGGCCCAATGATTATGAAAAAGTTGTTATTGGTATGGATTCAATTAGTTTATCATTTACAAGTACAGTTTGAAAGTTTCCTCTCCTCTGAAAGTAATTTATCTTTATTTCAGAGTTGAAGGAAAAACGTGAACGAGAAAAACTTAAAGAAGAAGATGACAGAAGAAAACGAAGAGGTGAAATAGCGAGACCGAGGGACGCGTACGTATCAGCTTGTTGAATCCATGAACTTGACTTACGAACAAATGCTCTCAACATTGTATCATTTACAGGCGTTTGGAAATGTCTGAATTGCCTCGGCCCTCAGAAGAAGAGGAAGAAGATGCTGATCGAATGGCAAACATGGGGTCCACTCCAAGAACTGGAGGAGCTGCAATCGCTCCACCTCCTTCACTACAGGAGCCAAGCCCACAATCAGAAGCTCCTCCTGGGGCAAAGTCTGTCCCGTCATTTGGGGGTGGTTCTGTTGCAGCTAAAATTATGGCCAAATTTGGCTACAAGGTATGTGATAGTTTTTTTCTTCAAATACCAATTACATCAAAATGAATTTTTGAGGAATTGAACTTGAAATTTTGTTTTGCCTCAAATCTGCAGGAAGGTCAAGGTTTGGGCAAAAAAGAGCAGGGCATTGCCATGGCTCTTCAGGTAGAAAAAACAAGTAAACGAGGAGGAAGAATCATTCATGAAAAAGATATGATGCCTCCTCCTTTATTTGCCATGCCCACTGCCCCTGTGTCTGCACCTCAGGCAGCAACCTCTAGTACTCAACCCAAGCCAGAACCTTCAATAACAGAAATTATGAGAGAACCATCCAAAGTGGTGCTTCTACGGGTAAGTGAGCTCAAAAAAATTTTCTTCTCTCAAACTTAAGCATTTTATGTTTTTCTGCTGCTAGGTGTGAATTTTAAATTTCAGAACATGGTTGGACCAGGAGAAGTTGATGATGACTTAGAACCTGAAGTCAAAGATGAATGCAACACAAAATATGGAGAAGTTGTTAAAGTCGTAATTTATGAAATTCCTCATAATCCTGCTGATGAAGCAGTCAGAATATTTGTTGAATTCAAACGGATGGAGTCTGCAATTAAAGGTTTACTTTTGAATTGCAGACTATATTTCTCATACCTGACATGTCTCCCAAATGTTAATTCTTGTTTCTGTGTTTTATTTTTAAGCTGTGGTTGACTTAAATGGCAGATTTTTTGGAGGACGTCAAGTGAAAGCTGGTTTCTACAGTTGGGATCGACTTCAAAGTCTTCAGCTTCTAGACTAATATGTTAAAATATCAGTGATATAATAAATTTTCATTCATGAAATATCTTTACGTACAGTATTTACTGAAAATGTCAAGATTTTATCCAAAAACAAATGTTTACAGGATCTTTTAAAGTAAAGTAGGATTAGTAAAAATAAAAAAACTAGGCATCAAATTAAAAATTAATTAAAAATTTTTTCTTTGGAAAAATCATAAATATTAGTGATTGGTAACATTTAATACAACCATAAATGATTTGAACTCATCCCATCCTCTGAATAAGACTGATCAGAAGTTGGAATCTTCTGCTAATCTGCAAAATAATTGCATTCATTGTTAGTGTGTAGAAAATGAATGTTAAATATCAATAAAACTGGGATATTGTAATTACCTCTTCAAGTGTTCTGTGCGGAAGCTGAGCATTGATTTTAGAAAGAGTTTTTTCTTTGTCAGGTTCTGACTTAAATGTACATAAGATTATACGATCCTCTTCTCTTGTCCATGATGCTCCCTCGTTGTCCTCACTTGAATCTTCCATATCACAATCAGAGCTAGCACCAGAAATATCTACGCTACCTTCTTCTTCTTCTTCACAATTTTCATCTTTATCATCCATTGAAATGTCTTCCACTGATTTGGTATCATCTTGAACACCTACTTCATCTTCTTTTGCATCAGTGTCAAACGCCACATTCTCAGCATTTTGAATATCTTGGAATGAATTATCTTGGAGCGATTCCTCTTCCAGTTCTTCGTCATCATATTCTTTGTCCGACAGCATATTATCATCATGCTGTACTTCAATTATTCCTTCACATTCACTACTGCCTAGTTCGAAGTCACCTTTGCTGATTGTTAAGTCAGATTGTAATGATTTTGACTCATCTAATTTTGGCTGGTAAGAATTTTCACAGAGGGTGGCCAATCCATCTTGATCATGTGTAAGAGGTATGGATGAAGGACTTAGCTTGCCTACAGGCAGTTTTCGATCTAATGAGAGAGGCAGGGTAGATGATGACTTTTCACATGTAGACTTTGATATTTTTGACCTTTGCCTGGGTGACTTAACTTTACTTGGAAACTCATCATCAGTCTCAACATTTTGTTTGCATTCCTCTTGTTTAGTAGAATTCTTCCAAAATAAATGGTAAGACAGAAAAGTTAAAAATTTAATAATAATTTAAGATAGCAGTCTAGTAATATTAACCACAGTACCTGTGCTATATTTAATCGTCCACGGCGAGAACGGGGTCTTGATAACTTTTGATGGTCCACATTCAGCCTCTTGATATTACTGGCAGTACTGCCGTTCCTGAATTCTATTTTAACAGGACGCAACCCATGTTCTGTTTGCTTAAATACCTTGCCGGATATGAACTGGAAATAGAAAGGGAAAAGAGTCATTAGTAGACTAACAGTCATTAATGACCAATGTCAGACTTTATTTGCAGCATATCCATTGTTGGTCATGTGCAATATCGTTAAGAATTACTTGCACAACAACCTCGTAGTAGCCAATTAACTTTTCCTACCTTCATACCACAAGGGTCACAATGTTTACTGCGATTAGAGTAGGATGCATCTGTTGAGTTATGACAGCAGCACTGACAATTTTCACCACCATATGGATCATCATTTTCTTCAGGAATTTCGATTGACTCATACAAATCTTCTTCCCCTGAGTGTTCACTATCCACATCATCACAGTTCAACTGAGCAAAATCAGTCATTTTGCTTTTGGAAAAAAAAAAAATACAAGAGAGTGAAAAATAGTCTAAAGAAAATTTAAGGAGACACAAGGTGAATCCAGCTCAATATTGGGAGGTGTGACCAACAACTTTTCCCTGCCTCTTTTCTGACTTTACCTGAGTCAACGCCAAGGAGTAGATGTGACTAGGTGAGTGGAGGGCACTAAAGTTAGTTAGTGCTGTCCCATCCAAACTCCTCGGTGTTGACTCTACAAAAAGTTGGTGATCTCACTGGGCGATACTAAGCTGGCTACACTTATACAAGATTTCCAGGTTTCAAGGTTTCAATTTACCTTTCTGGTGGACGGCCTGAAGGAAACAATTCTAAAAATGAATCAACAAGGAGAGTATTGTTTTTTAAAAGGGGTAGCATGGTGTTTCGAACTTTTTCCAAGGTCAAATCAGATGTTTCTGCTAAACGGTTCCAGCTTGCTACAATTTTCTTCATATGTTGCGGTTGTTTTGCAAAATAAACCTAGCACAAATATTTAGACATTAGAATATGACATTTTAGAACAGAGAAAAGAACAAGATGTAATAAAGAACTATTCAGTTTCAATACCTCCAGCTTTTTAAGGAAAGATGTCATCTCTGTGAGTGCTAAATGTTCCATAAATTTGCCACAAAGCAAAGCTTGATCAGGCAACAAAAATAACAGAAATTCTTCGCAAAGATCTGGACTATCATTGAGTAAAGCGATAACTCTGTGGTAGAAGTCAGTAATTTGAAAGGTCTTCAAATGAAGTAGATCAGTAAACTTTGCAAATATTTCAGGTTTCTGTTTTTCATATCTCTCTTTAACCTTGACATAAAATGAAACAGCCAGCCCTAAAGAAAAATAATGATGTTTGCAATCATAATGCAAAAATATCTTCAAACTCAGTGAAAGATATTATGAAGCTGACATACATACCCCAGCTTTGTTCCTTTGATACCAAGTGTTCATCAGAGGCAGCTAAAGGGAGAGCGTGTTCTAAATCTTTCTGCAGTTGATTGCGCTTTTTCAAAACACGATTACGGTTTCTGAGATGAACCGGTCTGTTGATGGTGGCATTTTGTTGACTAGCAACAATAGAAGAGGTGATTCCTTCTTCTTCAGCATCCTGCAGTGAATCAAATGAGAAGAATGAAAGAGTTGATTGTGTGCGCCAAAATTTACAAAAAAAAACAAGAACAAATACAGACACCAAGGTCATCGCCATTATGTTCTCCATGGTCCGAAGAATAATCAGACGGGTTACCCTGTTTTTCAAGATATTTTTCAGCTCTCCGAAGAGCAGCATCAAGCAAGTCCATTCTTGGGAAAAAGTATAGTTTTAGACACGATTAAGAATAAGAATATTTGAAAAGCAGTTAGATGACTACATACCCAGTGACCAAATCTTGCACAGGTTTTGGATTTTGAATGCCATGCTCCTGCAAATATAAATGGTGTTCGAACAGCAAATCACTTTTAGAAATGATTTCGGGAAAAATGCAGTAAATGACAGGTACCTTTTCTGTAATCTTTCCTTGCTGTTTTAACTTAACAGACTTTCCATTTTTGGCTTGGCGCTGACAGTTGTACTTTTTAATAATTGGTGTAACATGTTTCAAGGGTGAGGACTTTTTCAGACTAGAGCTTGAGGTGGGAGTAATTTGACTCAGGTGACTACTTTCCATGATAATTACAAAATAAAAAGTTCATAAAAATTCAAACAGCCTTATTTCTGCCCATCACAATGGACCATAACTTCTTAGTTGTTGTTTCATTATGACCCGGGATGAGGAGGCTGAATGGTCTGCAGATAAAATAAGTAAAAGGTTTAAGTTATGTAGACGAGCATTCAATCTATAAAACTTTCTTCTCTTTGTTGAGGATCCCTTACGTCTAACCTCTCAGGTCTCAGGCAGCACCAGATCAAAACCCTTGATCTAAACAAACACTCACCACAACACGTGATAATTCAAAACGGAGTGGGCAACCCCTCCCCCCGAAAACAAGATCCTGACTCCACGTTTAAAGGTCAATGAATACCCAACTACGCAAAAACAAACTGTTTTAGTACTATGCGTCCTAGTTTTTCAAAGTTTAGATGAATTGTTTGAATGAATTGTATTTCCTTTATTTCAAATTTTCCTTAATTTTTTTCAGTATTATGTTTCCTGTCCGTAGCGAGCGGGAGGTCCATGCCTGGTTAACGAAAAGAAGGACAGAGCAGAAAAACACCCACAAAATGAGCGTTTTATTTCAATCTCCTGAAGGTTTTGTTATATGTCATGCGAAATATCTCCAAACCGTCTACAGTTTTGTTCATAAAGAAAATGATGTAATAAATTTAATGCCCAACAAAAATTTATTTCTGGTGAAAACACCTTATATGAAAGATGCGGAAGCGAGCAGGAAGGTTAGAGATATGTTTGAGCCAACTACTTCTAAAGCTACAACAAAGAGAAAACTTAGCCGCATCCCCCCGGAGAAGTTAACTGAACTTAGGGTAAAGTGATCAAAGAAAACACAATAGCGCGTGTGTGTGTGTGCGCCTGTGTGTGTATGTGTGTCTTACTCTTTTCTGAATAACATTATTCTTTTACATTGCAGGTGACTTTTATTAGAACTGCTTTCTACAAGATTTTAGGTGAAGCACAATCTCAAACTCATTTTAAGTATATTCCATCATCTGCTGATGTTTACGATAATAACAAAAATGCTAGAATGCTATCAGAAAACCTTTATCAGGAATCATCTGATTGGCTGGCTTCTCCTTTCAATGGAGAAAACACAAACGATTTTGCTGTCTTGAAGAGGATTGGATCAGAGTTGTTTGTCTTTCCCCCTCATTCCAAATTTTTTTGTCGAGATGTTCTTGAAATAAAACTTAATGCTGACTTACTGGGGAAATTTGACCTCATTTTATTAGATCCACCATGGTGGAACAAATATATTCGTCGCAAAAGAGCTAAATGCCTTCAAGATGGGTAGGTCCTAGAGGATTCCCAAAGCTCACTCATTTAATTTAATACTTTTTTTTTAACTAACAATGTCACTCTTCTTATTTTAGTTATAAAATGATGTACAATGAATGTCTCACTGAGATCCCAATTGATAAGCTCCTTGCCCCAGGTGGAGTAATTGCTGTTTGGTGTACCAATTCTAAGCAAAACCTAGAAGAATTGAAGCATAAATTATTACCATTTTGGGGTACCAAGCAGGTAGCACAGTGGGTATGGATGAAGGTAATTGTTCCCTTCTTATTCATGTTTGATGTAAAGATATTCTAATCTGAAAATCCTCAGGAAATGCCTTTGCTGTTCCACAGGTAACACTGTCAGGACAGCCTGTCTGCCCTTTCTCAGAACCCCCTGGTAAACAACCCTTTGAACAGTTAATATTTGCAGTCCGTCCTGATGAAGTTAATACTTTTCCAAGACCTCCAGATGAAAAAATATTTATGAGTGTTCCAAGTTCAATTCATTCCCATAAACCCCCCATTATTGGTAAGCTTTAAATTTAAATTCCGCTGTTGATTCTCTTTCAAACTAACTTTTTTTTCTTCTTAATTTTAATCATTTTTTATCTATTCAGACATGGTTAAGCCATATCTTCCTCCTGAACCAAGATGCATGGAGATATTTGCTCGTTATCTTCTTCCAAATTGGACAAGTTGGGGTCTTGAAGTCCTCAAACTTCAACATGCTTCTCTCTTTGAAGAAAATAAGATTTCAATTATATGAGCTCTTCACCAATTCTTGTCTTGTTTTCTTGCTTAGTGCAACTACTATAGTAGCATGTTGAACAGAATGACTTTTGGGTTTCTAAAATTATTTCAGTCTTAATGTTCATTGTCTGTGATATTTGAGAAAATACTATGTGCATGTCCATTTTGCCGCAAGTTTTCAACATTTTTTTGTTGAAAGTTTCCGTTTTGTTTGGTGTTTTCCACTTCATTTCTATTGTAAATTTCTGTCATAGGAAGCCCATGCCCATTAGTAGACTTCTTCCTTGATCCATTTGCTTCAGCACATTTTCTGTACCCATCAGGATTCAAAGTTTGCCATCGCCAGAAGTCTGCACCTGCAAGTTTTACTTCAGCATGATTATATTTTACAAAATGCAGTTGTATAACTTGTGTAAGGCATGGTGGACACTTTACTTACACATCTGAGGGAGAGTAAATTTGGCTTTCCAGCCCAGCTCATTTTCTGCCAAAGATGCATTTGCATACATGGACACAATATCTCCTTCTCTCCTGTCACAAATTTTAAAGGGTATTTTGGATTTTGTGACAGATTCAAAGGTTTTAAGCAGCTGTAGCACAGATACGCCGTTGCCTGTGCCTAAGTTGTAGAATTTTAGTCTCTGGTGCTCTTTTTGTAGTTTATCAAGAGCGGCCACATGCCCTTTTGCAAGATCCATTACATGTATGTAGTCACGTACACCTTATAGAATATAAACGTAAATTCCTTTTTTCTAAACATTTTGTCACAGCTACTGTTCATTTGTGTATTTATTGTTTTCCTTTACCTGTTCCATCCTCTGTGTCATAATCACCACCAAAGATTGTGAGATGCGGCTTATTGCCTATGGCCACCTGAGCCATGTAGGGCATTATGTTGGTAAACGCTTTTGTAGGGTCCTCTCCAATAAGACCCGATGGATGCGCCCCAACTGGATTGAAGTATCTCAAAGCTATAAAGTTCCATTTCTGGGATAAAAATATACAGGATCAATATTGAATGAATAAAAAGTTGATTAATACAGTGCTGTCTTACACACCTTATTTGCAACAGATATATCCTTCAACATTCCCTCAATGAAATGCTTTGTTCGCCCATACACATTTGTTACGTCACCTGTGGGATGTGTTTCGGTGATGGGCAAACTTTCAGGGTTTCCATAAACCGTACATGAAGAGGAAAATACCAGCTGATACACATTATGCTCCTCCATGACCTCCAGCAGGTTGATGGTAGCAATCAAGTTGTTCTTGTAGTACAGAAGTGGAAATTGCATTGACTCACCCACGGCTTTGATTGCGGCAAAGTGGATTACACAGTCAATCGTGTGCTGCAAAAACAATTTCATCTTTTGGTACAATGTTATAACTCAGCAAACAAAAGAGGGCTGCTACCTGCACCCACCTCCTGGAATATCCGTTGCAGGCCCTGTTTATCCAGCAGGTCGCACACGTAGAAGGTAATGTGTCTGCCTGTAATCTGCTGGACGCGTTCCAGGGAGGGCGGCATGCCGGGCCCGGGCCCGGGCACCGAGTTGATGAAGTTGTCCAGGGCGACGACGTTGTAGCCCGCTTCCAGCAATTCCACGGTGCAGTGGCTGCCGATGTATCCGGCGCCTCCAGTCACCAGCACCGTACGTCCCGACATTGTTCTGGAGCAGAAGGGCGAGAGCCCGCGTGAAGGCATCAGTGGGGGCTCAGCCTGAGACACGTGAGCAGGGAAGACCCAAGCGCGTATTGCGAGTCGAAGTGGTTGTAAAGAGGGGTAATCCGAGAGCCGTCTCTAGACATCCGCCTGGAAAGTAGTCAAACTGCGCGACGAAACCTCCGTAAATAGGCAACTTGAAGTGTGTCCCGTCGGGCCTGGGAAGACCAACGACACAACGAAGGCTTTCTGACGAAGACGAAGGCATTAGGGGTGACGCACGGCACAGCAGCGCAGCCGGCGCGGCGCGTTGCAGCGTTGCACCTCCGTTTCGAAACCGCGCATTATTGCCTCAATGTCTACCGCACGGGAGCGCGACGCGACGCGAAACGATGCTTTAGCGTTTCCTCTTCTCCGTCTCGTCACTCTTCCAAAATGTCAAGGCTGAAATATTGCGCTGAGTGACCCACACTTCTCCAGTGGATCGCGGTTATTCGATTTCGTCCTCCGCAGTCACTCCCCGCGCCGCTCGGTTCGGCTCGGCTTCATTCGCCCCGCTGCTTTCCGCGTGCACGTCGTGTCAGGAGCTATGTAGGGGTGACTCCAGGGCGGCATCAAGTATACCGCACAGTGGTTTCGCCTCTCTGTCCTTGTCGCACTCATGGGTCTCAGCCGCAAGGAACAAGAGAGAGGACACTACTACACACGCAGTTCGGAATCACTCTGCTACAGCCCGGTGGCGGGCTCCGGGCGGCAGGACAGACATCCTAGCGCCCCCCCCCCCCCTTCCCCCACCGGTTCTTCCCTCACACACGCACGCCGCACGCCGCACGCCGCACGCCGCACGCCGCGCGCCATGACTAATGCCTATAGGCCTGGCCTGTCGGCTGGCGGCCTTGAACTTCCGGCCAACAGCCAACAGCTACAGCCGCTGCTTCATCCGCAGCTCATTTCAGGTCCAGGCCCCTGTTTCACTCTCCCGGGGGATTTCCAATTCGAATTCTCTGTGAAAATTGAGAAATGACCAACAGGACGTAATGCTGCGTAATGCGAACACTTTTATGTTCAACCCAGGTGCCTTCAGGCTGACTTTGATCTAGGCCACTTGTACGAGCAGCAATCTCGAGGTGGTCCGGCGGGGCGGGAACAAAGCTCAAGGGAAAGCCCAAAACGTAGGGAGGCATCATGGGTGACAGACCTGACCTCGCCGATGCGTGGCAACATGTATATCAGCTGACCGCGGAGCCACACCGGACAGGGCGGGGCACAACGATGATGGCGAGGTCAACGCTCGCAGTGCCCTGCCTCGCCTCGGTACTGCTGGTACTACCTGCTGACTGATTCAGAAGATCGCTCTCATCTTTCCGTCCTTGTTGCACCTACAGCGGTGTCCCATGCTGGCCATGGCAGTGCTCCATGAGTGCGACAAGGACAGAGGTATGAAAGCGATCTTCGGAATCGCTCGGCAGTCGACTTATTCTCCTCGCTCTGTCTCTCTCGCACCTATGCGGCTGAGCCCATGAGTCGGAGAGAGACAAGGCGAGAAGAGCGCTCCTCGGAATACGACGGCAGCGGTGGTACCCGACCCGACCCGCTCCGCCGTAGGTCTTTTGAGGCCAGGTTCATAAGCTAAGCGGCCCCGGCCGGCCCGGGTCCCGCTCGTCCCGCTGCACGGTTCACTCACCTCGCCGTGCCGTGGGCCTTGTCCTCACCGCACGATGTCACAAGGCGTCTCTTCTTGAGCGGGGCGAGGCGGGGCGCTCTGCGGCTCCAACGCTTCGCTCGGTAAGCTGCTGGAGCTAGTGCAAGCTGAGGGTCCTGGGCTGGACTCAAGCGCCCCGGTCACCTCCAGCTCCAGCTCCAGCGGCCTGCCCGTCTCGTCTCGTCCGCTCCTCTCACGGGTCTGCGGCTGCGGCTGTGTGGCTGGCTCCGGCCCGGGCCGGGGTTGGGGCTCCGCACCGTTGGCTCCGCCCCGCCCCGCCCCGCCCCGCCCCGCCCCCCTCTGTTCTCCTTATGACCCTCTAGGCGCCGCGCTTCTGCCGCTCTGTGCGCTGGCTGGGGCCAATGTCCCCCTCCTGTGGTACGGGAAGAGGCGGGGAGGGGTTGGGAAGGTCCTGCCGCCACAACCAACCACCACCACCACCACCATCCAATGCACTTCTTTGAGGACCTGCCGGCGACGGATTCAGACGGTCGTTCTCGTTCCTCCGTCCCTGTCGCACCCATGGCGGTGTCCTATAGGACCACGGTGGAGGCACGTGTGTGGCACCGTGTATAGGACGGAGGCACGAGAGTCCCGTGCGGGATCAGTCTGCTGCAGACTGATTCAGAGGAGCGTTCCCCTCGCCCTATCTCTATCCCACTCGAGGGGAGCACCGTAGAGGCGCGAGAGAGACAGGGCGAGGAGGGCGCTCCTAGGAGTTCTCTGAGTCAGTCTGCTGCCTGGCGAGGAGCAGGGAGTTCCTCGAGATCCGCCCCGCTGCGCTGACAGCCGGCCGGAGTGAAACATGTCGCCGCATGACGAGCGCGTCTGGACTACATGTGCGATGCCAGAGGGACAGAAGTGCCACCGCAGCCCGTTCTGGTAGTTACACACATGTTTATTTTTCCACCATTACATATACTCAGAAAATTGCAATTGTAAAATTTGAATTTATGATTGCGCTACCCTCACCATGTGTATAATAATATAGGTTCCAGTAAAAAAATATCAATGACACATCTGTGATAAAAATAGGATTCTTTACAATCTACGAGTATGAAGGGGTGCTTAGTGGAATTTGGCCAACAATGCAGAGAACACACTGTAGATTGACAGGTTCTAGCATTTGATCTTAAGTTAAACCACATTGTAACTTAAAACTACTGACTTAGAATTAAAAAGTTCCTTGCTCTGCGGTTTTTCTTAACAAATGATGGCAATGAGTGCCACAAAAGAAATGATTTCAGTCATAAGAGAGAGAAATGCTCAAAAAGCACATTATTATCTTAAAAAATTACAATACTCCAAAATTCATCTAATAGCATATGGTTCACTAGCAAAACAACATTGAAAAGGAAACAAATACTTTTTTTAGTAAGGAACAGTTGTAAGTAAAAGTAAGAAGAGAGGTCTAGAAGCATTCTCAATACTGTTTGGCTAATAAGCCATCTTCAATAAACTTTTAACTCAACAACTGATAAATAAGTCATGGTATTGCAAATGTTCATTATTTTGTTATCTAGGCACTTGAAAGCAAAACAAGTCAAAATGAGACAGAGCTTAAGCACTGTCAACATTTTGGTACAAGTAAATTGATTGTTGTTAGACAAAGCTCTGTATACAAGTTCATAAAAATATGATTGTTATGTCCAGAATACAATATTAAGTATCTGCCAATTGTGGCAGTATTACTGAAGTACTAATTGGCATGCTGCCTAATTGATAGTGAGACCTCCACAAAATCACAAGAATTACAATAGAGCTGCGTAGAACGAACAGCCCAAAACAAGAAACAGCTTTGGCACCATTTTGGTCTAGTTTACAGGAAGAAAAAAGAGATTAAAAGATTTTGAGAGGATCTTTGAACTTAAGATATGCAAATTAAAATAGAGTTAATGATTATAAAACGTGATGGACCATAGAAAATGACAACACCCATATTTCTTTGAATACAAGACGCCCTTTTTTTCTGATTTTCGGGTCGGGGGTCGAAAAGCAAAACGAGGGGTCTTATTATCATGCACAACAGAGAAAAAAAGTCATCAAAATTTGCCACTAGAACGCCTAGTAGACGAAATCATAGCGGCTAGCATCGAAACAAACACGGTGGAGGGAGTGTGGTAGGGATGACGCACGTGCAGGGGAGCGCGAGGCGAGGCGTCCAGTTCGACCCGTGCAAGGTCTGTATCGTTTCCATGTCTGGCCGGATAGGTAAGGGTCTGGATGCGTCTTACTAGCGTGAACAAAGTATTTCTTCACATTTATAGGGCTTGAAACTAGGGGTGCATCTTATAATTAAGGGCGTCCCATATTCAAAAAAGTACGGCACCTAAAAATCAGTGCTGTTTTCACACAGCACAAATTTCACTCAGGTAATAAATATATGAAGAAATAAAGCAGCAAAAATCTCAAGAAAATAAAATACCCCCATCACTGAAATACCCTACATTGCATTAAAATACCTGTACAATGACCAGATAAAATGATTATTGATGCAAACAGCCAAAGAAATATTTTTTGAACAGTTTGCACAAAAAAGAAACACAGTATAATATACATAGCGGGCCTCTCTTTCAAATTGTCTCTGTTTCATCAACCACAAATCATGTTATGTAATCTCATAAACAACAAAGATAACATTATTAAAAATAGCAAGCAACAATGAGAAAGTTCCCTTCTTAACAATACACTTATTAATGACATAGCAATCATACTCACTATTATATCACAATATCAAGCAATCCACAGCCATGGCATCTGCTTCACTTCTTCTGCAGCCACAAGAAAACAAACTATGCTTCTGCACTACTAGTTGTAACTATAAATGTTCAACATAAAGGACAGTTAAAAAACGATCCAACAATCTCTGGCTGGAATCTAAAGGAATATACCATCTCCTTCCATCCAAATATTTCTATATGTAAAGGGCTTAGTTAATTGAACTTACTTTTGATAATGTGGTTCATGATTCAAGTAAGAATATGTTTCCCTAACTTACAAATTATTGCCAAAGGACAAATAATTTTGGTTCTGCAGATATTACTGCCTGGTCTTGGATTCTACAAGGAAGAAGCCTGGATACGCATTAAAAATCTGACATTAATCAACCAAAACTGGCACTATAGTAGAAAACTTATACTGGGAAGGAATTAATTAATTACAAGAAACTTGACAGTTTGTTGAGAAACCTGTTCATAATAGTTAACTACTAGTATTTCATTCAGTCTAAAATGGGATATCAATACTCTGATGACTCTACAATTTAAAAATCAAACTCAATATGCAAGACAATTGAAGATCCAGTCAGTCATAGTTAGAACCTAATTAAGAACGTAGCATATTTGAGCATGCAGTTCCTGTTTTGAAATCTTTGCTCAATTCTAAGGTAAAATATTTGCAATGACCACTACATGTCCATGAGGAATTGAAATGTGAGTACAATGTATGTACGGGGTGCTATCAAAGACTCTAGCAAACAAAAATAGAATATTTCAAACTTAGAACAGAATAATTTGTAAGTTTCCTCAGAGAAAATGGTCCCTAAACAATTAATGAAGAAGAATGCAGATTTTTAACAGAACATTTGAATTTTAGTCCTTATTATCAAAGTTGCTATGCTCTATGCTTAACTTCACTCAAAATCCATTTTGGAAAGATCAAAAATCAACTGATTGTTAGGTTGTTTAATCTTGTTTGGCCTCCCTCACCTGAGTCTATCAATTCCTCATCAGCAGATATTAATGTTTCAGATTCAGAATCTTCTTTCTTAGCTCGTCTGATTTTACGATACCTAAATCTTGCTCTCTGCAGAAGGCTTTCTTTCCTCCTAGTGGTTTGTTTTCGCATCAAAAAGTTGTCGGTCACCCAAAACATAAGAGCCTGCATCAAGACACAAGAAAAAGAGGAGCAGTAAATAAATAAATAATTGACACACATGCCAAGATTTGCAAGTAATGTGGAAAAATTCTTGGTCAGTACTTACATTTACAAAGAAAGGAATAATAAGCATTACTAAAGCAACCTCAATTCGAGGGTCACTGAACGGAGAGAGAATAAACTGTTGCACACTATCCCAAAAATCTAGCATCATTAAGAGAGTGATGGATGTTTTAACAATTATCATTAACAGCACGTACAGTGCGCATTGGATCAGCCATGCCTGGGGTGATGGTGGCTTACCTTCAAAAGAGAAAAAAGTTACACACATTTTGTGATTTTGAATGTAGTGGAATGATACTAAACTTGAAAACTCACCATATTCCCCAAAATTAATTGCATCCCAATGCTTGATGCGTGACAAATATTGGCAGAAACGAATGCCGATATATAAAATAAGTAAACCAAATGAGGAATCTAATAGAAAATTGATGATATACCTGCAACATTCAAGTGTTTTAAAGACAATTTTAGGAGAACCTCCATTTTGGTTTAGTGAATGGAGCTTTCATGTATGAGCTTACCAGGTACAAGGGTCTCCTTGATAATTACTTGCAAGGAAGACATTTGCTAAATGAATCACTAGGGCTCCCATGCCTTGTTTTGAAGTATCGTAAAACCAAATGAGCCATGGTCTCCGCTCTACCGTTGGTTCACAAAATCGCTTTACTGGATGAATTTCAGAAAAACAGGGACTTATAAGGCAGTGGTCTGAACTTTGAACATAATTTAAAGTAAAAAGAGAAAGTACTTACAGATAAGACATGTAAACGCCAAGCTAGCTAATAAGACCTGTAGAAACCAACCAAATAAATCTGTCAGGGCGTCTTTCCCGCAATGAGACATCCTTCACAACCTGAAATCGAGTAGAAATGAAAAGTTATAAATACTTTGCAATTAGGACACGTTTAATGAGGTTAGGGGTCACTGTAATGTCAATCCCACCGCCATAAAAGTGGAGGACAGGCAACTAGCTCGATATCACTTCAAAAGGAAATTACCGCAGAGTACATTAATTACCTGCGATACCAATTAAATGTGTTCAACCACTACATGCGGGCGAATTCCCCGATCACATCCTAAAGAAAATCAGTAAAGTTACTTGACATTTGTGGAGTGGAAGTTATGGTTGGTTTCTTGAAAAGGAAGGGAAATTTACTGTTCGTAAAATCCGACGATTTGAGAATGAGCAAATAAAATACATACATACTGTATGCTCTGTTGTTTTTTAATCTTCCTCTCCCTAGAGAAAATGATCATCCCTCCTAACGTCCATTCCTCTCCCGTTTCGTTTTGAACGAAAAAGCAATGACTAAAAGAAGAAAATCAACGAGATGATCTGAAGACTCGATTTTTCATACATATAAAAAATCGGGTCGAAGTCGAAGTGAAGTCGAAGCACGGGACGGGGTCGAGTCGAGTTGAAGTTATTGGTCCATCCCATCACATGTTAAAGAACATCTGAATTTGTATGGTTAATAATTAGGCGTTACCACTTTATTACTTTCCTTTCTGACTTTCTATTTCAATGTCGTCATTTAAACGTGGCCAGGTTTGAGACTAGCCTTTTTGCTTTTTATCGTATTATTAAAGAAGCGGCGTCTGCTCTTAATGGTTATGTATCTTGTTATTACTTTTTAGCAATGGGCTACATTTGCAAGAATTTGGCATCTATATGATATGAAATGGCAAAATCCCTATGAATCAGCATATGTCATCAAGAAATATTTGTCAGGTCTTTGGAAACCCATTTATCATCCTCTAAGTAAGTTCCTCACTTCATTCATGTTGTTTTCAATTTAAGGAAGTATTTTTTCATGTTTTATCTCTTGGCATTTTTAAGATAATTGTGGAGATCATGTTGTTGTCATCAACTCTCGGGAAGTAGCTCTTCCAGGGGATGACTGGTACCGTAGAGCGTATTTTCACCATCGCACCTATGCGGGGTCTAAAACTTGGACCCTTGCGTGGGAATTGCATCAAGCAGATGACACACTGGTAAATAAGCCCCTTCTAATAACCTCGTCAAACAAGCAATTTTTTGGAATGCATTCATGCAGTTCATGTTTTTCAGATTGTGAAGAAAGCTGTGTATACTGCATTGGATAAGGGTCTTCTACGTCGCCCACAAATGGAGAGATTACACATATTTCCTGATGATAAAATTCCACCAGAAATTGCTGCAAATATAACAAACCAAATAAGACAATTGAGACCAGTGCCGAAGAAATTGGAGGAAATTCCTGAAGAAGTTGCAAAACAGTGTCCTCAGTTATTCGACTTTCCAAAAGACTTTGTCGAGGGTTCAAACTTGTGGGGTAAACCAGATCCTGAGATGAAAGCTCAACCAATTAGATACCCCTACAAACCTAGAGGGAAGGAACCATGGTAATGAAATTCTTATTGGTGTACATTAGATCATTAAATAAAATAAAAAAAGAATCCTTGTTGCATAGTGTATATTAACAAATCTTAAGCACTGATGTGAGATACAGTAAATTACACTGCTGAGTAAAAATTTTAATATTATAATGGAGTAAAGGCACATGTAACAGAGAAGCATGTAGGAAAATTCATTCATCAGAAATTTGAAGCAAAAATTATGAAATGGAAGCCATAAAATGATCCAAAAATTCTATCGCATTAATCATTCCTCTAAGTGAAGGTCCTTTGCGACAGTGTGAGCACTGACATACATCATACTAGATCGATTTTGTTTGTAAGTAGATATTGCGTGAGGACGAGCTTCTTCCCAATTGTATAAATCTCTGACAAAACAAAACACGGCAAAATGAATTAAGTTTTGTCAAGAATCAATTAAAATCTTGTAAAGATAAATTTTTCATACCTGTAGATGGGCCGTACATATTTCATACGCCCTTGTTCAGTAACAAATTGCAATGCTGGAGCAATCGCTGGCTGCCACCTAGCTTTTAAACCGAGGCGAATCCATCTGTTGCAGGAGAGTAAATGTGTATTCTTAAAAAATTGTCACACCAGGAAATTTAAAGTAAAGTTTTGTCTTACCTAAACTTTATTTCACAATTTTGAGAGCTGCCCAAATTATAGGTAGCACCTAAGGTTGCAACTTTGCTTGGGGTCAGTGCCGGACCAGCAAGCAGCTGGGCAAGGACTTCTACATGTTGCTCTGATGACAGATTACGCCAATCTGCAGGGTTAAATGGCATAGGAGGAGACTCAGACCATTTACGCCAGCGATCAGCCAAGGCAGTGCAAGCATCTGAATAAGACGTATCATACCTGATTGTCCAAATCAAATAGATGAAGGAATTATTAAAATATGAAAAACAAGGTTGATGAAATTTGACAAAGCTGAATCACAGAACATACGATGGAATATGAGGAGGCATGCCAGGCTTGCGTAGCCAGGAATCCCAGTCAATACCATTCAGAACACTGTGTTTTCCAGGGAAAAAATCATACAAGAAATTCTTCCAGTCTTCTGTAGATATTGACTTAAATTTAAAGTGATCCAAGTATGCACGCATGAAAGGTTCAAATGCTTCAGGCCCTCCCAACTGGTGCTCCAAATAATAAAGGAAAGTATGACCCTTTTCATAAGGTACACTTGAGAATGCGTCATCAGGATCAACACCCCGCAAATCATGAACAAGGCATGTCAAAGGATCTGTGGATCCTCGTCGCTCTACCTGTTCAACAAAAAAGTTTGTTAGTTAATCTGGAAACATCTGCAATCTTATGGATAGTTAATTAGCATTAACCTACAGTTTCATGCAGTTCTTTTAGGCCACCAATCGCACAGAATTGCCTTGCAGCTTCCCCTTGGACACGACCTTTAATCTTCCTTTCAACAAAGACAGTCCACCCTTCATTTAGCCAAAAGTCTTCAAAAGTTCGATTAGTTACGAGGTTCCCAGTCCAACTATGTGCAATTTCATGGGCGACCACATTTGCAAGAGACTTGTCACCAGCCTACAAAAGTAGTACAAGACAATCAGAACACAAAAATAAATAGAGAGAGCACAAATAAAATTATTGGCTGGTTGATGAATTACAAACCAGAAGAGTTGGTGTTACAAAAGTAATGCACGGATTTTCCATGCCTCCAAATGGGAATGATGATGGCAAGACTAGCAAGTCATACTGACCCCAGACATAAGGACCGCAGAGCTGCTCAGCAGTGTGAAGGAACATCTCAGTCTATCACAGAAAAAAAAGTGTGAAAGGTTTGGTTAGAAATGAACTGGCAAATAATTATTTGATTTATTTGATACTGGATGGATACTGGACACTTGATTGTCAGTACCTGATCAAACTCAAATGCTGCACGGTCAACAAGCTCTTTCTCTGACCACACACGAGACCTTGGACCAATCTGTCTGGATTCCAAATGACCCACTGCAATTGCAATCAAGTATGTGGGAATCGGAACTGGTTGCCGGAAATAATGAAATTTGGTACCAGGACGAGGGTTGGATGGTGAACTTCCAGCCTCATCTAGAAGTGCACTCATAAGTACAACCAGGGCCTCAGGAGCAGATATCTAAGTAGAATAATTATAACAGTAAGCTATTGTTTCGTAATGTTTTTGAAAAATTTAAACGAGTCTTTGGAACACAACATTCAACAAACCTGTGCACTGTACGTAATTTTGGAGGACGGAGTATCTTGGCATGGAACCATAGATCGAGCATGTATAGCCTGTCAGTGGTACACAGTTTAAAAAACTGTAAGTAAATTACGTAACAAAAAAATGCGACACAGCAAGAAATCTTTTACCCACCTGGCATTGACTAAATAAATATGGGTGTTGCTTGCCGACTGTCTGCTCTGCATTGAGCCATTGGAGGGCACTCGCTGATGATGAAGTTTCATACTCTACACTTAAAACCAGGCTGTGGCAAGAGACAAAATTTTTCAGAAACTTCTTAAAAATTAAGAATTTACTAAATAGTTAAAGAATCTGAAAACTCTTACCCTTGAGGTACTTCAACTGGCAGCTGAATAGTGAGACTGCACCCAAATGTCCCAATGATTGAACCTAAACTGTATTCTAGAGTTTGGCCAGTTGATTGTACTTTTACACTTTTGATAGATAGGTCTCTTGAGTCCAAAACCTAAAGCCAGAACATCTGATTTAGAGCTGCAGACAAAGCCTTCTTAAATATCTGATGATAATTAATTACCAATTGTGTAGTTTCTTGACTTCGGCGATCAATAGTCAGATCTGCTCGCCCCTTCAACTTCTTCTCGTTAAAATCAACATCAAGGTTGAGATGGATATGGGTGACAGCAACAAGCTCTGCAATTGCATAAGAGAGTGTCCTAAATTACTAGACTCATCAGAGAACAACAAATTAAAGTAACATATGATCAGTTGATTTAGGAATGTCAATGTCAAATAGTACTCTACCATCTGCCACCCAAGTACATCTGACACAAAATAAATTTATTTCGAACGGATATGATACTAGATCCAAATCAATTTTTTGGCAAGTAAGGAGGCTTTCACGGGTACTGAGGATTAATATTCTACGGTCCTTCTATTTCTTATGACAGAACATCCTGCCGGGCCGGCTACCGGTGGGTCTTGTGGGTTATGTACACCAATACAAACCTGGTCTTGAGAAGGAGGTGGGGTCACCAGGGCTCAGAGCTTGTTTCCCCATGGCTGCCAGTCGATGCAGAGACGATGCTGGGCCCAAAGACAGCAGCTGACTGATAAAACAGGGGGCAGAATGCAGCTGCAAGTACTTCCCACCAGGTATTATCTGGCACTTTCAATGAAGGGAGGACGTACGGGAGCGGCAGGGGCGGGGAAGGGCGAGGGGTACGGACAAGGAGGAAAGCGTCCACAAGCACGTCCCGCGCTCGGACCGTGCGAGGCTACGACGGCGAAGAGCCTGCAGCGAGGCTAGGACTGCCTGAACCCGCTCAATTTGAATTATGCGCCCATCGGTCCTGCTCCTGCTCAGTTCTGATCGTGTGGTGGTGGTTCACATTTTCTTACGAGGACATGTGGACAATTTATTTTATTAATATTGTGTTCAGGAAATACAGATTTAGAGTTCTGTTTTAAATTATTAAAGTATCCAAAAACAAACAAATAAAGATACGTACACAGAAAACACACAAACACAAACTCTCTCTCTCTCTCACACACACACACAAGCACACACAGACAGACACACACACATACACACACACCAGCACACTCAGACACATACACACACACACACACACACACGAAAATCACTCATACAAATAGTCATGCTATACAGCACGAGAGTCTTTGCTTCGATAATAAAGTAATAGAAATATGTACAGAGGTAATGCGTTTTAACTTCGACAAACATTTTCTCATATAAAAATATTTTTGGGTTCCCGCCACTTAAAGCAGCTCAGTTTAAATGCCCAACTGAAGGGCGCAATAAAATTGTAATTGTAGAAATGGCAATTCGAGTCGCATTTATGCAGTCTTCTGTTGTTTTCCAAGCGGCCATTGGTTTTCGTGATGACATGGTTTGGCCCGTAATTTAAAGAAAAAAACTGTCCTATAAGTAACTCTGTCGTAACAAGAGGTTATTGAATCGTTGGCTGGACTGGAACAGCTGGTTTGATCTACCAGACTGGCCAAACTGTTGCTGTGGTTGTCGTCTTTGTTCTTGTTGCTGCTGCTGTTGCTGCTGTTGCTGTTGTTGCTGCGCCGATGTGTCCTCGGGTACCCTGGGAAACTGCACTGGAGCTGGGGAGGCGGTGTTGTCCGGTGGTGGGGCCTGGGTCGTGGGGACGAGCGCCCTCGCCTGCTCCAAGGGGGCGAAACCGGACGGGTCAAGTCCTTCGTTTAGAGCCGCCAGCGGGGACGGCGTCGTGGACGACACATAGTAGCCGTCGTCATAGTACTGGCGGCCCGCGGCCGGGGCAGGCCGGTCTAGGTACTGATGCGCGACAGGCGAGGGCGACGCCGTGGCGGCGGAGTGCGTCAAGTACTGCAGGTGCGAGGCAGCGGTCACGGGGGTAGAGGCCGTGGGGCTGAAGTACTGGGCGTGATGGGGGGCGCCTGACGGCGACACGGCGTACAGCTGATGCTCTGGTCTGGCGTACTGATGCTTGAGGCCCGACGAGGGTGACACGACGTACTGGTGCTGCTCGGGGGCGGCGGAGGGCGACACGATGAAGTGCTGGTGCTGCTCGGGGGTGGGGGAGGGCGACACGATGAAGTGCTGGTGCTGCTCGGGGGTGGAGGAGGGCGACGCGATGAAGTGCTGGTGCTCGGGGGCGGCGGAGGGCGACGCGACGTACTGGTGCTGCTCGGGGGCGGGGGAGGGCGACACGATGAAGTGCTGGTGCTGCTCGGGGGCGGGGGAGGGCGACACGATGAAGTGCTGGTGCTCGGGGGCGGCGGAGGGCGACGCGACGTACTGGTGCTGCTCAGGGACGGGGGAAGGCGACACGATGAAGTGCTGGTGCTGCTCGGGGGCGGCGGACGGCGACACGATGAAGTGCTGGTGCTGCTCGGGGGCGGCGGATGGCGACACGGTGTACTGGTGGGCAACCTCAGGGGCGTACTGGTGCTGCTGCGGCGCGGGCCCATGGCCGGCCGGCGACACGACGTACTGCTGGAGCTTGGCCACAGGCGAGTACTGCTGCTGCTGCTGCTGCTGCTGCTGCTGCTGCTGGAGCTGCTGGGCGGGCGACGGTCTCACGATCTCGCGCTCACCTGTGATGGACCGGAGGACAAACACCTCAACACTCCGCATGGGACCGCGTACCGCCACAAGAAGCGAGTCACAAACAACTCACACTTTGTTAAATGCCACGTCACGCAACCCACAAAAATTCTTAAATATTCGAGCAATATTCCAGAATTTTTCATAGGAATTTTCAGGGGGGGGGGGGAATCAGGTAATCTATACACCTTTATCCCGCGGTTGGTTTACCCATGACACGACGTCTGCGATGCTGGCTCAGCGGGGTGCTCTCACCTGACTGGTGCAGCTGTTCGTCGTACCGCACATCGGCGCGGTAGCCGTGGTTGTCGGCCACGTAGCTGACGATCTGCAGGCGGCCGTCGGGGAGCTGGACGCGGTACTCGCCCCGGGTGCCGCCGCCGCTGCGCGCCTGCGCGTGCGCGAAGTTGTCGCCGGCCCCGGTGCCGCGCACCGAATAGGAGAAGGCGTAGTTGTCGTCCGTCTGGAACGAGGGAGAACGTGTTGTGAGTAACCGAGGAGGAAACAACTCTAAATTTTTGTGAAAATTTGAGAATTTTCATGAATTTTTCGGAAATTATCTGAATTTAGATTGATTTTTGAAGATTTTTTTTCCAGATTCTGCTTGAATTTTTCCTAATTGTTAGTAATTTTTTTTTGTAAATTTTCCAGAAGTTTTGAAATAAAAATAATAATAATTTCTCCAATTTATTTTTCTGATATTTTCTTCCTGCATTTTTCCGATTTTTATTTCGAGTTCTTCGATACCCCTCGTGAGGAGAAATGAGGAGCGTGGACCAGACTTACGCTGTCATGCTGCAGCTGCTGGGGGGGCTCGTGAGTGATCTCCTGGGGGATCTGCTGTTGAGGGATCTGCTGCAAGTGGCGTGGTTGTTGGTAAACCAGCACTGGCTGACGGTACACCTCTTGCTGCTGGTCCAGGGATTGCAGCTCCTGCACAGGGTAGTACAAGCCTTCCTCCTGTTGCTGCTGCTGCTGCTGCTGCTGCTGCTGCTGCTGCTGCTGCTGCTGCTGCTGCTGCTGTTGCTGCTGCTGATGCTGCTTCTGCTGCTGGCTGCGGTGGAGCTTGGCGCGGGCTGCGGCAGAAACCACTCTAAACGTCCACAACCGAGGGAGCGGTGCAAGGTGGCTCACAGGCGAGGTGTAAATAACTCTGAATTTTTGGCACACAGGTGTCGTGAATTTTCTGAAATTTCACTTAAGGTTTTTGTGAAGTTTTTATTAATTATTTCCACAGTTGACTTTGAATTTTCTCAACTTTCTTCATTTTTTTTATTTTTTTTTATATTTTTTAGTGTTTCTGAACTTTTAGCAATTTTTTTCTGAATTTCTTTAGATATTTCTGAAGAACTAGGTCCATAAAATTTTCAAAGCTTTTTCAGAGCTTTTTCTCCCTTGCTCCCGAGGTGTGGAGGTGTGTGGAGGTGGCTCGACTTGCCTGCGGATCTGTGCAGCTCGCTGATGACGGTGATGGGGTGCGGGTAGAGCACCGGGTCGCCGGGCTGGTGGTGCGGGTAGCGCCCCTCCCGCGGCCGCTTCCTCGCCAGCAGCACGTAGGGGTGCGGCTCCTGCACGGGGTCCTGGTGCGCCCCGGGCACCACCTGCCCGCTGGGCTGCTCCACCTCCTGCTCGACCTCCTCGCCCGGCCGCAGCGTCCGCTGGAAGGGGTGCGGGTTGAAGTCCCTGGGCGGCAGGAAGCGGGCGGGCAGCGGCTCCTCCAGGGCGGCCGCCACGGCCGCGAGCCCCAGCAGCAGGCACACCGCGCACTGGAACAGGGCAGCCGCGCGCTCATAGACTCAAAACCCGAAAGGAATAGTTTGTGCACGGATAAAAAAACGTATTAGCTGGATAGGCACTAGGTGAAATATTAGCTGCCTCAGCTGATGTTTCTGTTGTACTGAAAAACGCCTGATCTCGTATAGCAGACGCTGGTAGCTTTTTCAGGCAAAAATTAGCTGAGAGAGGGAATATTTTCAGCTGGTGCCATATTAGCTGATATATTAACTCTGATAGCGAATCTTTTTATTTTCGTGTGTGTCTCAAGATTTGTATTGAAACACCAAATACTATCATCCTTGCCAGCGTTCCGACGTGCCGCGCAGCGTCCAGGCTTGCGCAAGTTAAGGGCGACCCCGTCGCACTCATGGGGCCCCGACATCCTCAACATGGGGCACCACCATATGTGCGATAAGGACGGAGGTCCGAAAGCGATCTTCGGAATCAGCCTGCAGCTATGGGAGGAAGGACTAGGGAGGGACAGGGGGCCTAAACCGTTCAATATGTCAGGGCTCCCAGCTGCACCGCCCAGCTGACCCCCGGGGCCGGGCCCGGTCCGAGAGAGCACCCCTCCCACAAGCCACGCGGGATCACTTGTGCGATGTACGCGCTGCGATCCACGCCAAGCGCGGGAGCGCAGAGCGCCCCCAGACACATCGCCACAGCAGCGCCACTCCCAATCCCGTCCGTGATCCTCGTTAAAGACCTGAGCAGACGCACTGCGGCGAGCTTAAGCGGTTTCGACCGCGAGCGGCGAGATCTTCCCCGGGATCAGGACCACGGCGCGGCGCGGCGCGGCGCGCGGCCCCGCACGGCCCAGACCAGCACTGCTGTTTATATCGACAGACGCGTATTGCCGAAATGTACCGCAGCATAACGGTGGGTCAGCCGCTGGCCTGGGCCGGGGTCGGGCCCGACCTCCGCACGACCTGGCCGGGGCATCCTCGCTCCCAGCCCAGCACAGCCCGGCCCCGCCCGGCGCGATGAGTTGTGAGGACGAGGTGCCGAGATCCACGCCCCGCCGCGCCACGCCCCTCGAATCGCCGCAAGCTCCATTAGGGGCCCGACCCAGCCGGGCACAGCCGGGCCGCGGCGGGCTGCTCGCGTCTCGTAACCAATCCGTCTGCACTCGGCAGGGCAGACGCTATCCGCCCACCGGCACCGCGAAATTGTGTCTAAATAGGGTCGGGGGTACCCGTACCTGAACCGGCGCGTCTGGCGCGCGGAACGGAACAACCGGCCGTGCCGCGGGCCGCGGGGTCGCCCCGCCCGGCCCGGCCCGGGCAGCAGCTGTGCTGCTTTCGCCGCTACCCGTCCCGCCCCCAGCGAATAGCTGTACAGCAGTTAGCGGTGATTAGTAAAAGTGCAGCCCGCGTCAGCAGGTGGAACTGGACGATTCCTCACCTATAAATTCAAGCGCACACCGATTCTTCTAATTTTTTCTGGTTTTGCGTTATTTTCCGTGATTTTTACTGATCTTTTTGCTGATATTGTCTCGATTTTTCCTCATTTTTTTTCTGACTTTGTTTAAGGGTGTATACTGATTTTTGAAAGTGAGGGACCCCTCGGAGAAATTGGCTCGGATCATGCCGGGAGTGGTGGAGGCCGTGGTGGTGGCATTGGTGGGAGCGTCAGCCTGGGAGATAGGCCACCGTGTCAAGTCTCGCGCGGCGCGCCGCGGCGGGCCTGCCTACCTCCCGGGCTGCACGCCGAGCCGCGGAGGGTCTACCAGCGGGAGCGGGGCGTGCAGTGAGTGGGCTGGGCGCGGTACATTCTGGTCACGCGTGGCTTGCTTCCCTCTGCCGAGTCACCGCCAGTCGCCGCCACAGCCGCCACCGCCGGCTTCGACCGTGCCCCGTGCGGCGGCGTGCACGTCGCGAGAACGAAAGGGATTAACGCCTATAATAGCACATGCCAAACTCTTGGCAGCCAGCAGTGTTGTAGAAACGTTCGCAACAAGTAGCTGGAAGCACGGTGGGGTGCGAAGCGGGCTGTGTATCCTCCTGCCTACTAGGGAGCACACACGTGTATCTAAATTGCGGTATTGCCTAGTAGGCAGGCGCGGGTACCGCCCGCCCGCACACCTCCTCTGTGTTTGGGCTGCTTATTGCCTTCTTCTGGCAGCACTGACCTGTGCTGCGCCGGCGCCTCCGCCGTCTGATTGCGGAGAGCGCTCTCGCGCCACCGTCCTTGTCGCACTCCTGGGGCGCCGCCATCTCCAAACATAGGGTACCACCGTAAGTGCAACAAGGACGAAGGTACGACAGTGATTCTCTGAATCAGACGGCAGTCGCGTGCTGGCCCGGCCCGGCCCGCGCGGGTACGATTTCCGCGCGCGCTCCAAACTGTGGCATGCCTCCTCTACCCGGTGTTGTCGGCGACGCGCCCCGGGGGCGTCACCCGGTCCAAATGCCGGCCGGCGCGATGGGCCGTCCCGTCCCGTCCCGCGCCGCAACCTCCGCTCCACTTGCAAAGCGCTCACGACTGTTTCGCGCCCGGAAGAGCGACTCTCGGCACGACACGAGGTGGGCGCTTGTAGGACGACGGCACTTTGCTGCTCATATACCTCCCCCATTGTGCAGCCATTGCGCCCCGCCCCGCCCCGCCGCGCCGCGCCCCGCCCCGCCACGGGAATATCGGACGGAACCAACCAGCACCGAGAGGCAAAGGCGTGCGGCAAGGACGCGTTAGTGCAACCCCCCGCGTGAACGCGCGTGAGCATGTCTGCCTTTGTGAGTGTGAGTGAGTGAGTGAGTGAGTGAGTGAGTGAGTGAGTGAGTGAGTGAGTGAGTGAGTGAGTGAGTGAGTGAGTGAGTGAGTGTGTGAGTGAGTGAGTGAGTGAGTGAGTGAGTGAGTGAGTGAGTGAGTGAGTGAGTGAGTGAGTGAGTGAGTGAGTGAGTGAGTGAGTGAGTGAGTGAGTGAGTGAGTGAGTGAGTGAGTGTGCGCCACGCCACGCCATCGCCACCCACTTATTCTCTCCCGCTGACTCTACTTCGCGCCTGTAATTATTGTCAGCCCCGCCCTGCCTCTCCCTGCCCCGCCCCACCCCTCTCCATACCGGACCACCACGGTGCGTGCGCCTGCTGCCGCCTAAGCTGCCGACCGATTCCGAAAATCGCTTTCATACCTCTGCCCTCGTCGCACTCAGCGAGCACCACCATGGCCAGCACGGGGCGCCGCTGTAGGTGCAACAAGGACGGAGCAGGGAGGAGAGCGATCTTCTGAATCAGTCGGCTGGAAGTTCACGGGGAGCGCCACGAGCGCGCATGCGACCTTCACTGATGAGAGGCAACTGGTCCGAAAATGTTCAGAGAGCGAGCGCGAAAGAGGGGAAGGCGGCTGGAGAGAGAGAGCGGGGGCACCGTGTGTGTAACTAAGAGGGGGATGGAAATGAGGGATGGATAAGGTATTTTTTTCTCTTTTTCTCTCACACACAGGGAGCACAGGCCTCCAGGCCTCGCCCAGACACAATGCCCGATTGCAGCAGTGAGTGCTCAACCCAGGCCCGGCCCAGGCCGCGTGTGGCGGGACCGGCGGGACGCGGCGTGGCGGGGCGGCGGGGCGGCGCGGGTAGCTCCTGTCTGTCGCGCAGCACCGCATGATTTCAGCTCAGCGGTGCACAGCGTACGAGTAGTGGTTGAGGGATTTCCCCGCGACTATCTGCCGGGGATTAGAAACAACCCGCTGCCGCTGGCGACACATCGACGAGGTATTATCGATAACGTGTCGTGCGGCAATCACTGTTTTGGCTTTAATCCGCATGGTTACAAGGGGGAAAACAGACTGATTTTTTCTCCTCTAGGGGAAAATAAGAAGTTTAAAATCCCTTTTGCTGACCAGGTAGGTAGGTAGGTAGGGAAAATTATGTTCAGTAAAAAAAATCTCATTAGAACTTGTAATGATATTTTCCTGAAACAATGTAAATAAATTTCACTTGCATGTTATTACATTGTCATACTACATTCATAACATTGTTAATAAAACTATGGAATTTTATGACAAAGTTAGTAAAACTAATCTTGAATAGTTAACGAAATTTCGAACATTTTTAAGGGGCATGTCCTGCAGGTCCTGTTCACAGCCGGGTGGTGGAGCGCCAGGCTCGAGCCGCCAGGGATCATCACGTTACCCAACAAACCATGCGAGGAGAGGAGAGGAGCCTGAGCATGATGCGATGGGAAAGGCGAGGCGCCGTCTCGCAAGAAAGGGTTTTCGATTCTTTTCCCGCCGTGGCTGCGTGTGTGCCCAGAGGGGGCCGCGCCCCACCGCACTGGACGCTTCAGTATTACTTCATATAAGGCGGCGGTACTTTGCACGGGCAGGGCACGCTGGTGCAGCGAGTGTAAACGTGGAAACAAAGGGATGGCCTGGCCAAGCCGGGCCAGCCATGTGTCAAGGCGTTGACAGGAGGCACAGTAGGCAGTGGCAGAGGCAGCCTGCTTCAGCCTCCACAGTGTCAAGGCGTTGACAGGAGGCACAGTAGGCAGTGGCAGAGGCAGCCTGCTTCAGCCTCCACAGTGTCAAGGCGTTGACAGGGGGCACAGTAGGCAGTGGCGGAGGCAGCCCGCTTCAGCCTCCACTGTGTTCGGGCCTGCTTCTTGCCTACTTGTCCGACACCGCTGTCTACGATGGGACAGGACAGCACTGGCACATAGAACAGTACGGCGAGCCGCCCGCCCCGCCCCACGCCAAGCTGCTCTGGGTTGTTAACGTCCCGAGGTCTGACCTCCGTGAGGTAGGGCGCCAGCCCGCCCGCGGCCGAAAAATGAGCGGTAAATCTACTGCTGCAGCCGTTACTCGCGGTGCTAGTGCTCAGCCGTCTGGACAATGCAGCAGGGCGGGGCGGGGCGGGGCGGGGCGGGGCGGGGCGGGGCGGGGCGGGGCGGGGCGGGGCGGGGCGGGCGGGCGCGGGCAGGCTACTCGTCCGGTCCGTTCGCGGCGTGTATGTCGCTCGTCCTTGGGGCGGGCCCCGCCGACACCGCGCAGGGCGTGCCGCGCGATTGCACTGAGCAGGATCCACGGGGAAACATCACTGCTCTAGGACAGGACCATGTCGAAATAAATGGATGCGCAGCCGACCCAGTAGACCGCCATTCCGCCAAGCGGTAAGAGTGGCCTCTCGGGTGTCCTCTCTCTTGCTCTCCATGGCGTCGCCTCATGAGTGTGACAAGGACAGAGCGACGAAGCCGCCTTGCGGAATAAGCCTGCAGAAGGAAGGCGCGGTCGCGAGAGCGCGGGCGCGGGCTCGTCGCGGTGCAACTCAGGCGAGCTCGGTACGACACGAGTACGCGGTCAAGTTGCTCAAAGAGAGCCGCGGCACGGCACGGAGCACCTTTGAGGTGCTGCAGCCCGCCCCGCCCCGCCCCGCCCCGCCCCACTCCGGCCCCGCCTGGCGGATGGAACTCGTCGGCCACCATCCGGCACCCCGAGATGGCAGGAGAAGCGCATGGCGTCAGCCGTCTGATTCCGAAGATCGCTCTCGTGCTTCCGTCCTTGTCGCACTCATGGAGGTAGAGCCGCCCCTCCGCCAGCGCCAGAATAGGGCACCGCCATAGGAGCGAGAAGAACAGAGACACGAGCGCGATCTTCTGAATCAGACGGCACCGCCTCAGGCAGCGGGCTCGCACACATTAGAACCACACAGCGGAGGGCGCAATATCCCTCTCTTGGAGAGTGCACCATGATTTGGGCCCTGAGTAATGCGTCGTGTCCAGAGAAGGGTGGGGCAGGCCGCACTGGGCAGAGTCCGCGACGGCGCCTCTTTATCAACACTGTCAGAGAATCGGACCAAAGTACACTAATGGTACAATAACTTACTGCAGAGGTGCGCCCCGGGCCCAGTAAAGGGCGTCGCCCCCGTAAGGGTTGACACTTAACGCCACGACTCGTGTGCTCTAGTAGAACGGGGGGATCAGTTTGAAAAGTCACTGTACGAAGACTCAAAAAAATCATTAAAAATTAAAAATCAAGAAGAAAGATGGAAAAGATGGCAAAAAAAAAAAAAACATCCGAAAACTCCAGAAAAAATGAATAAAAATCGAAATCAAATAGGAAACGAATTTAGAAAAGGGGGTATAAGATCAAAGATTTTCAAAAACTGACAAATATATTCCTGAAAAAGAAAAAAAAAGACAATAACATAAATCAAACGTCAAAAAATCACTGTATATATTTTGTAAGAGTGATTTCCCCTTGGGTCGTTCGCGTCGTCGAGCCGAGCGGAGTAAGCTTCTGTCCCACCCTATAACCCCGGGGAATACGTCACGAGGCGTGGAGACACCCGCAGACAGTGCGTGGGAGCGACGACGACGAGCACGGTCGAGCACGGCGCCCCGCCAAGCCCTCCACTCCAGATGCACCAAAGAGGTATTAATGGCATCAAGGGCGCGCCGGTAGCGGGGCGTGGCGGCGGCCCGGATCTGAGCGGGTAATTGTCGGCAGTGGAGCGCCGCCGAGCCGCGCTACATGAGCGGATAATTTTGACGTTGTTGTTTTGAGAAATGCAAGGCGAAACGAAAAGAGCGGGAGCGCGCGGCGCGGCGCACTCAGAGCTCTCGGACTGAGAGTTGCGCTGCACCCCCCGCGGCCTTCCCTATCTGAAAGGCCAATAACAAAGTGCCCGCGCCCAGGGCCCAGTGTGTGCGCGCGCGAGAGAGAGAGAGGGGGGACAAACTGGCGCCGCCGTCTCTCTCGCACTCACTGCTTTATAACTCCCTGCCCAGTGCCCCGCCATGCTCTGCACTGCACTGCCCTGCGCTGCCCTGCGAAATTACATGTAAACATCGGATATTTCATGTAAAATATTCCAAATATTCCATCAAATAAAACAATATCCCACCTATTCCAAATACTCCAAATATTCCAAAACATACGAGCGAAGTCGAAACTTCAAACTGCCTCTCTCGCCCCCAACTAACCGCTTTACCTGCCGGCCGCCACGCCGCCCTGCCTGCCCTGCGCCTGAGCCCGCTGCACCATAAGGTGGCGGGCTTTACTGCCCGGAGGCCTCGAGGGGAACATCAAGTGCCTGAGCCGGGCCGGGGTCGGGGCAGCACCGCCAGAACTCTGCGCCACAACGTGGACCTAATGAAAACGGAGCCTCCCCCCCCCCCCCCCCGTCTCTCTCCGGCCAAGGGAGCCTTTCGGCAGTTTTGTCCAAATCGTGATGGCGACCGTGGCAGCGGAGCACGGCGGGGCGCGGCGGCGGGGCCACCCGGACCTACCCGAACACGATCACGCTCTAGTTGGGTAATAAGGGATCCAGGCCCGGCTGGGGCCTAAACAAACGCAGGAGGATATTTCTTTTCGATTTGGAAATGGTACGGCGCCGGCCCTCTCCCCGCCTGGGAACAGAACGAACCCATACATTCCGGCCCGTCAAAACCAAGGGTGCGGCAGACCAAACAGAGATGGCAAAAATGGGGAATGGTAAAAGTGTTCGTTGGGGTGTTTAGTATCAAACATGAGTATGCACACTACGAAAGGTTTATGTACACGCTATAACGTTAAAATAATCTCTTTTCCCTCATAGTTAGTTTTCGCACCCACTCCATGCGTGCTACACACATTGTAACTTGCTTGCGCGCTCGGAGCAGAGCCTGAGAAAAGCAATTGAGCAGCAGGTCGGCCTGCGGCCTGCGCCGGGCTGGTGCGGGGCGGGGCGGGGTGGCATTGTAATGAGGAGCCCCGCCATGCCCCGCTCCAGTACCAGACTAGAGGGCCGCTTTGCGCTAATTAAGACGTTTCGTGTGAAAAGAAAGAACCAACAGGCTGCCGCGGCGCGCGCTTCGTTTTCGGATAGAAAACTAACGAGCAGCTCGCGGGCTTTACGATAATGATAGAAATAATAAAGAAATTATGAGGCGACTACTGCTAGTCAAGTGCGAGAAAATGGCGGGAGAGGCGTAGGTAGGCGCGGGTGCCGATGTGTGACTCGTGCACGGTGGGGTGGGGCGGGGGCGGGGCGGGGCGGGGCGCGGTGGCCCCGGCGGGACCCACGTGCATACGCCGTGCCGGATACCGTCGGCGGCCGAGGCCCTCTCCTCTCCGATCTCCACCTCGCGCCTTGAGACACGCGTCGTCCGGCGAAAGGGCGAGTGCTACGCGGCGTGGCGGGGCGGGGCGGGCCGTGGCCCGGGACGCAGGAGGTAATGGGCGGCCCGGCGGCCCCGCCCCGCCCTTGGATCCGGCTGGGCGGTGCGGAGCGGAGCGGAGAGGGTACTTGTTCGGCCTTTACACGGTCCGGCGAACGGTACCGACAGCGTGTGCTGGCCCGGCCCCGGCCCCGACCCGGCCCGGCCAAGCCCCAGCCCCGCGGAATCAATAGGGTATTTCACTCCGTTCAAACCGGATCCAAAGAAGAAAAGTACTGCTTCCTGATTTGTTTCCTCCTTGACGCTGATTGGCTGATGCCGTCGAAGTTCTCGGACCGACCGCCAGGTCTGCGACCGCCCTAGTGGCGTGCCCGAGAACTTCGTTGGCATAAGCCAATCGGCGTACAGGAGGAAACAATTCAGGAGGCAACACTTTTCTTCTTTGGATCCGGTTTGAACGGAGTGAAATACCCTATTATTTGGCCGGTGGTAGCTGTTTATTGGAAAAAGTGGGCTGCGCTGGAGACGGCCCGAGCACGCGGCCACAAGGCCCATACCCCACCCGCCCCGCATACCCCGCGCCGAGCCGGGCAATGCCGTTGTTGATTTAGAGCCGATCCGCGAAGATATCGAGTAATCTGTCCGATTACACCGGCTGATGGACGGGTCCGGCCCCGCACTTGGCGAATGCGGGGTGTGAGAGAGAGAGAGAGAGAGAGAGAGAGAGAGAGAGAGAGAGAGAGAGAGAGAGAGAGAGAGAGAGAGAGAGAGAGAGAGAGAGAGAGAGAGAGAGAGAAAGAGAAAGAGATTGAGAGAGGGACAGACAGATAGACAAACAGACAGAGATGTTTTTAGTTCAGAGAATGCTTTGATCGGGGTGGTTTCCAGCACAATTTAGGACAAGGAAAATTACTTTTTTCTTTAATTTATAATGGGCTGACTATACGCGGCTCCTGGGGAGGATTCAAGTGGCCCGGAGGGAGAGGGGGGGGGGTAGGCTTACGCTCACCCAAACAAAATGAGCGTTTTGTATCGCACAATAAATGACTCTCACGCGAGAGCAGCGGAGCGCGGCGGGGTCGAATATCGGCCAATTAGTTCACATTGCGTGAGCGCGTTATACCGGCCGCCCCTCCTGGGCACGCGGTATCGGTAGCGGAGGCGTGAAGTACATGGGAACGCCACAAAATGGAGCGCAGAGCGGATCGGACTCGGAGAAAAGAGACAAAAAAATAATACGTAACACGTCAGAAAATACGAGCTGGACTGCGCGCAATGTATAACGCGCGACAGACGTGTGTGTCATACGGCACAGGGGAACAGAGTAGAGTCGGGGAAGAGGGAGATAGAGGGGGGCAGGAACGGCAGTGAAAGGAAGCCAGCAGAACCGAGTGGCTGGGCGGGGACATTGAGCAGGACAGGACACATAACGATCCTGTGGGCTGATTCCGCACACATGTGTTTCGTCGCTCTCTCCTTGTTGCACTCATTAAGGCTCGGCCACAAGGAGCAAGAGAGAGAGGAGAGGACAGTACAAAACGGTGTTATTTCACCTTGCTGATGTGCTGGCAGAGCGCCACGCCGGCAGCAGCCCAGTGCAGACCAGGGGGATAAGCTGCACGTCACAGCACACCACCCCGCGGCCCGTCGCGTGCCACTGTAAACAACGCGCTTATTCGCACGGCCGCCATTCGCACGGCAAGTTCACATGCGGCGGCGGGGTGGGCTAGGGGCGCGGTGGGGGCGGGGCGGGGCGGGGCGGGGCGGGGCGGGGCAGGGCGGGGGCGGGGCGGGGCGGGGCGGGGCGGGGCGGGGCAGGGCGAGGCTGAATGGGTTGAATGGGCCCGCTCGCGCCGCCGCGATAGGTATGCGGGACCGCAAAGAGGAACGCGTGACGCCTAGGTCAGGGCCAAGCGGAGGGGGAGGAGGGGGGGGGGAACCTCTCAACCGATACGCACCCATTAGTACCACGAGGAGCGGGAAATTTTTATGGATCTTCCTTTCACCCCTTTCCTGTTGTTTCCATTTTCCGTCAAAACATTTCAACGTTTTACCCCCCTAACATTCTTTCCGGCCTGGAATATAGCAGCACATGGTCGTGATCCGCGGCAGCAGGGCTGCATGGTCGCGTACGCATAGGGACGGAGCGGGGACACCTCCTGCTCACACAGTTACACATACTCATACTCACTCATACCTTTCGTTTCACACGCCCCCCTCCCCTCCCACACGTTAGGCGCGGTGGCTGGAGGTGCGCGCGCGACCAAGACAGACTCGAGGTAAGTTGGGTAAGTCGTGCCCCCCCCCCTCATCCCCGCCCCACCCCAACCGAACCCGCAGCCCACCTGGCCCACCCCGCCCAGCATAGGGTGCGTTAGAGTTGAGGAGATGAGAACCCGCCGAGAAATCGATTGATCGCGCCTTTACGCTGCGGTGTGTGTGTGTGTGTGTGTGTGTGTGTGTGTGTGTGTGTGTGTTGCCCCGCATACTTAGGCAGGGCGCCAGGCACGATGGCCCTGCTCGGCTAATGGCACGCCTCACTCGTATGCTCACATAATCCCGTGCACATGCGTTGTCCTTCGCTGTTCTATTAGCATGTTTCTTTTTTCTTCTTCCACCGTCACTTTTTCTTTTGCTTTGAAATGGGAGTAGGCAGAGTTGTAAACAAACCAAGGCAATGCCCCCCCCCCCCCCCACCAAGCGGTTTTATAGAAACGGCGAAAACGGTGTAACTAAAACACAGAAAAAGCTCCCGCGTAACAATCTCAGCGTCCAGTGATCTGTGCAATTGTTTACTTGGCGGACTGCATTTATTCCTGTCGTGACGTCACCGGATCACAAGGGGAATTCCCGTCAACTCCCGTCACCCCGTACACGATCGACACACCATGAGCACCAAGTGGTCCGCTGTACACACACACATCACCGCGGTGCAAACTGAAAGGAACTGATAATATATCCGAATCGGCGAGACTGGCGAGACTGCGGCGGCTGTGGTGAGACGGAGCGGGGAGCGAGTCTTGTTCTGAAGACACTATGACGCACTATGGGCACAAGGCGCACTCACACACACGCACGCACGCACGCACAGAGAGACGAGATAGAAACACACACGCACGCACGCACGCACGCACAGAGAGACGAGATAGAAACACACACGCACGCACGTGCACGCACGCTGCACTTGCGACGCACCTTGAAGTGGTCCATGCTGAGGTCTTCGGGGAGGTCCTCGCGGACTGTGAGCGGGGCTGGCGGGACGCGGCGGCTTATAACACCTCGTGGGGCGCCTCGGCGTGGGGGCGCAGCTCGGCCCCCCGCCCCCACCCCCGTCCCCGCCGGCTCCAGCCCGGCTCCAGTCCGGCTCCGCGTCGTCTGCTCTCAGACTCCAGGGGGCTGGCTGCAGGCGGAGAGGGAAACCCCGCCCCGCCCCGCCCCGCCCCGCCCCGCCCCGCCCCGCCCCGCCCCGCCCCGCTCCGCTCCGCCCCGCCCTGCCCCGCCCAGCTTCACACTGGGAACCTGCTTCACGAGGCGGCGCTACGGTGGCAGGGTGCGCGCCAGGGGACCGGTACGCGGTGGGGGGGTGCACCTTCGCCGGCGCGTGGTGCTCGCGCTCCTGGACGTCTGGAAGAACATCGTTAGGCTAATTCATAGACACCACGCGGCAATAACATGTGTTACCACACGCCCCACCCATGAGAGCAGTATGTATGTATGGAAGTGCTCTCAGCGACCCGCGGACCGCCTCGTTCGGATATGTCATTGAAAATATATTCCACTTATTCCATCTAATGCAAAAATATTGTGTGTGTGTGACAAAATAATTTTCCACCTTGTGTCAAAACTTATCTATAAGTCCCAACCTATGTGTGAACCTCGACTGGTCCTCAAAATTTTTTTTCGCCAGCTTGCTATATATGTTGTTCCCCATGATTCAAAAGGTCCAAAATAGTATATCCTGCATACGAAATTTTTTGAGAAGGTAAAATTCTGTGCACTGAGTAAGGTATTTTTGGATTGTTTGGAATATTTGGAACAGGTGGAATACCGTTGACATAGAACTACTCCTATGCCATTTTACGCATTTAAAAAAAAATATATGTGAGTGAGTGAGTGAGTGAGTGAGTGAGTGAGTGAGTGAGTGAGTGAGTGAGTGAGTGAGTGAGTGAGTGAGTGAGTGAGTGAGTGAGTGAGAGAGAGAGAGAGAGAGAGAGAGAGAGAGAGAGAGAGAGAGGGAGAGAGGGAGAGAGAGAGAGAGAGAGCTGCACGCAACTGCGCCCGTCTGGGCTGAGAGTGTGCGAATTAGCTCGTAAAGAATACGGCCTTCTCATCACACTCAGCCGAACCATCAGACGTTTTACGGCTTTCATAATTAAACAAGAGTCAGGTGTCATAATTTGCAAATGTTAAAACTAACACAACTCGCCTTCTCTGTACACGAATGTGAGCCATCACACCCGATCCACAAAAAAAGGCAAAATGTTACAGTTGCACTCAACAGCACCTTCACAAACTCTCCAAAAAATAGTTAAAGCTTTACGGCAAAATTTCCATGAAGCGCAGTTATTAAATTACAATTACAAATCGTAAAGTAACAAGGACTACATATCGAGTTAAAATTTAATCACTGGCAAGATCGGGAACGGGTTGTCGTACAGTGTAAAAAAGAGATTTCGTAAATTAACAGGAAATATCTGTGAATTTTGTTAAACGAACTGACTGTGAATTTACTTTTTATTCGTGTTCATTTACAAAAAAAAACTCTATAACAAGACAAAAATATTCCGTAACTTTCTAAAAGAATTCCGTAACTTAACAAATTTTATCTGTTCTTTCGCGATTTTTCTTGTTAATATACAAAATGTTTCATCAAATTACAGGAAAAACCTGTTTACCGATTTTACAGCGAAACCTGTAAATTTGTTTCTAGTTTTTTTTACAACCAATTTCGTCAACCGTAATTAAGAAAATCATGGACCGGTGGACACTGCTGGCTAGAGTAGAGGCCCCAGTAACACGTTCGCCGCGCACCAACACCTCTAGAACGCTGTTTTCGAAAATAAGTTCTTTTTCTATCTCACACACATTAATGTGGCAACCCTGAAACCCCCTTGGCGCGGCGAGGGTAGGAATGTGAAGAGAACTCGCCGGGTGCACTACCATGCGGCAGCGGCCGCGGTGCCCCGTTCCGACACATATTGTTTTCTTGTCGGCCGGTAAAAATCACATTCAGCTCGTTAAAAAAAAAGGGCTGGGGTAAGGCGAGAGAGGGGGGAGGAGGGTGGCGGGCAACCAGGGGGAGCAACACGTACGTAGCGGTCAGGCCGGCCCCAGGCCAGAGTATGCATATGATATTCCAGGGTGTTTCTCCATTGGCATTGTTGCTCCAGGCGCGCCTTGGCCAGCTGAAGCGGCGAGGACCGGGAACAGGTGCAGGCGGGAGGGGGGGGGGTGCCCATTTCTTGGCTACTGAATGCAGTGTAGTATGTTTTTGTATCTCAACTTGTATTTTGTTTTCTACTCCACGTGGAGAGTGCAAAGCCAAGGCGGTCGCAAAGCCGACATTCCACTTCACGTGCTGGGTGTATTAAATCGCTTTCCATATAAAACATAATGTGCGATCACCTATCCTGTCCCCGAACCATTCGCAAAGGCAGATGAGGCGCTAAGAGTGTTGCCAGAAAAGTAGGCAATAATTAGTAGCCTTACCAGCGGAGTAAAGCGGGCTGCATATGCACCAGCCTGCCATCGCGTACCTGCTGTGCTAAGGTGTTACCTAGTAGGCAGACGCTTCCAATCCGTTGTGTTTGTGCTACGTATTGCCTACATTTCTGGCCACACTGAGCACGAGCTGCGCTGCACTTTTTCGTTACAAAGTCTCCTACTCTTTTTTTTTCCACGCCCCGAACAGAGCGCCGGCGTGGCCGACCGTGCGAAACGCAGCGGGGGCACGTGCGACTCCACCCCGCCCCACCCACCGCTCCCCACCCCACCCCGCCGCATCACGCGTAGCTCACGACATTATGATTTTCTAATCGAGGCAAAGTAATATGGGAACCACGCAGGAGCTGGGGCAACACTCGCACAGCGCGCTGCTGCGGCTGCGCCCTCTACCGGCCAACGCATCGGCATCGGGCTGGCACGGGCGCGGGCCCGTGGGCTTTGACTACGACCGCCAACTGTAACTCTAAATATATTTAAGGTGACTCAAGCCTTTTGAGGATGAGGCAATGATGAGGTATGTTAATTCTTAAGGCGTTTTAGAGCCTCGAAACTAAACACGCCTCATTTCGAACTGTAGTTAGCCATTCATTTGTTTGCCCCATGCGCACGAGACTAAATCCACCCACCCATAGGGTCGATATGCGACATACACACTCCCGGCTTATGTACTTTTTTGTACGTAGCTATGTAAATCTATGTACTTGCGTAACTTACGTAAAAATTTCTTACATAGTTACGCATAAAAAGGCCAAATTTTTACGTAATAACGTAAGAATTTTTGCATAATTATGTAAGAAATTTTACGTAAGCTACTCATGTACACAGATTTACATAGCTACGTACAAAAAAGTAAATAAGCCGGGAGTGTGTATACAGTGTCGCAGGAAAAGTGGACAACAAATAGCCCAAACCAACACAACACAGCGGAGTAAATCGAGCTGCATCAGCAGCGGCTGCCTATTAGGCAACACCTGTGGCGCGGGTGTTTTCATGCTGCATTGTCGGCAGGAGCAGGTAATTATAGCCCGCTGCACTCCACTGTGTTCGGGATGCATATTGCCTCCTCTTCAGCCCACTGTGGCGGCACGCCGCCGTGTTTCCCCGCGCCACGCGCACCGACGCGCCTGCGAGCGGCGGGTTAGGCAACCGGGTGACGCACTGCTGTTCGACAGGCCTGCATCACCGGATCGGCAGGCGCTCACGACGCACGCTGCTGGTCGATTAGACTTCCCCTGCTTTCACTGAAACCATCACAAACCAGCTAAGGCCGCGTTAGAGTAATCCTGTACGGTGCAGTTGTATTTTTTTTCTGTTTCATTTTCCCCTCCAGAGACGGTCTGACCTTGCGCCGTGCCCTCCCTTGTCTCGAGGAGGAGCAGGGAGGCGCTTAGCGGTGGTTTCGCGCCTCCCCCCCCCCTCCCTCTATCCTCTGACTGTCTGGCTGGCTGTACGTCCGCGATGCCTATCGGTGCCACGGGTGACTGCACGGCGCGGCGTGGGGCGGCGTGGCTCGTTCAGTCACACTCCTCCTCGCACCCCGCGGCAGCTCTCAGTGCTGTCCACCAGACCTAAAGACGCTCCTAGAAAAGTGTATTTCATCCCCCTCCAAAAAAAAAGAGTCGAAACCTCATGCCTCAAGTAGTCTATTTTGTCAAAGTCCCAACCGCTGTGCACCTCAACTTGTTCCTTTAAAAGAATTCGCCAGTTTCAGATATGTTGTTCGCCAGTCTTCAAAAGGCCTAAAAAAGAGACTGGTGAAAAAGTTGTGAAGTTAAAACTTAGAAAAACGCTATGTGCTCAGCAGTGCTGCCAGAAAAGTAGGCAAAACCCGCCCAACACACAGCTGTGTGGAGCGGGCGGTATTCGCGCCTGCCTACTAGGCCATTCCTCTACACCCGGGGCGAGGAGAAGTGAGGTACCTTACCAATTACTCTGACGAAAACGCAGTATTTTTAAGGACAGGAGAGCCCGACTGACGGTGTTGCTCTTCGAGATGTCGAGATGCGCTCGGTGAAATGGTCTATAGCCTACTAGCGGCATCATCTCTCTAAATTATTTGTTTTCTGCCCTTCTCGTACCATGAGCTCCCGAGCTCGTCCGTCGAAACCCACGCAAAACGAAAGGATGCATTTTTCCTCATTGTTAATGCGCCCCGGTGCGCCCCGCCCCGCACCACACGCTCCTCATCTCCCCAAAACAATACAGCGGCAGGGCGATCGTATTGTATGCGTTTCCTTTTTAGATGGGAAGCAAAGAGGTCCGGTCGGGGCGGGGCGGGGCGGGGCGGGGCGGGGCGGGGCGGGGCGGGGCGGGGCGGGGCGGGGCGGCGTGGGCCTCGCCCTGGCCGGCGCACCTCGGCCCGCGCCACGTGACCGAAAGGCTTAACGGGAGCGGCGCGGCGGGCGCGGCCAGCAGGGGCGGCGGCGGCCCTTCGTTATGAAAGGCGCCCCCGCTGGCCACCCGTATCTCAAACAAAATGTCAAAAATATCTTCGGATATTTACGATTCATTTTGTAAATTATACGACTTACGAAAATTGCTGCAAATTTACGACAGCCTATCCCTTGCTCGTAATTGAATTTCATGTTGATAGGTAGTGCTTGTAATTTTACGATATATGTGATTGTGGCGGGGCGGGGCGGGGCGGCCGCACCAAGTGGACGCAGCCTCTCACACCTACGGGTGAAGCGGCTCCTATCTCACACTGACACACACGGGCGCTAGATTGCCTTGATATGGTGTGTCGGTGTGTCGGTGTTGTAGTCGATGAATTATTCTACTTTCAGCGGTGCGCGCCGAATAAACTTCTGACTTCACATGGCTGCGAGTGAGCACGTGGCCACGTCTGCAAGGCGGGGCGGGGTGGGGGTGGGGCGGAGCGGGCCGGGGCGAGGCAGTTCGTAGTCCGGACCGAATGGGAAGGGCAAGAGAGAGGCCCGGTTGCAGATGAACCGTACCGTGAACCGTAGGATCGGACGATAATCGGGTAGCAAACGCCGGGCTGAAAACACACACACACACGCTCGCTCGCTCTCTCTCTCTCTCTCTCTCTCTCTCTCTCTCTCGCACGAGAATGAGACGCTCACCCACTCACATAATTAATAATCAGGACGAATGCGTGCGCCCGCTCCGCTCACCCGCGGCGGCCGCAGTTTCGAAAGCGAATGAGTTTGCGTGTCCGTGGCGCGTGAAAGTGCGTAAAGCTGGAAGCAGAGGTCCAAAGAACTGCGACCATCTGCAGCTGTTGGAGGTAACGACCTACGTCGGCTCTGACAATCTGAAGCCGTTGGTAGTGACGCACGAAGCACGCGATCAGTGCTGCCAGAAAAGTAGGCAATAAGCAGCCAAAACACAGTGAACTAAAAAGTTGGTAATTTTCCAAGCAATGGCAGCCTGGCTATTGCTACGTGTACTTCGCATCTCAAATATATTTTAGTGTATGAGCCGAGGAAAGGTTTCTGATGTTGCGATCCACTGCAAATTACTTCGTCTGCAATAAGAACCTCGGCCTCGCCATTGTGAAGGCTTCCAGTTTCTTGGTCACGAGGGTTTAACAGTGCATACAGCCCACCCCCCGGCGCACTGTACTGTACTCCACCCCTCCGAGCTCCACCCCACCCCACCCCGGCAGCCCGCCCCTCCCCACGGGCCACACGGGCCCGGTGCGCACGGGACCAGCGGGACGAGCGGGCTCTGGGCCGGGCTGGGCTACCTCCACGCTGCTGGGCCCCTGCTATCGGCCGGCCGCTCGGCCCGGGCGTTCCCGGAGCCAGGCGTGGCCGCGCCCCGGGGCCCAGCCAGGGCAGGCAACCAGCCGTGCGCGGCCGCGGTGCGCGCTGGTGCGGTGGGGGCCCCGCCCCGCCCCACCTCCCGGGGCCGCCCCGCCCCGCCCCGCCCGCCGCCCCGCCGCGGCCCGGCCCGGCGCGCCGCGCTACGCCCGCCAGAGCTCCTCCTCGCAGCTCGCCGCGCCGCGCCCACCTCCTGCGCCCCTGCCCGCCTGGTCCGAACCGATCGCCCAACGCTTCGGCTGCTATCGGAACCGATCGACTGCATATCGAGAGGTCGTCAATCGCTCGGCTCGGTGCGTCCGCCGGTCTCCCCCCCCCCTCCCTCCCCCTCCTCCCACCTCTCGTCGATGCGGAGCCGATGGGTGGGGCGCCGTCCCCCCTCCCCTCGCTCCTACCCGCCCCGCCCCGCCCCGCCCCGCCGAACGCCTCCCGAACAGAACGGATCGCAAGAGCCGAACCGAACAGCCGATCGGATCGGATCGGCCTGGCGCTCACCTCTGCTCTGCTCTGCTCGCAGCCACGAGATGCGTTGGCGCGGGCGCCGCCCGGCCCCGGCCCTCCCCCGCCCCGCGCAGGGGGTGGTGGTGGTCGCCGTGGGGCGGTGGAGCGCGCCGCGCGCTCCGGAACCCAGCGGTGCCGACACTGAGACTGCCCACCTGCAGCCCCGCACAACATAATCAAGACACGAGACATATTCGACACGCAAGGCCTTAGATTTCAATTTACATCACGGAGAAGAAAAATAAATAGTTTTATAGGGATAAACTAACATTTGGAGCTATATATTGCAGTCAATTCTCGATTCTTATTGCGTGCTAAACGGGTCGATCGACGCGCAGAAATCGAACAGCAGGGTGCAGTACAGGTTGCCGGCTTAGCCTTGAGCACTATTGGAAAACGCATTAATGCTCAGTGTGAAAAAAAGTTGTGAGGGTTACGGAAAAAGATTCCGTGACAAATTTCGTAAAGTTACAACTTCAAGTTGTAAAGTTATACGGGTATTTTTTGACACCATGTGTCGACTTAGTTTTTTCAACGGCAATAATTTGCTCTTGTAGATTTAGAACTGCTTTCATAAATTCACGACACCGTGTTGTAATCGGAATTTATGAAAAAAGTCGTACCTTTGTGAGTACTTTTTTTCACAGTGGCTCTTTAGCTAAATGTTCTGTGGTATAACTAACTTGTTAGTTACGTTGGACAGCTCAAAATGGTACCTGCCATTAGAGCAATATTTTCAAGAAATCTCACTCTATATCAGTGATGATTGTGGAACCTCGCCCTTCCCGGGTGCAGGCTCATATCTTAATCTCCTGAAGTTTGAGTGATTTTTTTTTTTTTTTTTTTTTTAAGCGAGGTTTTTAAACAATCACATAAATGAGGCATTAAAAAAATCTCTCTCCTTTGTTAACAGCATCTATATGACTCTCGAATGTACAGTGCGATCGGCTGGCTCCAGCTGGCTCGGCCCGTTTTCTAACTGGATATCTGTATGTTGGACAACAAGCCCTGCCCCTTCACTCTGGACCGATGTGCGTGTGCATCCGTGCGTGCGCGGGAGAGGCGCCCCACCCCGCCCCCTCTCCATCCAGCGCATCGTGTGTGGGAACTCCTCGTTCCATTCAAATTCTCTCTTCGGCCCGCCGCCCCGCCCCGCCCCGCCCCGCCCCGCCCCGCCCCGCCCCGCCCCGCCCCGCCCCGCCCCGCCCCGCCCCGCCCCGCCCCGCCCCGCCCCGCCCCGCCGTCCAGCTGCTGCCGCTGCCCGCTACGCGCTCTCATCAGCTGCTGCTCGTCGTCGGGAGCCTTGACGTAACGCCCCTCTGCGTCGGGCCGGGTCGGGGTACAACACAACACAACAAGGCCTGCCCGCCCCGCCCCGCCCCCCCCACCCCGCCCGGCCCGACACTCATTGGGCAAAATTAAGAGGTTTCGAAAAAACGAAGGGCGTCATGAGCTCGGCTCGGACCGGCGCGGCGGTCGGTGCGATTTCTCTGGCGGGGCGGGACGGCGTGCGCCGCTCATAATGTCTTCCGCGCCGGGGCGGGGCGGGGCGGCGGGGCGGGGCGATCATCGGCCTCCGATTAGCACCCCGCGCCAAAATTCTGACCGCTGATTGGCCGGCATTGTGTCGGAGTCGAGTCAGGCCGCGCGCCCCGCCCCACCCCGCCCCGCCCCACCCCGCCCCGCCCTGCCTCACCGATCACTATTATTAGACCGCTCTTATTGTTTCACACGTTTTGTTGTTTACAGTCGTGTTACCCGTGTTTTGAGCCCTTATTGCCGAAAGGATCAGTGGGAAGTTATGTGCAAATACTCATTTCTCTTCCCTTAGCACTCAAAGAAATAATTCGCATCAGAGAAAAAAATAGCAGGTGTACTATTTCTTTTAGGTGTATAGGCTCACGCAATTTTGAAGCCACTGTGCTTATTTTCTAGCTTCCATGTTTGTTTGTTTTTTCCGCTGTTTTACGTGTTCAGCCATGGTCCTAATTTTTCACATCTAATTTCAGCTGCGCGATTATTTTTTAAAAATATTCTCTTGAGAGGTGGGGATTTTGGACATATAGTCTCTCCTTCCTCCGTTTGAAACTCTAGCTATCACTTACGAAAGAAAAACATCAAGAATTCAATGTAATGTCGAATAATCTCACCAAACGACGCACACGCAAAAAAAAATAATTCAGTTCGGTGTTAATCGACTTAACTGGGCTAATTTAGCACCTGGCTGCAGGAACAAAAAAATTAGCAGTAAAGCTAAGTGGGATAAGTTGTTCAGATAGCAGTTAGCTACTGCAAAAAATTTGCACCGACTAAATTGGCTGAGTCTATTTAAGTTTTTTTTTCCTTTTCTCGAGAGCCCAAAACTTTGCTGGGATGCAAACTCTTCTTTTGCGTGCACCGATCGGCTGCTGGTCCTTCGAAAAAGCTGCGATTTGCCGCCCTGCTCAGCTTTTGCTTTTGCTCACTGCATTGGCCAAACCTTATACTCGCTCTCACCTCAGCCACCTCTCTTACGACCCCCTCCCGCTCTCTCCCTCGCTCACACCAGACGTGTGAGTCGCTCATTTCACTCGGTCCGGACCGCCCCCCCCCCTGCCCCGCCCTTGCCTGCCCTACCCCTGCCTGCCCGTCACCAGCCCCTCCTCTCAGTACACCCGACTTTTTTTTCACCTGCGTTCGCTTTATGTGTTTCTTGTCCCACAGCCGAGTCAAAGTTGTTGCGGATTTGTTGTTCCGTGTCACTCGAGGTGCAAGACGGATTACAACACGGAGCTTCGGGGAGGGGGGGGGGAGAGGGGAGGAGGAGAGGGGAGGAGAGGGGAGGAGAGGGGAGGGGAGGGCGCCGCGCTCAGTCGAGATACCGACGAGATGGCATGGGGCATTCGGGCGGGGCGCGGTTGAGAGAAATAACCTGACCCCCGATAATGAACATGAACATATGTGTCACCCAGGACCCAGGGGCGGCAAGGCTTCTTCACGGCGGAGCTGCAAGCCTCTATTGGCAAGTCCCTTTTTTACTAATTTCCTGCGTCCTCTCTCACTTTCCCCATCTGTTTTCCTTCCACTCCCCCTTTTATTCTTTTATCCCTTCTCCCACTCATCATAAACTCCCGATAACTCACAACCGCCGCAATCCGCCCCTCTAGGCGCCCCTGGTGCCGTTATGCCCGTGAACGCTTGAAGAGAGACGCAGAGAGTACGCAAAACGTTTTGCCATAAATTTGAGGCGACCGGATATGCCTGTTCGGCTTAATTTTAAGCGTAATCTCAACACGCTTGAGAAAAGAGCGTCAGGTTACGCCTTTAGATTTGCCACTTTGGGCTTCAACAAACCACCCATGCATTGTTCTCAAAATTTCGAATGTGCGGACGCCGCCCCGCCCAGGCAGGGCCGCCTTATCTCGCGCTGTAGCAGATAAGCCTCGGCCCGGGTCGGGCACCGGGCCCGCCGCCCCCCACTGTGCGGCTCGAGCGTCGTAGAGAGCGTCACTCAGGTGCAGTCCGGCCCGCTCAGCTTGCGTGCCGGATGGGCTGTCTACCCTCAGGGGGCGAAGTGGCGTGGCCCGGGAGCAGAAGAGGAGAGGGGGGTGAATCTGGGCTGTGTTTGTTTGTTGGGATCTACACTGATCACAAAAGTGTTCAACTGGCGTGCACAATAAAGTGTTGAACACTACGTTGCGCACTTTTAGGCTCGCTTTTAGGCGTTTGACTGGAAATTTCTTACTAAAAAGTGTTTAACAGTAAATTTGGACACTGACAAGTGTTTGACTTGAGGGTTAAACGTGCAGGTTTGGACACCATCAAGTGTTTAAATTAACTGTTCAATACTTTTAAGTATGCAAATTTCCAGTAAACACATGAAAGAGTGCAACGTAGTGTTTAACACTTCAGTGTGCACGCCAGTTGAACACTTTTATTATCAATGTAGAGAGGGTGTCTCGTGTGTGACTTTTCACCACTTACATTGTAAATTTACTTGTGCAATAATCAGTATAATACTCGATCGGTGCACTCTAGAAACGCAAGTGTGTCCTTGAATGCAGTATTTCCTGCATACCTACATGTATTCAGGAAATACTGTGTACTTAGTCAAGTATGCAGGAAGTAGTGTGTACTTGGACAAGTATGCAGGAAATCCTGTGTACTTGACCAGGTACACACCAAAACCTCCATACATTTATGGGGGAGATTTAGTGTGTACCTGGTCAAGTACACAGGATTTCCTGCATACTTGTCCAAGTACACACTATTTCCTGCATACTTGACTAAGTGCGCAGTATTTCCTGAATACATGTAGGTATACAGGAAATACTGCATTCAAGTACACACTTGCGTTTCCAGAGCAATTATTGCAATCAAATCAATCTCAATAATGTGTCAATATGACGAGGAACACCTGATTGCGGTAGGGTGAGGGTGCGGTAAGGAGCTGAAATATTCCAAGTTTTCATTTCCTGAAGGAGATGTATTTGATTAAAAAAGAGAATAAAATGTCGTTAACCAATCAGATTAGGTATCTCTGACGGCTAAAATAAAAAATAAAGAGCGCTTCACAAATATTTTATAATATTATATGAAATTTTGAAAGAAACTTGAGTGATTTAAAAAAAAATAGACAGTTGCTAAATATATCTTTGCACAAACTTAACAAATTTTGTTTGATTCTGAAAAACAGATTAAGTTGAAAGTGACTAGGAAAACTTATCATGTTCCTTCGTATGTATTTCTGTGGGTTTTGAGATTTTTGTTGGAAGCATAGCAGCTGCCTCAAACCTCAAACATCACAGGGTTAGCACCCTCATGTGTAAGGGAGATAACCACTCGTAGTGAACTCAGCTCCACAGGTCTGACAGCTTCACGGTTTCTCGCCGGTGTGTCCTCATGTGGACGTGGAGATGTCCACTGTCAGCGAAACCGGCTCCACAGGTCTGACAGGTGTGTAAGGTTTCTCTCCAGTGTGTGTCCTCATGTGCCTGTGGAGATGTGCACTCTTAGAGAAACCGGCTCCACAGGTCTGACAGGTGTAAGGTTTCTCGCCAGTGTGTGTCCTCATGTGTACGTGGAGGGAAGAAAGGTGACTGAAAGCAGCGCCACAGGTCTGACAGGTGTAAGGTTTCTCGCCAGTGTGTGTCCTCATGTGTACGTGGAGGGAAGAACTGTGACTGAAAGCAGCGCCACAGGTCTGACAGGTGTAAGGTTTCTCGCCAGTGTGTGTCCTCATGTGTACGTGGAGGGAAGAAATGTGACTGAAACCAGCACCACAGGTCTGACAGGTGTAAGGTTTCTCGCCAGTGTGTGTCCTCATGTGTACGTGGAGATGAACATTCTGAGTGAAACCAGCACCACAGGTCTGACAGGTGTAAGGTTTCTCGCCAGTGTGTGTCCTCATGTGGCTGTGGAGGTTTCCACTCCGACTGAAACCAGCGCCACAGGTCTGACAGGTGTAAGGTGTCTCGCCAGTGTGTGTCCTCATGTGCCTGTGGAGGTGGCTTGACCTCTTGAAGGCCCCTCCGCAGGTCTCACAGCGGTGAGGCCTGTCCCCGCCCGTCCCGGTGGCAGCGGCCTGCTGGTGCTGGTGCTCTGTGCGCCGCCGCCCTTCTCCTGCTGCTTCCGGCTCCGGGCCGCGGCCCGCGCTCCCGCCGAGCGCCCTGTCCCTGTCGCCACAGGCTCGCCGTCGTCTGATCTCCGCGGAACACCGTGTGCTGCGGTGGTGCTGAGCCACGAGCAGGGGGCTGGCGTAGCAGATGGAGCACTGCTCGCAGGGGAAGGCGCCGTCTGCGGGAGAGGGGAGCATCCCGAGGGTGAGGGTGAGTGGGGACGAGTTGGCAGAGTAAAGGCGCATTATTCGCATAAGAGGAACCGCTTTATACGCGTGAGCGTTCACGTGAGGTGAGCGCTCACGTGAGAACTGTGCGGGGCCTTATACTTAACAAACTTGACAACATTTTAGAAGAATTACAATCTCCGCACTCTCCCCTTTCCAAAAATGTATGGGTTTCTGAATTATCAGGTCATTCCGCTTAGTATAAGTTACGCTCACGTGAGATGAGCGTGGGAGTGCCAAGGATATAGGCGCACTATTCTAAGAGAAATAACCTGAAAATAAACATACCCGTACATTTTTGGAAAGGTAAGAGTACAGAGATTGAAATTTTTCGAAAACATTTGCAATTTTGCTTAGTATAAGGCCCCGCACAGTTCTCACGTGAGCGCTCACCTCACGTGAACGCTCACGCGTACTTAACTTTACACGCTCCTGATGAGAAAGGGCCACTTGGAAACTATCCGAAGCCGCCAACACGGCTCGCACTAAACTACCCAGATTCTCTCTCTACGCGACCGGTACTCACTGAGTGCTCGCCGGTCCAGCGCCGCGGGGTCCCTGTAGGCCTTGGGGTCCAGACCGAGCTCCTTTGCGTAGGAGTCCCCGTACCACACCAGCAGCTCCGTGTTGGCCGGGACGGGGCGCACGGTGCGGTAGTAGAGGCGGCCCTTGTACTGGAACGGGTAGAGGTTCTCCTCCCCCGAGTGGCGCGCGCAATTCACGAACCTCATCCAGTTGGACGAGGCGATGTTCAAGGCGTCGATGCAGTGCGTCAGCTTGCCCTCGCGGCGAATCTGAAATGAGAATGGTACGCCGTGGAGAGTATGTCGAGCGAGGAATCAATTCGAAAAAACATTTAAAAATATAAAAAATTAAAACAATCAAAATAAAATAAAATCCGAAAAATCGAGAAAAAAATTGAAAACAAACAGAAATAAAAAAATTCAAAAATGGGGGTAAAAGATCAATAAAATTTATCAAAAAGTGACAGAAATTTCTCTTGAAACACAAAAGAAAAATCAAAACAAAAAATTAAAAATTAAAAAATATAAAGTTACAAAAATATAATGCACTACACATTTCGTATGAATTATACCCCCGCCCACTCGGAGTATGTTGCACTCGTTCCCCACGGACAGCTGTTGTGTCTCACCTCCCATCCGTAGCCCGTCTCCTTGCTTGACGGCGCGACATCGCCCTCGTACGGCCCGAACCGGACCCTCTGGGGCACAGCCTCCCGGGTCCAGACGCCCCGCCCCGCGCCGGGGATCTTGCTGAGCTCCACGACGAGCTGGCGCGGCACCGTGAGCAGGGCCCGCTCTGGGTGGCCGACGGCGACCTGGAGGGAAGCAGAAAAGCGCATGTATGGCGCGCATCTTTCTCGAAGTCGGGGATACCCGTGGCGGGTTACCCCCTCCCTCCCTCCCCCCCCTCCCTCTCTCTTTAATTTTGCCAAAGATGTGCATAACTATAATACCAGGACCAAATGTGATATTTACATTAAGAATAATATTTTAAAATTGACACAGAATGATGTATATTTTAAGGGGAACAAGCATGTACAACACCTTACCATTATCAATAAGAGAACTGGAGGTCAATAAGTTTAAGCTAGAAGTGAAGAAGATGTTAATAGATGGTGCTTTTTATTCAATTAATGATTTTATGACTTGGGAATGATAATTTTTATGCTCAAAATGCCATTGTAAATTTTTCTTGTTTTTAAATTGTCAAGGTTGTAATTGACAATAACTGTTCAAACTATGCAGTTCAGACAATAAACTCTCTCTCTCTCTCTCTCTCTCTCTCTCTCTCTCTCTCTCTCTCTCTCTCTCTCTCTCTCTCTCTCTCTCTCTCTCTCTCTCTCTCTCACACACACACACACACACACACACACACACACACACACACAAAAACATGCGCGCGCCCCCCTCCTCTTCGCCCCCTTCCCTTATTACGTGTATGTAAAGCTCCTCAAAGCCACGCGGGAAAGCTTTTCCGGCGTGTTAATAACATATTCTTATTTACGGACACGACGCGTGTCCCGTAGCTAGAAAATATTATGTGCACGCCGCGTGCACATAAGCACTCAATCCATCGGGGACACGCGGCGTGGCGTAATATCAGTCTTCTTTGAATGCATAACAGTGTGGCGGATTTGCCTACTCCGTTCGCCCGTAAGGCGCCATGGCCCCTGAAGCCCTGGCGAGTATGCACTCCCGCAACACTGTTACGCATTCACAGAAACACCCGGTAAAAGATATACCTCAGTGTCCGCGACGACCTCCAGGGGACCGTGTTCCGGGCAGTCGCCCTCCCACTCTTTCTGACACTCATCGCAGACTGAAACAACGACAAAGAGCAAACAGTGATTTCTGAAACTTGCAGGCAGAGTTCCGCTCTTATTATAGTTCCGACTTATTCCGAGGAGCGCTTTTCTCGCCTTGTCTCGCTCTCACACCCAGTCTTCGCCGTATAAGCGCGAGAGAGACAGAGCGAGGAGAGCGCTCTTCGGAATACGCCGGCAGCGGCAGCTGATCGGACTGCTCAAGAAGCTCACAGAGATAGTCATCGTCGTCCTGCAGCTCGGGCTCCGTGTACGTCCTCCGGGTGCCGGCTCGCTTCGGGTAGCGAGGCAGTTGCGCCTGCTGCGGGTCGGACTCGGCGGTGGCGGTCCCGGGCTCGGGAGCGGCTTCAGAGGGCGGCTGCTGTGGCGGGGCAGATGTTTCGTCCGAGGCGCCGGCAGAGCGGCGCTTGCTCCTGCTCCTCGCCCTCGCGGAGGAGGTGGTGGAGGTCCTGCTGGTGCCAGCGGGGGCGACTTTCTCCTTGCCGGGCGCGGCGGGCCTAGGAGAGGTTGAAGAGTGCAGTGGGTCGGACCAGCTGAGCGATTGCGGTGCGCGCACTGTCTCTCTCGCTCTCAAGGAGCCCGCCGCCGAGGGTGCGAGAGCGCTCTGTCTCTTTCGCACTCAAGGAATAGGCCTACGGGTGCGCGCACCGGACTCGCTCTGCAGGTTAGGTTCAGGGGGCGGGTGGAGCTGACAGGCCGGGAATGGTGAACTCAACACTTACCTTGGCAGAGGCGGAGCAAATTTGGAGCGTGCCTGCTGCGACGGTCGACTTCGCGCCTAAAGTAGACGAAAAGTAACGTACCGACAAGCGTAAACATAATGTGCAGAATCAGAAACGGGAGAAAGGGGCGGAGTTAAGCTCACCTCATCATCGTCTTTGGTCGGAGACCAGTCTAAGTCTTTCTCATCATCAGCGTCATCGTCATCATCAGTATCATCGCATTTGCGCTTCTTTGCCGCTTGCTTTCCTGCGGGCCTCTTCTGCAGCTGTCGAGCTGGCTGCCTCTGTTTGGCTGGTTGTTTTGGCGTCATAAACGCCGGAGCCTTTGGGGTAAAGCCTGGAAACGAACGGGGGGGACATGACGAAGGGTTGTGGGTCTAACAGTCTAACGCTAGCGTTTCAGTGTCACAAGCATCTAAATGTGATGCAATGTCACAATGGACAACTTGCCCAGAGTGGCGGAGCGTAGTGGGAAACAAAACAAAGCAACATAACCTACCCATAGAACTGTTTTAAATCTTGATTTAGACTGGATTCAATCATAGCTGTATTTAGTAAGAGGTGCCTGTCATGCCTGCACATTCATTTGCATCACGTTAAATGACAATTCTTCCGTTAAAAGTGCATTATTTGTAGAGCGCTGTCTGCTTTGTTGTGTTTCCACGCCACGCTCCGCCTCTCTGGGCAAGTTGTCCATTAGCCTGTGCCTACGACTGCGCGAGTTTTCTACCTCAACAAAAGTTAGCGAGTGGCAAGACCAGGTTAGGTCACAAGTAGTGCATTCAGACTCATCTTACCGCAGCGTTGCATGTGAAGAAAATTTTCTCTTGAATTTCTGTAACTCCATTTTTCATAGCTGCAGAGCTCCTTCCAATCTGAAGCGGAGAAATACTCTTTTATATCTTCGAATTCACTACTATCAGAGTCGGAGGTTGACATTGTCACTGTGATTAAGGAGAGATCAGCTGACAGAAACCAACTGTTGCCCGGTCCAGCTGATCGGAAACCGCCAAACCGCTTGGGGTGCGTTCAGAAAGCGACCGACCGCGGTGCATATAACGATCGGACTGTAGTGTGTCAAATATTATTTGACACACAGTCCGATCGACTTCTTTTTAAATTTATTGTGTGTTTTTTTTTGTTCATTTATTTTGTTCATATATATCTCATGTTCCTCACAAAACTTCATTTTTCTGCACCCACGCGGAAAAAAGTGTAAATTCTTCCCCACCCTTGGTGCTATCCAGTTAGCCAAAAGTCCTAAGTTCCGAAAATCCTAAGTTCCTAAAATCCTAAGTTCCTAAAATCCTAACTTCCCAAAATCCTAAAATCCTAAGTTCCCAAAGTCCAAAGTTCCTTTCAGCTTAAAAGCCTCTGAAATGCGCCGAGCCGAGTTGAATTTGAATTATCTAACATTTATGAAGTGATCGCTGCATCGCATCTCATCCGAATGAGCGTTCTCTTTGCGGACGACATATGACGACCGAGTCGATTTGGCTGATTTGGCGGTTCGCGTGGCTCTAGAGTTTGGTTGGTTGGTTAAGATAATTCATATTCAACTCGGCGCGGTGCATTTCAGAGGCTTTTAAGCTGAAAGGAACTTTGGACTTTGGGAACTTGGGATTTTAGGATTTTGGGAAGTTAGGATTTTAGGAACTTAGGATTTTAGGAACTTAGGATTTTAGGAACTTAGGACTTTTGGCTAACTGGATAGCACCTAGAGCGTTTGAAATCAAGCAACAGACTGTCCTTTAGTCCAAGCTGCATCACACGCGGACTTTAAACTATTTCCAATTGCAACAGATTTTGATAAAGTGTACATCATAATAAACTCTCGCGGAATGTGTAAATTTATTACGTGTAAATTATTGATCGTAATGTGTAAATAGCTGGAAAAAAAAACGCTTTACAGTAAATGTACTTAAAAATGACTGTGATGTAATACCACATCGATGCTGTGAAGATATGTATTTTTGTGATTTATTTCTGTGACAGCATTAAATTCATTGTTCTTGAATAATGTATGTAAGTACCACAGTTATACATGTGATGTTTTAAGTGGGAGTGTTTGTGCAAGACAGTGACTACTCCATAACTAAATTGCTTGAAGCCATTTTTACGTCTCTTCAATTAATGTAAAACGCCGAATTAGTTTCCTCTTCTTTCCCTCAGAGACTGAGCTTAACTTCTGGGGCGTCGCTCGGAGTCCGGCCGATTCCGCTTCCACAACCAAGCAGTTCCGATTGGGTCAGGCCTCTTCCGGCCTATTCGGAACAGGAATTCGGACACACTCTCGGCCAGACCGGCCACCTACGTGAGCCGAGCGCGTCGCGCGGGTCGCGCGGCCTGAGGCGTGTGCACAGTGCACAGGCGCGAGCTCAATGAGGGCGAATGAAGCGGTGAGGAAGGACAGAGACGGAAGGCAATCCAAAGCGCAGCGGGGAGGCGGGGGTGTGAGGGAGACGGCAATAGCGCCACTTGTCTCATGGCGACAGGAGGCGGGGCGCGGGAGGGGTCCGCCCTGCTCCCGCGGCGAACCATATGGGATCAGAGGAGAGGAGCAGTGACAGAGGCGGGAGTGCGGGGGCTAGGGGAAGGGGAGGGGGAAGGGCGCGAGAAGCAAAAGAAAATAAAAATTACCCGGGCGTTTGTGTTTGTGCCCGCCCCCGCCCCGCCCCTCGAGTGAGAGGGGAAAGGCGGCATGGGAAAGGTCTGGGAGGCAGGGCGCGCGGGGCGGGGCGGGGCGGGGCGGGGTCTGGACCGCCGGACTTGAGATTAATGGATGTGGTGTGGGTTGGATCATCATCGCGCTGCTGCGATCGCGAAGCTGAGGGCCCCACTCCCCTACACCTCGCGGCAGCGGGGCACAGACCTAAGGAATGATTTGTGTCACATATCCCAGGGCTGTCCTGTTCCATACACTTGTCTACTAACACTGTGTTGAGAGAACGTAAAATTGTAACTTTGAAGAAACAAATAAAATTGTCCTTTCAGTCTCGGCATGAGCCTCCCGTGGTCTCGGATAGGGGAAGGGGTTAGAAAGGAAATCGCTTGCCAACTTTTTGCAGGCCGGGGCGGCGGCGGCCCGCTGGGGCGATTCACCCGTCACTCGTTGTGAATGTCGCACAGGGGTGGAGTGAGTCAGAAGCTGCGGGGAGAGAGGGGAAGGGTCACGCCTCGGGGCGGGGCGGGGTGGGGTGGGGCAAGCCCGAGCGCGCAGAGCCTGGGCTGGGACGCGGCGTCATGTGTTGCGCGGCGCGGCGGCGCTCAGCACATGTGCCCCGCCCGACCCGACCAGACGCAGCGCGCAGTGCGGCGCGGTAGTGCGACACGGCCGCGCCCGGCCCGGCGTGGAGCAGGACGTGAAGGACGAACTGGTCGACTGGAACCGAACCGAGCTGGCGCGGCGAGCTCGCGCTCAAGTGATTGGAACGGTGCGGTGCGGGGCGCCAGGCGCCAGGCCAGAGCGACCGAGCGGCTACGTGCCGCGCCGCCGTCCGCGTGCAGTACCTCGGACGCGGACCCGCCACGCCTCCACCTCCACCGACATACCCGAACGGGCCGCACCCCGGAACTCCAGGAAGAGGGCCCTCCTCATCTTGCAGGTGCACGTCGCATCGTGCGGGCCGGCGCGGCGGCAGGGCAGGGCGCTCACTATGCACCCGGGGCCGACCGCGCTCGCCTCGACTCGAGGCCCGCTCGCTGACGGGCTGGGTCTAGTGCAGGACTACGGATGGCTGCGCGGGAGGTGAGCTCCGGGGAAGGCCCTCCGACTGCTCCCCGCTGCGCTGCGACCCGCCCCCGCCGGTCGAATGGCTGTGCCCAGGACAGCGCCGACGCCGGTCGCGGGTGTGCCGGTGGCGCTCGTGCCGACCTGGCTGCTCTCGTGCTACTTCCTCATCGTGGTGGTCGGCGGGGTCGTCGCCAACGTGCTGCTGCTGGCCACGGCCGTGGGCTGGCGGTGCTGGCGGGGCCGGGGCCGGACGCGCGCCGTCGAAGACGCCGTCGTCGCGGCAGATGAGCCCGGTAGGGACCGCGGCTGGTGGCTGCTCCTGAGCCAGCTCGCCGCCACGGACGCCGTCAGCCTGGCGCTGGTGTCCGGCGGCGAGCTGTGGTCCGTCCGCGAGACAGGCGGCCCGTGGCGGCTCCCCGGCAGCCTCTGCGCGCCCTTCGTCGGCCTGGAGGCCATGCTTGGCGCCGCGCAGACATACCTGCTCGTGGCGCTCGCCCTGCACGCCAGGGCCGTGCCCGCCGACCCTGTGCCAAGTACGTGTCGCTGCCCAGCCACGGCGCCTGACCATTCTGACTCTCGAGGGATATCCAAGTGCACGAATGTCGCTAAAGTCTACGTTGGGAAATTTTAAGTGTTCCCACGCAGAACACCATCGTCAAGACACTGTCATTAATACGCCATTTTGACGTCAAAATCACATCAGTGTGTCTACCAAGACGAAGTATATTTTGAGGCTGAAGGCCTAAATGACTTTAATTTGGCATCAGTTTGACAACAAAGGTGTTCCACCTGAGTGGGAGAGCGCATTCCCATTCCTACTCTTGTACAGTGGGCGCCAGTATTCTTGTCAAAATCGTCAGCGGTGCTTTCGGCGCGATTTCGCCCCCCACGCGATGGACGCCGAAGTCAAGCTTCTCATCTCGCCTGAGCTCAATTTAAAAAGGGGAGAAAAAAAAATGACTGCTACTTAATGACGCGTAGAGCAAGACAGTGCGGGGCGGGGCGGGGCAGGCAGGCTCCAAATGCACTGCCGCTTTCCTATTTTTACCTGTCTGCAGGCCTGTCCGCGTGGCGGCACGTGTCCCGCTCCGCCGTGGTGCCCAGCGCGCTCGTCTGGATGCTGGCCTCCTCCGTGGCCGTGCCCCGCACCTTCATGGCCGTGGCCGTGTGGCCGAGGCCGTCGCTGCCGCTGTGCACGCTGCTGGCCACGTCGCCCACCACGGGCGCGCTGGAGGGCCCACTGGACGTGCTGGAGGTGGGCGCCCCCGGCGTGTCCGGGTCGTGGTGGCCGCTGGCCGGCGGCGGCGGGCTGGCCGCGGACCGCCAGGGTGGCGGCCCGCTCCTCGCGGCCCTGGTGCTGTGCGCCGCGCCCACGCTCGTCCTGCTCGCCACGGCCGCGGCCGCGGCCTTGTCCGCGGCCAGGGCCCGCCGGCGGCGTCTCGGACACCGTGACCATGCAGGCGACGGCGGGGACGACGACGGCGTCGACAACGAGGGAGAGCGGCGTCTCGCGCGGAGGCCCAAGCCAGTGTGCCCGCCCCACAAACTGGCCAGGGTGAGTGAACATCAGCCGCACAGCGTGCAGGCGTCACCATCCCGTCGCCGCGAAGAGCTGTAGCAATCAACAATTAAATGGTTTGCTCAAGGAGAACTGACGGAAATTATATGGTATTGGCGATCCAATTTTGGCAATCGCAACCATTTTTACCGTCTTTACTACCAAATTGACAGTTGTCCTAAGGTAGACGATGGCCGCGAAAATTTTCATTTTAACTGGACGCACGACCTCAAGCTAAGAGCCAGGCGGCAACAACTCTGAACCTAAGTTGAGAATTTTTCTGAATTTTTGTTGATTTTTTTTCCTGAATTTTCCCAATTTTTCATGAATTTTTCAATTTTCATGAATTTCTCGCTGTACAAAAATTTCAGAGCTGTTTCCCCCTCGTTGGGTTCGGGTTCCTGGTTGCAGAGAGAGTGGGTCCGCCTGTCGTCCTGGCTGTCCCTGTCCTGGCTGCTGCTGTCCCTGCCGCGTTTGGCGAGCGCGGCCGCGCACGGCTTCCTGCTGCCCGGCCCCGGCCCGGGGGCCTTCCGCGCCCCGCCGCTGGGCAGCCGCGCCCTGGGGGACGCCTCGCTGCTCGCCCTCTCCATGCTACACTACGCCCTGACGGCGGCCAGGCCCGTCGTCGCCGTCCTGGTGAGCCCCGCCCTGAGGCGCGCGGCCCTCGCCCTCGTCCAGGGCGGGCGCGGCCACGGCCGCCCAGAGGAGTCCGGCCCCGGCCCCCCCGGGGAGGAGGGCGACAGCGACAGCTCACTGTGAGGATGGACAGAGCAGCTCACTAGGATTTTCAAATTTGTATATAGATAAGAAATACTATTCTTTTTACATATTTTTTTCTTTTATTGAATGAACACATGAACCCTATTTACACTAAAATGGGTTGTAACAGTTGGAATGATGCACAATCATTAGGATAACACACTCAATACAGTAGACTAAGTTCCTAAAAAAATAAAAAGTATGAGATATAAGCCTTTGGTCAAATGTTAAGTACTATTCCTTTCTTTATAAAAATACGTGGTGTAAATATAAAACTGCCTAACTATGACCTTGAAACCACTTTTAAGGGGGAAGATGATGATACATTCATCTTTGATGGAGAACAAGGAGTCCTGTTTCTTTGTTTTTGTAATTTAGATAGGGCTTCTGCGATTTGAGCTTCACAGTTTGAAAATTCAGAAGCCATAAGGTTTAGATCTTGATTGGCATCAATTATCAAAACCTGTAAAGAATTCAGAGGGCTGTTCAGCATAAATATATACATATAAAACAAAGAAATGTAAATCTAGATATACACAAATAGTATTAACAAATTTACTCAAACACAACACTTATACATACAGGAGCAGGACATGAAAATGAGGAGCGGTGAAAGAGCCAATCTTCATGAAGTTGATGTAACTTTTCTAGATACTCAAGAGGTACACAGCTTTCCTCAGTTCTTGCCCTGGCCAACATTCTTTTGTGGACAACATCTGGTGAAGTCCGAAGGTAGACTGTAGCAAGAATATAAATCAATTTTAAAGCAGGCTTCAATTAATATTATTATTTTTATTTTTTTTAAATTAGTTTGGAATTTTTTAAAAAAAATTCCGAAATACTCACTGATTAAGTTTCCAGACACATCATGATTTTTGACAATCCAATTAAACCATTCATCTAGAGCAATAAAATCTGGCTCAGGCATCAGCCCACTCTGGTGAAGATTTTCCACAAAGCAATACCTAGTATAAGGAAAGAGGAAGAAATCAGAAATGACTCAAGTTTTTTCCAAAAACAATCAGGAAAGTTGAGTAAATGAACAACCTTGCACTGTGAATTGACCGCTCCATCATTTTGACCGTTTTATCAACAACTTGAGTATGCAAGTCTAACATAGTAAGCTGCACGTATGTTTGAAATGTTATTCCCCATCGAGAAGGGTCAGTGTACATCAAGTCCTACAAAGAGGGAGGTGAGATTTTATGCACAACAATGTCAGCAGAAAAGCAAATTATTACAAAGCAAACTTACCAGAAAGTTTTTGCCTCTTACATTACGCCAACGATCAACTGGTTCAGAAAGAGTAGCAACATTGTCAAGGGAGGCAAAATGTTTCAAAAATGTGGTTTTACCGCTGCCAATATTTCCCTCAACAAACACTGTGAATGGTTGAGAATTCATGTAGTCTCTTGCCATTTTTGTGAAACTTTCTGCAAAAGACATATCGGGAATTAGACTTTTCAAATCACATGTTGTAATTCTTAGCGCATTGTTATTATCAATCGTAGGTTAACAGTCTGGCTCTGGCTACAAAGATAATATCTACTTTTGGTCACAGACATTGGCCCTGAATAAATCACTACAAGAGCTGGGCAAGAAGGGCTCGATAGAAATAGCAGAATACTGATTGTTGGTATTTGGCACAAAATGTTTATTTTTAACGGGGCAAAAACTAGGGCGAAAATGACGAACTTACCGCTTCGAGATCGCAGTAGAGGAACTCTGGCGCCAAAATTTATCAGAAGTTCGTTGCCTATTTGCACAAGAGCATTTCTCACGGACTTCATAGTTATGATAACCTCAGAAAACTTTTAGTTGACAGTGTTTTCTTTGAAGTTCTCGTGTTTTGTTAAGCATGCTTCACTGTCACGGTAATTAGAACGACTTCGAAAGTTGCGTAATCAGAAGAAAAGTGCCACTTTCGTTCAGGAAATAAATGTAGCAGAAAACACACGTTGGGTTTGGTTTTGTTTTGTGTTGTTGAGTTTGTTGCTGTTTTAATTTTTCATCTCCAGGCTAACCAGCCAGGAGAAATTCGACATTCCATAAATTTCACAGGTAATACTACGTCAAGTTCACAATTTTTTTAACGACAATTAAGATAATAAATAAGATTTTAATAAAGACAATCAGGCATTGTTTGTCAAGGAATAGTATAATTTGTTTCAACTAGCTCACCTGGTTTTTTTTGGTGGGGTTGTTACTTCTGAGGACGTGTTGACAAACTCTGGCTGACAGATGTGGCGACACCAACCGAGTGTCTCTGGAAAAGCTAAATTGCACTTTTTACTTTTTCGCCTCCATCAAATTTATTTTCCTCCGTTATCCACAGTTTTTTGACGTTATTAATTGCTCTAACATTGCCATGTGAGTATAACGCCTTCTGCTTTACGGTTCCAATTTTCATTTTTTACTCCGGTTCTGTTAAGGGAAACAATGACATCTTCTTCAATGAAAATAATTTCTTAAAAGTTATGCGTAACGGTATGATGTCATGTCACTTTTTGACCTGTTGTATCAATTTCAACCAATATTAATTTTTTTCGTGTCGTATCTATGTATATGTTGAGTATTGATAATCCTTGTTTTCTCTGTCCTATCTGCGCTAATTGCTTTGACCTGTTTGCTTTATTAAAACAGTTTTCGTCTTTTCATTTATGTGAAGTTCTATTGGTGATAGTGACCATCAGTGCACTATTATCTTTTTAATGCATGATTTTTTTTCCCCCATACATCCCTTTGTAGGAGCAAATATGAAAGCCTCACTGGTTGGAAGTGTTCAAGCTTACACCTGTGCTCGTCCCCCGGCAGTGATATTTATTTTAGGTGTAATAGGCATCACTTTAGCACTTTTAATTGTAGCCTTTAACATAAAGAACATTGAAGTAGCTTATGATTTGCGATTAAAAGAGGTAATGTTTATGACGCATACATCCTACATCCTTAGAAAGATTTTGTGCAAAACATATTATTGATATCATGCACTGTTTCATTTCAGGATTGGAAAAATCTTATGGACCTTCTGAACAAACAAAGACTTTGCAGTGACTTTTTGGAAGCCAATCAATCATATCTCAACACACCTGTTGAAGCTGCAAGATTATCCAATTCAACCTTTTTACCTGTGAAAATAAAACATCTAAATGTCGATCAATTTCAGCGGCTTAAGATGAAGAGGAGTCCTATTGTATTTGCTGGCAACATTAGTGTTAAAGGTAATTCTTTGTTCTGGAAATGTATCTGGGCAGCATCCTGATTTTTAAATTTCAATCTTGTTCGGAAAACCTTCTAGAAACTCACAACTAAACTAGTTCGTTAGCAAGCCGGTTGGTTCATTGGTTTCTCAACAAACTTCTCTTACCACCAAGAAATGCATCTGGCTAAACCCAAATTTTGTGTTTCAGGATGGAAAAGGACCTGCGATTCAGATCCTATAGGAAATGATAGTTTGACGCTCACTCTTGTTGTACCTTCAGAATCTTTTGATTCTTTAGATGAAATAACATCTTGTGCACATTTTAGTGGACCACCCCAACTTTTCTTTCCCTCTCTAATGTCAGATGTGCCAAGTTATGTTACCAGTGCTAAATGCAGTAATTTAAATGTAAGCTCCTTTAACTGCACCTTTTAAATGAAACTGTTCTGTAAAATTTCATGTATTGATAATTTCTTTTACCAGATATCACATGGAAAAGTTATAAATTTATTTTTATTCAGTGATCAGAATCAAATGAGACAAACAATTGAAAGTACAAAAAGCAATTACTGTGATATAAAAGATACCATGACACTTTCATATGATCCTAAAATTTATAGACCACAAGTTCACTTGACAGAGGCAAGTTATTTTCTCAATTCTGAAAATTAAATGTTTGTCTATGAAGTCATTGTATTCAAATTAAACAGTTCTCAATCATTTCCCTCTTTGAATACAGGCTGAAAAATATCAAATTTATTGTAACCTGCTTCTGGGAGTGTATTTTCTTCTTGGTTTTATTTGTGTGTTGTTCTTAATCGCCATTCTGCAAGGGAGAAAACTACTTCTGACAACTAGTCACTCCCTTCTACCAACAAAGGTAAGGTTTTTAAATTTTTCATGTATCAAAATATTTTTTTTCGGCAGTGGAGTTCAGGGTGGAGCTGGACATTTGACACTCCCTCACCGCAAGGGTGAGGGTGTCGACGGACCAGCTACGCACTGATATCCACTTTCCAATGGGTTTGGTCTTAATCAATCAATCAATTCTTTTTTCAATAAGTTGGATTTTATGCTCCACAGGATACATTATGACTCTCAAAGTGCAAGACGTTAACTAGAACAATTCTTGGGATGAGTATATTTTTTATAGTTGTTTATAGTTGTACTGCATGCAGGCATCATGAAATTGGTACTGCTGATGTTTAGACTGGTCAGTCACATTAGGAAAGGATCAGATAATAATTTGATATCTTTGAGGGATTTATTTATATTTTTCAACTATTTACAAATAATTACTTAACACTTTACAACAATGTTTAATGTTCAACAGAGAGTAGAATAAAAAGATATTCAACGCCATATTTACATGGAATATTGGACATTTTCACTTGCTGAAAATTTGTGCTCTGTTGTATGGACTTGGAATTGATAATTACTTTTTCATTCTTCTGTAAACAAATATAAATTAGACAGGAAATAAAGGAAAGTTCTTATGATTTTTAATTATAGTTTTCTTGTGCAATTTTAGCTGTTCCCTTTACTTTCTTCAAGTTGAATCTTTAAATCATAGAAGTAAGGTAATGAAGTAAAATAGACGGCTGCCCTCACCATATAAATTATTGCACATACATTGCAAATGCACAGCTTCATAACAGACTAGCAGAATCTTAATACAAGTTCCAAGTACATCTCTTGTTTTCAATAAATTATCAGATTCAAATTAACAGATTTGAAGGAATTTGGAAGAGTAGCAGACAGGCACTTTTCACAATGTCAGAAGCAATGTTGTACTCTCTATTAGCTACAAAATATTTCATTTTTTTTTTTTTAATGTAAAGCAAGTGCATGTCACCTTATGTACTATAGGTTTGCTCACTGCAAGAGTGGGATTCGTTACAGCATGCTAAGGCATATACATTAAATTGGCTCCAATTATTTCAGGGTCTTTTAAAATTATCTATCACAGCCATTGTTGTTCTGAAATATTTGGGTCTCTGCAGCACATCAGAAACATCTCCTACTCCTGGGGAGCTCAGTGAGATTCTAAGGGCAACAAACTATGCCAAATCACATATTCTTTCTTGCCTGCTCCCAATTTGTGAATTTAAAATCTTAAGACATAATGGCCACCTTTTTTTTTTACTTTTACACACACATCCAGCTATGACACATATTCACTGCACATTTCTTGATTTGGAAAAAAAAAAGGAAAAAAAAAGATTAAAGTTTCATTGCTGTAGCAACTGTGTTGGGGAGAACTAATAAATAAACATATTTGTGATTGTCAAGTGGTAATCTGATTCCAAAGAGCTTCAAATACACATGGAAGTTGTTTTGCCTATAGTACTTCAAATGGAAGACGAACCATAGAAGTCTACTAAAGGTATTTTGATCAGTGCTCTTACCATCATATTACAGAGACCTCTAATGAAATTTTGATGGTTGTTATAATAGATACAGAAAGAACATTCAGGCAACCTGAAAAATATCACTGTCTCTTAGTCAGTACATTTTGTCATACAAGAACAGATATATTTTATAGGAAGCAAAAAGGAAATTTTCAATTGCATTCTTGTATAATGTAACCCATGAATGAAACTAAAACAACAAATCACTTTTTTCAATGTCATTTTGATTAATCATTTCTGACTGGGTACACTGCCACCAGGTTATATTATGTCACTTATCTGATTACACCTAACAATAATAAATATAAATTTGTAACATGTTGCTACTTATTCACTTTCTGGTTATTCCTGACGACAGTGAAAATATATATATTAATAATAATACTATTGTTTTAAGTCGCTGCTTTTCATGACATCCATCATAAAATGACAACTTACTAGTAGTTCTGGATCCCAGCCAGATATATCAAAACTCATGATTAAATTTTCAGTGCTAAAATGGTAAAAATGTGATCCCTACAAAATAATTTCAGAAAGCTTGGGAAAACAAGCACAGTTCCTTAAACTGTGAATATAGGGACGATACTACAGAATAGTTCAGTTCAAATTTAGAATACTTGGCTTGTATAAAAAGAGCACCTAAATGATTGTACTTTGAATAAATTTGAGTAATTGACTATTACACCATTCACTAGAAGGAACCATTTATAGCCCCTAAGGCCTCAAGAATAAACCTTATTATTGAAAAGCGAGGTGGATAGCAAATGTGCATCTTCCAATAATATCAATGAGTATTATTTAGAATTTAAATGGGATTGACATACGAAAGAAGTTGTTGGTAATCATGAGAAATTTTTTAATCCATTGCCACAATCAAACCAAAGCACTCAACTGAGCCATCTGATTCCTCTGAAAGTAAAGAGAAAACAGTAACATTTTCTCTTATTCTAAGGAGAGAGGGAGGACATTTCGAAGCCTGACTTAATTTTTTCAGCTGAACAGCATATTCACAGCCAGATTGAGACCTGCTGAAGATTGACCAATCAATGGTGCAGAGCCTGCTGCACATGATAGATCTTGCAGTTCTCCACCTATTAATCTCACATAACGCTTAAGCTAATCATTCCATGCATTTCATGATTTCTAGAATTTTCACAGCAGGGAGCAAGCATGTAGCTGCAAATGTAAGATCCACCTCGACCTTTTTTTCTTTTCTTATTATCTCACTATGTTGACACACATCACATTTTTTATTCTTCTCCGAATGGAATCAAATGAAACATGTTTCCATTTTGTACCAGTGCAGAAGATGCAGTCAATTACTCAGACACCTGAGTTTGGTGGAAGAGTTGAGGCTGAACTAACGACCACCATAGCTGGTTTCACTACAGCACCAAGATATTGAGGACTTACAATTGGCATTGTCTTAATCAAAGGTGCCATCTGTGAAGAGAGAAAGTCACTCTTAAATATTTAAAGAAATTCAATTTATCAATGCAATACAAATCGGTTTATTTCTTGGTATATCATTGATGTAAAACTCACTTTGCCCATGTTTTTAGCAGCAAGGATATGTGTGACGGGGCTGCCTTGCGACATGACGGCGACCGGAGTGACCAGGGGTGAAAGGGAAGGGTGCGTCGATACGACGTGGGCCACATGGCCTGACAATGAAGCCGAACCGGGCCCGGGGTGCACCGCAGTAGTAAGCAGATGTCCATTCGCCTCTGGGGAAAAAAGAAAAAGGGAAACGCACAAATTAAAATTTATCTTGTATGAAGGATCACAGTAATGAATGCTTTATTCAATCTTCAATTGCCTCTTATTTTATAGCAGTTCATTGATTTTGTCAAAAAGCAGCAGAATACAGGATAGTTGCAAGATGCACTGTTACTCTAGAGATCCTTACATATGGAGCAACAAGCGCCTTACGAGTGCTGGGTAGGCAACAACTCGACGCCGTTGTCCGGCGGGCTGGTCTACCCTCCTGCACTCCTCAGCTCCACCACCTACCGACCTACCATGCCCTGAGTCCACACCCTATCGCCCCGCCCAGCTTCCGCCCCCGCCCTTACCGTTGGGCAGCTGCAGACCCTTGGTGAGGACGCCCACGTCCGCGGCCGGCCTGATGCCTTCCGCCGTGACGGAGCCGGCCTTGTGGAAGCCCTCGCCCACCAGCACCTTGTTGGCGTGCAGGGCGTGCACCGTGGGCATGGTGATGGCGGCCGTTGCCGTAGACACGGCCGACATGGCCGAGGTGCCGATGGAGTGGGGCGAGGGCGGGGCCGAGGCGGGCGCCGCCACCGCAGCTACCGCGCCTCCCGCAAGCTCGCGGAGCCGCTGATGCGTCACCAGAGGGGTGGCGCCTGGGCCGCCGCGCCCGTTGCCTGGAGACAGGAGAGGGCCATCGCGCCCACGCTCAGACCCTGGTCCTGGTGCTGCTGCCGCGCCGCGCCCCGCCCCACGCCCCATCCCGGGTTCTTTTCGCGAGGTGCCCTGGTGCTAACCCCGGCCCTATGGGTTGCTCCCCGACCATACTCACTGATGGTGGCGTGCTGTGCGTGCGCCAGGGCGGCCCTGGGGGCGGCCGGGTCCACGAGGAGCCTCTGCGCGGGCGGTGCGGTGAGCTGCAGGATGGCGGGGCTCACCCCGAGCCAGCGACCGTTGTTCACGACCTGCGGGGCGGGGCAGGGCACGCGATCAGGTCCGCGGCTCAGCTCAGCCGAGCCATGCGAGAACAACTCGGAATCTTTGGTACACCACCACGCAATTCAACCAAAATTTTCATTTCACGTCCTGCTTCTTGCACACACGGCATGGAAGCTCAAGAGTGCGAATGTCGCACACTCGTAGGTCTGTGAAATTCCAAGGAAAATTCACTCTTTTACTCATTGACGTTTACTGACGGAAACTCAACCACCTACAAGAAGTGTGCGACTTTCCCACACTTTCCGGCGTACTGAAGGGGCCCCTCGGCGTTACTCCACTCGGCGACGCCGCGTCTCCTCACCTGCGCGGGCACGGGCAGCTGTATGTGGTGCGAGGTGAGCGCCAGCGGCTGCAGCACGGCCCCGGGGCTGGGGCTGGGGCTGCCGCCGGGGGTGGAGGCGGGAGCAGACTCGACGGGGCTGGTCCGGTGGGGCTGGGGCGGTGACGCCCTGCTCCGGGGCGCGGGCGGTGCCGGGGGCTGGTGGGTGGTGAGGGTGCCCACCGGCGAGCTCGGCACCCTGGCCGCAGCGCCCACGCCCCGGGAGGACGCCGGCGGGCTGGACGAGGACGACACGTGCGCCGAGCCGTGCGCCGCCCCGGACGCGGGCGAGGCCACCTTGATGCTGTAGTTGTGCACCAGCTTGGCGGGCACGAAGCCGCTGGACGGCGCGGAGACACCGCGGCCCTCCTGCGTGAGGAGAGAGCTGGTGAAGTCCCGCCCCCCGGCCTTGTGCCATACTTCATACTACAGCTGCGAAAAGGCACACTCACCAGCCCAGCCATCTTGTACACGCCCGCGTCTGCGTAGTGGCCATTGACGAGCACCCCAGCGGCCGATCCGGGCGCGGCCACCGGCCGAAGTGAGGCCACGGGGGACGCGGTGCGCTGTAGGAGAGACAGTACAAGGGATGTGGTCAGAGGCGGGCGGGGGAGCCAGCTCATGGGGCTGCACCCTGGCGTCTGATAACGAAGATCTCGCCCTCGCGCCTGTTTCCGTGTCGTCCCCAACATAGGGCACCACCGTAGGTGCGACAAGGACGGAGGTACGAGAGCGATCCTCTGAATCAAACGTCGTCTGCTAGAGATACTTACGGGCCTGGGGCTGACGGGGGAGCGCGCGCGGGCCGGGGCCGGCGCCGAGGCCTGCAGCGGCGCCTGCGGGCTCTCCCCGCGGTAGCCGTGCAGGTCCCGCAGGGCTGGGGGGCCCGCCCCGGGCGCACCAGGGCTGCTATGGGCGGGGGCGGGCTGCTGCATGGCACTGCTGCTGTCTGACGCGCTCCTCTGCCGCCCGCTGTGGAACGACATGGTGTCGTCGTCGTCGTCCACGTCGTCGTCCTCGTCGATGATCATGCCCCCCTCCAGCTCGGCCGAGGCCGTGGACGTGGACGTCGGCGAGGGCAGCCGCACGCGCGAGCTCAGGTCCCCGTTGGCCCCCGCCGCCGAGCCCGCCCCGTCCGCACAGTCCGGGTAAAGCGCGTTGATGTCCAGGTGGTCCCACTGCGCCAGGTCCTTCCGGAGCGAGGCCAGCCGCTGCTGCGCCGAGATCTTCTCGCGCGCGAGCCGCTCCATCTCGTGCTCGTAGTCCCGCTCCTTGCGCCGCAGCGACTGGATGTAGCGGATGGCCGCGTGCAGGATGGACAGGTTGGAGCACTTCTTCTCCTCCTGGCAGGTGGGCAGCTGGCGCTTGAGCACCTCGAAGCACTCCTTGAGGTGGGCGCGTCGGTTCTTCTCCAGCTTGTTGTGTACCTCGCGCGTGCCGGACCTGGAGGCAGAGAGAAGTCGAGTCATGTTCAGAATGTCGGTATAGGGAGAGGCCGAGGTCGAGGCCGAGGCTCGAGGGGAAGAGAATCACTTCGAAAAAAATCATTCTACGGCCCCCAAAAAATCATTAAAAGAAAACAACAATAATATTTTTTCAAAAAAAAATCTTAAGTCAAATCCAGAAGAAAGTTGCAGAAAAATCGTGAATAAATGAACAAAAAACAGCAATCAAATGAAAAAAGGCAGAAATAATGAAAGAATTATCAAACTGTGACAGAAAATTTCATTCTTCGATAAAGATCAAAAGAATCAAAATAAAAAGTCAAAACAATAAAAATAAAAATGTCTAAAAAGTCATTGCGTACACATTTTTTGTATGGGTGATTCCAACGGGGTGGAGGCGACACCACAGCTGAGGAAGGTCCCTCGCGCTTACCCTGTCCGCCGTCTTGACTCCTGACCCAGGAGGTCATCATCCTGGCTGCCGTTGGTGGGGCTGTCGGGCGTCTCGACGGACGCCGGGCCGGTGGCTACGACCGGGGCAGGGCCGGGGGCGGCGACGGGGGCAGAGCCCGGGGTGGGGGCGGGGGCGGGGGCAGGTGGGGGCGGTGGAGGCGAGCCCTGCGGGACCGCAGTGGGGACCGCGGCGGGGGTGGGGGTGGGCCGAACCACGGAGGGTTGGGGCGGGGGCGGGGCGGGGGGCGCCGTCGGCTGCAGCTGCAGCTGCGGTGCGGGGCTCGGCTGAGGCGGCAGGTGCGGCAGGTGCGGCTGCGGGCTGGGCGGCCGGTGGTAGAGCACGGGGGAGGGCGTGGGCGAGAGCGGCAGGGGCGCCTCCTCTGGGCTCGGGGCGGCGGTGAGGCGGCCGTTGACGAGGGGCAGCGACTCCGGCGAGCACAGCGTCGACGGGAACTCTTCGTGCGACGGCGGGGTTTCTGCTGAAACAGAGCCAAACGACAGGCGCCGGGCGTTAGTCTCCTGAGGAGAGAGGGTCTGATCTGACTAATGGAGCGTCGGGGCCCCAGGGACCGCTGTCCCGTGGGAGAGACGGCGCTAGCCAGCACCTCCGCACACTTTGGCCCTTTTCTTTTTCCATAACCATCCAGAATGAATAATTTTAATTTGCACGAGTTTCACTCGTTATACGCAGATTTTTACGGAAATGATTATTAGAAAACGATGAGAATAGAGAGGAAATTCTTCACTCCCACAAGAAGTCTGTTTCGTATGAATTTTTCCATGACCACCTTTCTCCCCAGTACCTTTTCAGGTGTTTTTAGACTTGAACTAAAAACTCTACACTGAGCGGTGCACGGTGCACGTGTGCATCCCATGCTCATTCTGAGGCGCGCATTGCTCACTGTACATTTTGAAGTGTGTGGGCATGCTCCTCTCCTGCTCTCCTGGCGAGGGGCACGGTGGTTGCACCCAGAGCTACGCCGCTGCTCTGGGCTTATCCTAATCCCCCCCCCCCCTTTTACACCGCGGAGAGGACGAGCAAGAGGTGCTGATAGCAGCGTATCGCGCGACTCAACTCATTTTCATCGCGTTTCCGCCGTGGGCGCCGCGGGCGCACACGTGTGGCCAGGCCCGAGGGCGCACGTGGCACATGCGAGCTGGGCAGAGACCACTGTGCGCTGCAGAAAAAGAAAACATTGCAAAATATTTCTATCCAACCAGGACAGGAAAATTTCGTATCTTGTCCTGCTGTCCTCTAAGAAAAATGTAGTCATAGATTTACTATTTGTTCTGTAATTTACGTAATGTCTGTTATTGTAAAATTACGCAAGCCCGTTCTTGCCCATTAATGAACTTAAAGTCAATACTCCATGCTTGTAGGTTTTTAAAAACTGCTTCAAGGAATATTTTCCTGTGAATTTACGACTATTTTTTTTCTTCAGTGGTTGTTGAAAGCACCTATCAGATACAATGTCGAGCCCGAACCACAGTGTTTCGCAGAGACTATAATGACTCGTCCCACAATGACATGTATGAGTCTACACTTCAGGCTGAGACGCTGCGAACAGGTCCGACAGCTAACGCCACGCGGCCAAATGGATCATGCTGCTCATGAACTCCTGAAACATTGCTACCTCTTCATTCTGGAGTGTTCCGTTCCAGTGCTGTCGTTTGATGGTTTGCGCGGCGCACGGCGGGGGCCCGTGTGACTTTAAAAGAGCGGAGGAGAGGAGAGGAGAGGAGAGGAGAGGAGAGGAGAGGAGAGGAGAGGAGAGGAGAGGAGAGGAGAGGAGAGGAGAGGAGAGGAGAGGAGAGGAGAGGAGAGGAGAGGAGAGGAGAGGAGAGGTCGCTAGCACGTTGGCGCGGCATCCGACTGTACTACTGCTGGCTGCTGGCAGCGGGCAGCGCCACCCACTCATTAAATAGATGTGCAAAACTGAGAGTGCAGATTGTGAACCTCAGTCGAACTCATTAGTTCTTCTCCTACTGTATGCAATCCTTAAAATACATTCGATTCAAATATGTCTGTCTGTCTGTCTGTCTGTCTGTCTGTCTGTCTGTCTGTCTGTCTGTTCTCTCTCGCGAGTAGACGGGCCACGTAAGGATGACGAATTGGTGGGAATGGAGGTCGTCAATTCACCAGCCTGATGCCGCTCATGTGCAAAGCAACGGTTGGTACGTCAGAGCCCAGCCCAGCCCAGCCCGCTGCCGCAGTTTTGGCCATGATCAGCCACGATGGACCGACACGATGCACGATGGACGTGCCTAAGCCGATCGATCGCACCATCTACACGTTTCTGTCAAGTTAAAACGGATCGCGCCGCACTGTAAAATTCTTACGAAGAAAATTCTTTGCAGCGTTGCAAAGAATTTGGCTGCTTCGTAAGGCTTCGCAATACGAAGTATTTTCTTCGCTAGCCCTGCCTTGCGAAGAAATTTCTTCGCACACTACGAAGAAAATGCTTCGCAATACAAAGCAGCCAAATGCTTCGCAGCTTACGAACGATTTTCTTCGTAATGCGAAGCATTTCTTCGCAAGGTTTTTACAGTGCGCACAGCGCCGCACAGCGCCGCACAGCGCCGCACAGCGCCGCACAGCGCGACAGTTTAGTTGTATCAGCAGGAAAACATCCGCGAGAGGCAGCGCAGCGCACCCCGCTTCGCCCCGCCCCGCCACGAGCCTCCGCCGGGGCTCCACGTGCACAGCTCCTCGATATCCGCGCCCCGCGCCCCCGCGCCCCGCCACTCTGCAAAGTAAAGTGTGAGACAGTATCACACGTTTTACTGCAGTACCACTGCATCTCACACTTTCAAGAACTATTTTCTGTCGTTGACTAGCAATCACGTTTTGGAGAATAGCATCAGCTTTGGTTCAAAATCTCGGTTAAAACGAGCTACCATGTGATGGGGTTCTGATCGCAAACAACAACGTTCCTATAAATTTTCAAAACCATTAATTTACGATTATTTAATGTATTGTTGTTCCAAACCCCAGCACATGGTAGCTCGTTTTAACCGAGATTTTCAACCAAAACTGATGCTGTTCTCTAAAACGTGATTGCTATTCAACAACAGAAAATAGTTTGTGAAAGTGTGAGACGCAGGGGTACTGCAGTAAAAAGTGTGATACTGTCTCACACTTGAGTTTGCAGAGCACTCACCAAATAAAATTATTACGAAACTCGGCCGGCCGGCGCGAGCGACCGACTAAAATTAGTGCGTGCTGTGAGAAACTTGTGAGCAGAGCAGACGGCAGGGCGCTCTCGCCGCCGCTTTCGCCCCAAATGTTTTGTTTCGCTTCGTATTCTGAGACATGCGGCGTGTTTTTGGTGAGTCGCCACGTGATGGCCTTACGGCGGGTCTGACCCAATTCCTGGCAACACATTTAAGAGAGGGTAGTGTGTCTCACGAGACGGACAGGGGTGGAGAGAGGGACGGAGAGGATCGGGAATTTAGAATTTGATTTATGGACGACCTATACATACAACACGGCTATTGGCCATTGGCCCCGCTAGTGTACAAGCCGGCTCGAACTGGGAAAACATACAAAATAATCTAAAGAACAAGAGTGAAAGTAAAACAAAAATACAATCAGCCTCCATCTTGAGTATTTTTTGACAGAACAGATTGACGAGATATTATAGAGTTCAAGATCATCCCATAGCTTACAACTTTGAATATGAAAAGACAAATTGAAGGCCTCAGTTCTAGGAGTGGAGTATTTTAGACGGAGAGGGGCGGGCCTATCGGGGACAATTACACAACAAACATTCATTGCCGTGCGGGCCGTGGCGCCGGCGCCTAGAGCTCGTGGGCCCCACCCCACCCCACCCCACCCAACCCCACTCCCCGCCCCGCCTCGCCCCACCCGGTCATCAACGCCCGCCCCGCCCTGACCTGCAGCCGCCTGCACCCTTTTCTCGCACTGGTTTCAGCAGTGTCTGTTTTTGCCGACAGTGTTGGTTCGGTCTGTCGCCATCCTCGTCCCTGTCCGTCCGTCCGTCCGTCCGTCCGTCCGTCCGTCCGTCCGTCCGTCCGTCCGTCCGTCCGTCCGTCCGTCCGTCCGTCCGTCCGTCCGTCTGTCTGTCTGTCTGTCTGTCTGTCTGTCTGTCTGTCTGTCCGCCAAGCCCAGCCCCGCCGCGACGCGTTGCGGATGACGCAGGAGGCACCACGTGGACGAGGTAATCTGCCGCTGCGCTGCGGGTTTTTGACGTCGCCGGTAAACAGCTCACTTGGTAGGCTGCGGCGCCGGCTGGTGGGGGCGGCTTCGGTGGGGCTTTAGATCGCGCGGGTCGAGGCGTTGTCGGGGCGGGGTGTGCCGGGGCGTGGCAAGGCGTGGCGTGGCGGGGCGTGGCGGGGCGTGGCGGGGCGTGGCGGGGCGAGGAGACGGGGCAGAGGCAGCCGCCTCAGGTGTTACCTCATCTTTGGGGAACTATTCCAGACAGCTACATCTCCCTAAATCATTCACGTTTATTCAAATACTCGGCCTGGCCCTGGCCCGTGGCGGCGGCGAGCTCTCTCGACGGACCCCTCCCAGCCCAGCCCGGCCCGGCCCCGGGCCTTCTCCCTAGGCGCGAAACGCCCTTCGAGAACCATTTCAATAGCAGAACTTTTCCATCGTGAATTGCTTGGCATCCTTAACCAGTCCGCTGCGCTCTCGCTCCCACCCAGCCCGGCCCGGCCCGCCCTGGCCCGCCCTGGCCCGCCCTGGCCCGCCCTGGCCCGCCCTGGCCCGCCCTGGCCCGCCCTGGCCCGGCCTGTTCGGTGACTTGTGACCCCGACAGGTCTCCCCTCTCCCCCGGGCCGGGCCGGCAGGGTGATTCTGAAAAGCGCTTAGCAGTGTCCTCTCGCTCGCTCCTTATGGCCATGTTCCATGAGTGCGACAAGGACAGAGATGAAACCACTGTGCGGTATCAGCCTACGGGCCGGGGGGCGGGCCTGGCACCCGCTCTCGCACACCAGATCCGCTTTCCCGGCGAAATTTTTAAGTCTACATTTCTATGCATATTGCATCCTCGTCGAAAGGCGATTGGGGGTGTTGCGGCCACCACGGCAATCCTGTCGGGCTACATTAAGTGCAAGGATCACGCGGGAGGAGGTGCGGTATAGGCGGCGAAAGGCGAGGGGGCAGGGCGGGCGGGGCGCCGCCAGCCGAGGGGGAAACACCTCTTGAATTTTTGAACACCTCGTTCGTTATTCAGGAAAATTCAGAAAAATTCAGAAAAAAAAGAAAAATTAGAAAAAATACAAAAAATTCGGGAAAATTTATGGAAAATGCAGGAAAGATTCACAAAAATCATGTTAAGAAAAAGTGATAATTCAGAAAAATTCTATAAAAATTCAAAACAATTCACGAAAATTCAAGTCAGGTGCCCCGGCGCAGACATCGGCAGATGTGGCGGCCACGTCCTGCTTCTGCTTCCACCAAAAACAATGCAAGGAATAGTGAACCGGAGTCCTACGGCGGCTCAGCAGGGGGGCCAGGCCAGGAGGTGGAGGAAGCCGACGACTCAGCGGCCCGGGCCCGGGGGTGGTGTTTACCTCCCTGACCACCCCTGTGAGGGGGGTGGGCGGAGCCCGTGGGCCACTGGGTAATTATAGACCAGGACGGGGGCGATTGGGTGGCGCCCTGCAGCGTCGCGAGGGCCGCGAGGAGGAGGGCCACCCCCCCCTCTCTCTCTCTCTCTCTCTCTCTCTCTCTCTCTCTCTCTCTCTCTAACCCGCGCCTTCTCCGTTTCTGCGTCTTGGTGGCATCAACACGCTCCTCTAATAGAGAGCCTGCGGGCGGGTGCCATTCCACCACCCCCGAGCCGCTGTATTTTTGCAGAGGCGCGGGGTGTGGCGGGGCGTGGCGTGGAGTGGCAGGGTGGAGGGGCGGCGGGGTGCGAGAGGCGTGACGGGGGGCCCGGCTCGCGGACTCCCCCCCCCCCCCGCCCCGCCCCCCAGCAGCACGAGGTTTGGTGCTTGTGTCCTGCCGGTGCCCCCGCCGCGTCTTGCACTAGCTGCAGTGCAACAGGTGTCTCTGTGGACGGCGCCTGAGCCCGGCCCGGCCCGGCTCACCCACCCCCTCGCGCCCGCCCGCCCCCGCCGCCCCCGAACCCCACGAAGATAAGGGAGCGGATCATCTCGAAGCGCGCCGCCGCCGCGCCGCCCGGCCCGCCGACAGATTACGCACATCGTTCTTCTATACCTTCTGCATACCTCCGTCCTTGTCGCACTCGTGGGACAAACCCCAACCCCGAATCAGTCTACAGGCTACCGGCCGACGCAGCAAAGGGCACCTCAGGCGATGGGAGGTCGTGCCAGGCTGAGCCTGCGCCCGGCCCCGGGCCGCGATGAGCTGGGCGCGGCGGGGCGCGGCGGGAGCAGTCACCTCTGGCCGCCGTGCCGGCGTCGCCACGTCTCCCCCGCCCCGCCCCGCCCTGCTGCTGTTCGCTTCAACGCGCTTGCGGTCGATGCAAACAATTTCCTCTGCCAGGCACGGCCGTCTCGCCCCGCCCCGCCCCGCCGGGCCGTCTTGGACGAATGGTACGGTACAACATGGACAGCGCATCCCACGCCGCCCACTGGCCGCACTTTGCTACGTCGCAACAAAAACAACAACAACAGCACCACGGAAACCTTTCTTCTTCTTTTTTTCCGCCGCCGCCGACATCGTCGAGTGCACTCGAACCCGCACCCCCCCCCCTCCTCCTCTTTCTCTGCGGTAAAGACTGCATGACTGCATGGCAACGCAACACCGGCAGCGCAGCGGCCGAAAATATTTTCGCGACGCGCCGTGAACAGCCACGCCCCACCGCGCCACGCCCCGCCACGCCCCGACACTACCACCGCCACGACACAACAATCACTTCAATTAGATACTGTCGCCCCCCCTGCTCTGACCAGTCCGGTACGGCGCGGCGCGGCACGCCCGGCTGCGCCCGGCACCCGCGTGCCAACCAGATAAGCGAGCCTCAAATAGCCAGCCTGGCCTGGCAACTCCCGGCCCGGCCCGGCCCGGCGACGCGGCGGGACGCGCACGCACTCGCACCGAGTACGAGCGGCGGATTACTCATACGAAATGTGTACAATAATTTTTTTTACTTTTAATTTTCTGCAATTTTTCTTCTGGTTTTTCAAATAAAATATCTGTTACTGTGTTCTAGAGTTCGCGGATTTTTCTTTATCTTTGTACTTGATTTTATTTTCATTTTTTTTTTATTTTTAAATGATTTTTTTGAGGGTTGTACAATCATTTTTCGAAGTAACTCCCCCCTCGGCCGAGTGGTCAACCCCCGCAAAAATACATGTATCCAAATGTATATTTGCCACAGCAAATAAAAAATGCTGAGGAATATTTGCCAAAGCGTCGACAGCAACTTGACTTGCGCGAACGGCGGGCGCAGTGGAAGTATGGGCAGGCGGCGTTCTTAAGGGAGGGGGTGGAGTGGAGACGCGGGGGACGCAGCCTGGGCTGCCTACTCACAGGGAGGGCCATGCCCCCTCCCCCTCCTACCGCCAGGAATTGGGGGGGGGGGGGGGGGGGGGGGGGGGGGCACCCTGCTGCCCGCGGCCCCGCCGCCTTAATGTTGAATAATAAATAAGAAAAGGGGCCCCGTGTTTGTGCCGCGCCCGCCGCGCCGGCGGAGCAGAAGCAGGGAGACAACAAGAACGAGTTCAATCTTCTATTTGCTCTCCCCTCCTCCTTTATTCCTGTTTGTTTACCAGCGGGTCACTGAAGGCCGTTCCCCGTCCCCCCTGCTCGGCCCGCGCCGAGCCATTCCCCCCCCCTCCCCTCCCTCCAACGGGAGAGCCTGACCAACCAACGGCAAGTAGCGAGGCGGGGCGGGGCGGGGCGGGGGCGGAACACCTTGAGCCGAGGCGCGGCGCTCGGCAACACACTCCCGCGTCCAGGAGGCAAAAGGCTGTAAGGCGCTGCTGCTGCAAACAGTTCCGGCCCGGCCTGCCAGCCTGCCAGCCTGCCAGCCCGAGTAACGAGGACAACGAAATCAGGTGGCCGCGCCATGCCAGACTGCCAGACCGTCCGGAGGCGTCCCGGCCCGGCGCGCTAACCAGGTCAATGACAACCCCCAGGGGGGGAGGGGGGGACATTCTTATTTTTGTCCAGCATGACTCTGCCGCACTGAACAAGGAGCGCGGAGAGACAGGGACGGGGGGGGCGGGGCAGCGTTGGCCGCGGCCCCGGCCGGCCCGGCCCGACCCGGCAGGGTCAACATGCGGTCTTGGCGGGGCGGGGCGGGGCGGGGCGGGGCGGGGCGGGGCGGGGCGGGGCGGGGCGGGGCGGGGCGGGGCTGGTCAGCACTTCGGCGCGAGTCGAGCGCGGAGGTGGCCCGAGTCCGCGCACTATGCGGTCGCTGTGTGCGGCGGTGGTCAGGCGCGGTGAAACGTAGTCATGGACTGTGGCGGGGCGGGGCGGGGCGGGGCGGGGCGGGGCGGGGCGGGGCGGCTTCCCTGCACTAGTCACGACCCCCGCGGGGTCCGGCCCGCGCCGCGCACGCCTCCAGGCCGGCCCGGCCTCGGCCCCTCGGTCGCCTCTTGACGGCTCCGCTCCGCTCGCCTTGGGCCGCGGACTTGCCGACACGGCGCGCCCGCCAATGCCAAAGGTGTGACACAAAAGACTACTCTGCTGCCACGTCGGGGCGTGGCGGGGCGTGGCGGGGCAAGGGGGGGCAGAGCACCGCGCGGCCGCCCCCTGACTGACATACTCATGGCGCCGCGGGGGGAGTGGCGGGGCGGGCAGGGAGTGATGGAGGCCGCATGATGCGTCCGCCCGCCCCGCCCGCTCCTCTCACCGGCGTGCCAAAGGGCGCCTTACCTTGGCTGGGTTCGCCTCGGCTGCCCCGGAGCGGCGCCCCGCGGCTGGAGGCGGCACCGCAGCGCTTCCCACACATTCCTCGACCGCGGCCGCCCCGATCTTATTCCACTCCACGGACGGGAACGCCTGTACTTCCGGGCTGGCATATCCTCGGCGAGGATGTGTGCGGTGCAGGGTGTGTAGGCGGGGCGGGGCGGGGCGGGGCGGGGTTCGGGGGCTCACGAGTATCGCGCACGCCGCGCCGTCGGGTCGGGCGTGGCCTGCGTGCCGGCCGATCCGCTCGAATGTCACGGCTGCCTTGTCCCAGCGGGGGGCCCCGCCCCGCCCCACCCCGCCCCGCCCCGCCCCGCGGCCGGACAAGCGCGCGCCCGCGTGGTCATCGTTTGCGAGCGCCGTGGCCGTGTCCAACGGCGTGGCGTAGCGTGGCGGGTCGCCGTCGTCCATCCGCACCCCACCCCTGCGCTGCGCGCTGCGCGCCTTGCACTCAGCCAGCAGCAACACGTGACTCAGCAGTCACGCACGGCCCCGACCGCCCCGCCCGTTACGCCACATGGATCCGCGGAGCGGGGGCGTTCTGAAGGGGTAGGTGATCAGAAATAAACGACGCGTCCGACGCGAGCTGCGGGCCCGCCCCGCCCCGCCCCGCCCCGCCTATACCGCGGGCACAAGGAGAAGGAGGCCATGCCGGTGTGGTGGTGGCGCCCCCGGAGCTTAGGTTGTCCCGCGGGGCACGCCTGCACGCTGCCGTCGCGGATGCCTACGCTGCAGGCGCTCTGCGTCGCGGAGGCGAAGTAAACGAACCCGAGGGATTGTCTCTAATAGAGGATGGAAGGAGCCGGACCGCCTCGGGCACCCTCGCCCCGCCCCGCCCCGCCCCGCCACCCGCTCCACCAGTTGCCGGTTATTTCGACCATGGCCTCTACGCGTCTCTCGCTTCTCGCCCACCTCTGCTCCGGCCCAAAGCTGCACCCCGCCCCGGCCACATTGCAACACTGTGTCTGCGTACCGCGTGGTGCCTCGCCAGACACGCGACAAGGGCGGGGCGGGGCGGAGCGGGGCTGCCTGCACGAACAGGAACACGAACGCTTCGTGTCGGCGGCGCGATCATGGACACACACACACACACACACACACACGCACACCGATTGGCTCATTGTCGAGGACAAGAGACGGCACGAACTCGCCGTGCTCGCACTGGAACCGTGCGTGAGCGTGTTTTGAGTGAATGTCGCAGAGGTATTGGCGTGCAAATTTCGTTTCTACCACTAGCGCTTCAAATACTTCGAAAAATTCATTGGTCACTTGTCCAAGCGTGCGAATTAAAATCGAGGGGGAAACAACCCATATGAAATTATGTACACCTCGTAATTCAGGAAAATTCAGGAAAATTCATACAAATTCACAATAATTTAGGTAAAATTCCAGCAAAAATTCACCAAAAAAATCAATAAAAATACACAAAAATTCAAGAAAATTCACAAAACTTGTCCACAAAAATTTAGAGTTGTTTCCTCCTCGATTAAAATTCTCCCACCAACAAGCGTGTGCGTAATTCACGCACGTTGGGTTTCCAGTCCACTGTTTGATTTTCCAAGGCACGGCGTGCATGTGCACCGGGTGCTGCGCGCGCAGATCATGACTCTTGCACCTCCGTCATTGTCCCAACTGTCGCGGTGCTGTATGTCGAGCGATTCCGCTGCCGGCACTCATCGGCGCTCTCCTCGAGTGCGAGAGAGACAGCATTCTCGCACCCCTCGGTAGTCTTCTTGAGAGTGAGAGAGACAGAGCAAAGTGTCTGCAGCGGAATCGGTCGGCAGGGGCAAGGGCCCTATGCGAAAAGGACGGAGGCGCGAGAGCGATTTTCGCGATCATATGGCTGTGTGCCCCGCCCCGCGCCCGTGCACGGCCGGCCCCGTGCGGGCCTCGCCGCGTCAAGCATTGCGCCCAGCCGCGCCCAGCCACGCGACGCCAAACCGCACCGCGCGAGGTGTTCGTTTGCGGCTGGCCTGACCCAAGGGGAGCGAGGACAATGCCGGGCGGGGCGGGGCAGGGCGGGGTGGGGCGGGGGTGGGGCGGGGGCGGGGCGGACACGTGGAGGGCGCCCCTGTCTGTACGCAGCCTATATGCTGCTGCCCGCGCCCGGCCCTGCGCTGCGCCTCCCGCCTCCTGGCCCCGAGCCAGTTCGACATGTCCCCGGCCCCGCTCGCCGCGCCATGCCCCGCCACGCCCGGCCCGCTCCGCTCACTATCGGCCCCGCCACGCCCCGCCCCACCACGCCCCGCCGGGGGAAGCGTTGCTGCCGCAGGATCAAATATCACACGCACACCCACACACCTGCTGCTGCTGCGGGGCGCTGCGAGGCAGCCGTCTCATTCCGAAGATCGCTCTCGTATCTCGGTCCTCCTCGCTCCTATGGCGGTGCCCTATGCTAGAGGTCGTAGGGCTCCATGAGAGCGACGAGGACGGAGTCGCGAGAGCGATCTTCGGAATCAGACAGTGGAGGGGCCCAGCCCCGCCCGGCGACGTCCACCAATGGCAGAGCTCCAGCGGGGCCCGCGCGCCCGCCCATTGGCTGCACGACGGGCTAGACACTACACCGCGGAGTGTCAGTGTCGCGAGGCTCTGACACATCAGCCAGCCGGCGCCCCGCCCCGCCCCGCCCCGCCCCGCCCCGCCCCGCCCCGCCCCGCCCCGCCGAGCTGATAAACACCGCCTCTAGGGTCCGTGGCGACGACTGCGCGGCAAACACTCAGCAAAGTGAGAGGGACCCGGACCGAGGATCACGAAGATTGACAGTGATAAAGCATAATAAAGAGAAGAAGGAATGTTTCGCAGATTCTGCATGCGAGCGCGCCACGCAGCGCGGCGTTCTGGAGCAGTATGGGCTTTGACACCCTGCTGACCTGCTGATTTCGGCACGGGTCATATAAGGGTTGGGTCTAGGTCAGGGACCGTTTAAGATCCAACTGGAAAAAACGGGGAGGGGGGTTAACTCAGATTGCTTATATGCAGGGGATTTGTCGCGCAACGTGCCTACCTTCAATACACCTGTGTACAATGTAATGTCAAGTGTACATCTGGTAAGCACCATAGTGAGTAGAATAGTGTGTGTCGTATTGTACTTGGATGTGTTGAAAATGACATTTGAATGTCTGAAAGTGTTCGATCGGTAAGCCAAACACCATTTCGTTTGCAACCTGCCGGCTCAACGCTGGAGGTAAACACAAACATATTAAGCATTTCGATAGTTATCAATGTTGAAAATTCGTGTAAAACACAAACGCATGGCAGTGTTCAACACTTTCAGGTGCTTTCCGAGCGATAACTCTGTAAACGTCAGTGTAGAGACGTCTAGAAACAATAGGGGCGATCACTCCTCTCCCCCCTGCCCCTCCCCTCTGCCCCTAAAATCGCGCCTCGGCCGGGGCAGCCGGGGGCGGGCGGAGAGGGGCGGGGCGGGGGACTCGCTGTGCCCACACATTGTGATACGGACTCGCGAGGAGCGGCCCACAAACAACACGGCACGTCGGCGCGCTACGCGGCTTTGAACCCCCCTCTCTCTCCCCCCCCCCCCCCCGGTGCCCCCCGTCCACCGCGAGGTCCACGACGCCTCGCCGCGCCGGCCGGCCACGTGATTCTATCGGCGGGGTGGGGAGACACGCCTGGGCCGGGCCGGGGGAGCGCATCGCGCGAGGCGGGGCGGGGCGGGCGCGGTGGGGTGGGGTGGGGTGGGGTGGGGCCGCGCGCCAGCCAGCAGCGCGGCCCGCACGCCCGCCCCGCCCCGCCCCGCCCCGCCCCGCCCCGGCCTACCGCCGTGGCTAAGGCCAGCCGTGACCTAAAAAAACGGCGCGACTCAGCGGGCCTGGCCGGCCGCGGCGCGGCGAGGAGGAAGGACGGACGGACGGAGAGGCCGCGTGTCCGGGCGGGGCGCGCCCTGCCCTGCCCTGCCGAGCCGAGGCGGTAATGGCCCTCCCCGCCCCGCCCCGCCCCGCCCCGCCCCGCCCCGCCCCGCGGCGCCGCGCTCGTCTAGCGGTGCCTAGGACCGCGTGGACACGGTGCTCGCGGGCAGCGAGGGGACGGTGACCCTTTTTCAGCTAGTCCGACTTTGGCATGGGGCATGGCATGGCATACCAAACCCATTCATCCATCCACGCCACGTGGGCACGCGGCCCGCTCGCCCGGTCACCTGCAAGGTGATTCCGAACACCGTTTTGTGGTGCTCTCTCTCTCTCTCTCTCTCTCTCTCTCTCTCTCTCTCTCTCTCTCTCTCTCTCTCTCTCTCGCTACTTCTGGCCGTGCCCCGTGCCCCAGCAGGAGTGTGACAAGTGACAAGGAAAGGGTGACGAAGCAAGGGAGTGCAGAATCACCCTACTGTGCGCCGCACACCACCGCATGATCACGAGCGCAGCAGGTGAGGGCGCCGCGCCGCGCAAATAACGCCTCCTCCTTATCCCGCGCGAAGCACTCGCCCCCCCCCCCTCTCTCTCTCTCTCTCTCTCTCTCTCTCTCTCTCTCTCTCTCTCTCTCTCTCTCTCTCTCTCTCTCTCTCTCTCGCCCTACCACTGTCGCTCATGACAGCCGATAGAAGTTTCTCGCGTCGCGTCGACGTCACCGGATCCGTGCGCCTTCCCTCCGCGCCCGGCCGGCCTGGTTGGCCTGGCGCGCAGGTTCAACTAATACTTGTTTCAGTTTGTTTGTTTGTCGTCTGCAGCGCGCGCGAGAGAGAACGAGAGAGAGGGCGAGAGAGAGAGAGAGAGAGGGCGAGAGAGAGAGAGCGAGAGAGAGAGCGAGAGAGAGAGAGCGAGAGAGTGAGAGAGCGAGAGAGAGAGAGAGGGAGGGAGAGAGAGAGAGAGAGAGAGAGAGAGAGAGAGAGAGAGAGAAGGCTGCCTTGTTATCAAGCACTATCTGTGTTTGCCCGCCGCGCCTGCTCCCCGCGGGTTCGCCACCCGCAGCAGCGTTGTCAGAAAAATAGGCAACAAGTGTCCCGCACACACAGCGCGGTGGAGCGGGCTGCCTCTGCGCCTGCACACTTCAGGTGAAATCCCCTGACTCGGGCGCGCGCATGTTGCATGTGGCCTACAACTGACAGCTGCAGATGCAACCCTCTCTGATATTTAGGCTATGGTCCGAGGGGGATACAACCCTGAAACTTATGTGCACCTCGTTATTCAAGACAATCAAGAAAAATAAAATAAAATAAATCAGGAAAGTTTATGAAAAATTCATAAAAATTTTCATTAAAAATTCAGGGAAATTTGCAACAAAAAAGGAGGTAAAATTCAAGTGAAAATTCACAAAAATTCTACAAAAATTCACGAAAATTAACAAAAATTTACGAAAATTAACAAAAATTCACGAAAATTAACAAAAATTCACGAAAATTAACAAAAATTCACAAAATGTGTGCACCAAAATTCAGAGTTGTTTTCCCATCGCTACTCTGCAAACTCAATTGTGAGACAGTATCACTTATAACTGCAGTACCACTGTGTCTCACATTTCCAACAGAAACTATTTTCTGTCGTTGAAAAGCAAATTTACGTTTTGGAGAACAGCATCAGCTGTGGTTTAATATCCCGATCAAAACGAGCTACCATGTGATGGGGTTCGGGGTTCTGATCGCAAAGGACAACGACCATTAATTTAAATTTTCGAAACCATTAATTGACGATTATTTAATATATTGTTGATCCGAGCCCAATGACATGGTAGCTCGTTTTAACCAGGATTTTAAACCAAAGGTAATGCTGTTCCCCGAAACCTGATTGCTATTCAACAACAGAAAATAGTTTTTAGAAGTGTGAGACACGGTGGTACTGCAGTAATAAAAAATGTGATACTGTCTCACACTTGAGTTTGTCAAGTATTGCCTATTCTCTGCTCCTGGCAACACTGGGCAGCTGACCCCCTGCTCCGCATACAAAGCCCTGTAAGTAGTGTCTCACTCTCTAGGCCGCCAGCTCCCGGCAGGTCGGGGCCGGGCGGGGCCGGGCGGGGCCGGGCCGTGTTGTCAGAGGTCCTGGATCGGGCGCCTCCGGCCCGGCCCGGCCCGGCCCCACCACGCCGCGCCACGCCTCGCCTCGTCGGGCTGGAAGGCCACGACCTCGACCGGGACGCGCCGAGCCGGGCCCCGGGCCGGCAGTCAGTATGGGGTAGGCGTGAGGCTGGCAGACACACAGACCAGACTGATAGACTGGCCTGGTGTGGTCTGATCTGGTCTAGCTTCGGGTCTAGCCCGTGGGGCCCATCCCGCTTCGCCCCGCCCACCCCGCGGCGGCCCATGTGACTCGGACCCCGAACACAACACAACCTTCTCTATACCGACAAGCACCACCTCTGAGCCCGTGAACGCCAAACATCAGCATTGTTCCAAGCCGGATCATTTTCTTTGAAAATGCCCCTCCTCAAGCATAATAACCTCCGCCTCCACGTCTCCAGAGCGACGCTTCCGCAGACGCACCGACGCACCACCCCGCTACCAGCTGCCCCCCCACCCCTACCTTGCCCCCACCCCCCTCTCATCCCCCCTCCCTCTTACCCCCACCCCTACCTCTCCCCAACTCCACCTTCTCCCTTCTAAACCTCCACCTCCACCCGGATTCGTTTCGCTTTTATCTCTAGAAATAAAAATCAAATTTAGTCCCGCGTGGGCCGAGCCGGGGCCGGGCAGAATAACCCCCTGGACGAGTATAGCAGACAATAGGCGTACAGACGATTCGAGCTGAGCCGAGCCGAGCGGCCCGACCCGTATCAGTGTCGCAGAGAGGGAAACTTGACGTCATGAAAAGAAAAACTTTCCGTTGGGCGGGAGCGAGTGAGGCGGGGTGGGGCGGGGCGGGGCGGGGCGGGGCGGGGCGGGGCGGGGCGGGGCGCGCAGGGGCAAGCAGCGGCGGGCGCGGTGGAGAGTGAGCAGGCTAGGCTGTGAGCGTTACGCTAGCCACGTGAGCACACCACGTGCACCTCGTGCCGACGGGACAGAGGGGGAGGGAGAATGAAAGAATGAGAGAGAGAGAGAGAGAGAGAGAGAGAGAGAGAGAGAGAGAGAGAGACAGGCGCGCACAGGGGAAAATGGGTAGAGTGAGAGGGAGACGAACTCAGTAGCCTGGGCAGAAGAAAACCAGATAGATAGTGAGACACAGAGATGGAGAGAGAGAGAGAGAGAGAGAGAGAGAGAGAGAGAGAGAGAGAGAGAGAGACAAATCCCCTCCACAGAGGAGAGTGGGAGGGAAGGGGGGCTAACCCTCTGATAAGGCACCGTGTGGAAAGAACACAAGATGTTCGAGAGAAGGGAAGATGCGGAACAATGACCAGCGCATTATCTCACCTGGCGCGCCAAGGCGGACCTCCCCCCCCCCACTTACCCAAACCTGCCCCCCCTCCCCCCTCCGCCCCTGATTCCCGCAGTATCAGCGTTCGAATGCCACCCAGTGCGACCGGTTTTATCTCGAACCACAGGCGTATTTGTTTGAGCACTCTCACAAAAGAAAAAATAACAGAGCTGAAATAAAACTCGCTTTTGAGCACTTTATTTTTTTTTATTTATGCATTTTGTAGGAAACCTTAAAAGTAATATCCCACCGACCGTCCAAAAAAAGTGGGATAAATTTAACGTACGACGTTTTAAGATGGCGTATGTAGTGGAGCGTATGTAGTGGCGACTCGTCACAAAGGTCCCAGCCCGACAGGCGTGGGGCGGCGTGGCATGGGTCATTAACACGGACATCAGCAATCAGCACGGCGAAAGGGGAAGGGGAGAGATAGGAGAGAGGAGAAAGAGAGGAAGGGAGAGAGAAAGAGACCCACAATAGAGCTCTCAACTTGGAATTGTAAATGTTCCGGGTGCTTTTCAGCAGGTCAGAGGCTGGCGTGCCGGCCGTGCCGGGCGGATACAGCGGAGCAGCCTATCTCTCTGCCCGGCCGCAGCGCAGCAGGTCGGCGCCCGGACCAGGCCGGCTGGGCTTGCGTGCGCAGCGCCCTCTAGCGGCAACAACAGACCACAACCAGCGTTAAAAAAGTAAAAAATAATGAACTAATAATAATAATAAAAATACGCGTGCACTTATAGAGCCTCACGGTAAGTTTCACTGGGAACCCCGCACCTACAGCACTTCAGCAAATTTTCCTAAGACGCGAAATGTCACGGTTAAGCTACGGCGATGAACCCTGATTCACCGTAACGTACAGGGGGGCATTGATTGTAGCTTTCGGTGAAATTCACCGCAATGTTGTAGCAAAGAGAGATATGTGAGCAGAGCAGAGGGCGGCGCGGCCCGGGTGCCGGGCGGGCCGTCATGTGTAAGGGCGCTTTGTACGCACACTACACTGCGCAGGGAGGGTGCAAGTCAGGCAGGTACGAGGAGGGGTCCTTCACTCGCCAACTCGCTCCAACTCTTTGTAGGTACAATTCCCGACTCACTACAATTTCGACTCACGAAAACTCGCATTCAACTCGCTTCAAGTCGCATCCAACTCGGAAAAAACCCCGCGTCAACTCGCGAAAAAAATTGCGTTCAACTCGCGAAAACTCGCGCCCAACTCGCGAAAATGAATCAACTCGCCAACTGGTTGTACACCTATTTTGGGAGTGGGAGACCCCTCGGGTAGGTTAGGTACCGTAGAGTTTACCCTCGTATCATCGGGAGGGGGAGGGGAAGGGCTCGAAGCCCTGAACCTGAAACCCTGAAGCCTGGGGGAAGCCCGCTGGGAGGTCACAGTCGCCCTCAGGCAAGGGGAGGGTCTGGGCCTCGGGGCGGGGCGGGGCGGGGTGGGGCGGGGCGGGGCGGAGCGCGGGCGGGGCGGGGCGGGGCGGGGCGGGGTGGGGCGGGGCAAGGCGGGCCGCCTGTGGAGCGGAGGGGTGGCAGGCCCGGCGCGCGCACACGGCGAGCAGGCTGCCTACCGTGCCGGGGGCTCTCACCTCCACGCCTGACTGCGCTGTGTGGTGTGCCGCAGAGGGGTAGGACGGATAGGAGTTTGAAACACCTCACGATTTCGCTGACTGCTGCGCGTTCTCTGTGCCGTCAAGCCGCGAGACTCACCTAGAAAACAGAAAGAAAAGACGAAAAACGTTACACACAGCAAGAGCGTGGCGGGTGCATCGGTGCGCGAGGCGAGAGTCTTTGCTGGAGGAGCGGTGACACATCAAAAATACAGCGAGGGGGGAAACGACTCTGAAATATTTGTACACCTCGTAATTCAGAATGTTTTTAAAAAATCGGGGAAAATTCAAAATAATTCTCTTAAATTCACAGAATTTTTGGATAAAACTCAACCAAAAATTCACAAAAAAAATAAATCACAAAAATTTCACAAAATTTGTATATCAAGAGTTGTTTTCCCCTGAGGCTGGTGCTGCTGGTGGAGGTCGTGGCACTTTGCTTCTCCAACAACCTGTTCAAACGTCAATTGGCGTCACCAGTTTAGGTCAGACCACGTCATGCGACCTCAATTTACGCCACACCTTGCGAGGTACGCTTCAAGACACAGCAGGGCATCACCGGCCTCGGCCCGGCCCGGCGTAGACCTCTGCGATTCTGGTGCGCGCACTGCCCGCTCTGTCTCGCTCGCTCTCAATAAGGAGTCTGCCGAGGGTGCGAGCAAGGTGCGACGGCGAGGGGAGGGCGCTCTGGCTCTCTTGCACTCACGGAGTAGGCCTACGAGTGCGCGCACCGGATTCGCTCTGCTAGTGCTGGGCAATGCACTGGAAATCTTAGTGTACGAATGTCGCACACTTGGAAGTGAGCGAATATCGTTCGCACACTTGGAAGTGTGTGAATGGATATTCGCTCACCTGGAAATGTACGAATGGGTATTTGCTCACTTGGAAGTGTGCGAATGGATATTCGTACACTTCCAAGTGTGCGAAACGGCTATCTCACCTTGCTTATCTCAGGTGTACGAAAAGCCATTCGTACACTTCCAAGTGTGTGAATATCTATTCGCACACTTGCAAGTGAGCGAATACCCATTCGTACACTCCAAGTGAGCGAATATCCATTCACACACTTTCAAGTGTGCGAACGATATTCGCTCACTTCCAAGTGTACGACATTCGTACACTTGGATTTCCAGTTTGGGTGGGCGTCGGTGAGCGCCCCCAGCCCCGAGCCAACGCCTTCACCTCTGCACCGCCACCCGCCGCCACGCGCCGCCACGCTCTGCGCGACAAACCCGGGAGACGTTTACCCTCATTGCGGAATAATAAATAAATCCATGAATAAATGATAACAACTGGACGGGGCGGGACAGGTCGTATCACTGTCGTATCCTTGATATCGGACGGCTCGTCCCTCGTCCGGGCGCAAGACTCCGCCCCGCCCCGCCCCGCCAACGATTCGCGTCTTGCCGACCGTGCTGGCATCCGGTGCGGAGAGGGAGAGACAATGACGAAAAAGTGGTCGCAGTCCAGAGACGTGGAGGGCAGACAAGACAGGAGCCGGGGCGAGAGGAGGAGAGAAAGAGAGAGAGAGAGAGACAAGAAAGAGGGGGAGAGGGAGAGAGAGAGAGAGAGAGAGAGAGAGAGAGAGAGAGAGAGAGAGAGAGAGAGAGAGAGAGAGACGGAGACGGGGTGGGTATGGGCGAGTGTGCGAGGCGAGGACCATCAGGCGCGACAAACAGTCGCCCCGTCCCGCCCCGCCCCGCTGCTGTGGCCAGCGCTCGCCAGCTCAGGCAGGGAGGTCATAAAATACAAGTGGCTCGTCGTCAGGCACGCAGAGGCAGGCAGTCGGGTCGGGCCCGGGCGGGGCGGGGCGAGGCGGGGCGGCTGCACAAGATTCAGGTGTCGTACACTTTGCAAATGTCAGAACCAATGATCGCAGATCATGCCGCGGTTGTGTCGCGGCACGCGGCTTTCGTCTCTCGCGTTCGCCTATAACGTCAGTCAGTCATTGCTGTGGTTTCCTCCGCCCCGCCCCGCCCGGCCCCGCCCCGCCCGAGGAGCGCCCTCTTTTCGCGAGCAAACGTCGTAGACTGTTATTGTTGCCATTTTCACCGCCCCCGCAGCCCGCCCGCCCCCTCTCACCTCTGCAGTGTTACTGCCGGGGGGCCGGGGGGGAGGGCATTACAGTCCCAGCTAAAAACAGAATCGCTTCTTGTTTTTCGCTTCTGAGGCGTGTCGCGCGCGCTTCGTGACGGGGCATCGCGGGCGGAGCAAGAGCAAGAGAGCAAGAGTATGGTGGAGAGTCGTGCGAGAAAAGGATGGAGAGAAGGGTGGGAGGCGGGCTGAGGGGGCGGGGCCGGGGCCGGGCGGGGCGCGGAGGAAACCGCAGCAATGACTGGCGTGAGGTGAACGCGAGAGACGAAAGCCGCACGCCGCGACATGATCTGCGATCAACAGACTTGGTGCGACCGGTGTAGGCAAGTGGACGCGGGGCGGGGCGGGTACGCCCCACGCTGTCAGCTCCATGCTGTCAGCCGAGCCGAGGAGCCGCTCCTACACATGTGAGCGGGATTTATTTTTAGAGGACGAGGCGCGACCGGCTCTGCCCGTCTCGGCTCGGCTCGGCTCGGCTCTGCTCGGCTCGGCTCGGCGGCCAGTGCCGGTCCGGCGGTTCCGCGCCGCGCCGCGCCGCGCCTCGCAGCACCAGCGCCTGGCCACGGACAACATGGAACCGGTTTCGGTCCGAACGCACGCCAAGACCCGGACCCGCGGGGAAGAGAAGGAGGGGCGGGGCGGGGCGGGGCGGGGCGGGGCGGGGCGGGGCGGGGCGGGGCGGGGCGGGGCGGGGCGGGGCGGGGCGGGGCCACTGCCATCGCGGCCCGGCCCGGTGGCGCGACAGTCAACACGCCGACCCCACCGCCCGCGGCGGGCGCGACCCCAACCGCCCCTCCCCGCCCCGTCAGCCCTCGCAAATTACGTAACGCAGACGGACGGACACGTGTGAGCAGACGCGACCGGACGCCACGGGAGGACAGATCAGGGAGGAGGAGGACGAAGGCGTCGTCTTTACTCGAGGGGCGAGCCGGCCCGATCCGGACGGCCCGGCCGGGTGCTACTGTGTCGGTGATAACGTGGCATATGGCAAGGTCAATGTCCAGTGTTATATTCAGTTAAGAAAAGGCGAAAAAATCGCGCTGGCCCCGGGGCCGCCCCGGGGCCGCCCCGGGGCCTGGGGCGCGTAGCCGAGAAGGGAAAGGGGGGGAGAGGGGAAGGAGCGGGGGAAGGAGCGGGTAGCTTGATTCCAAGAACCAACTGCACGGTGACGTTCGCTGCACGACGCGGCTCTCCGTCGGCTTCGGCTTGCGGGTGCACGAACGCGCTCGGCTCGGCCCGGCCGACCCTTCGTCGTGCAGTTAGTTCGCTACCTGTCGAACCCGCTCCGCCCCCTCCTCCCCCCGCTCCTTCCCCTCTCCCCCCTTTCCCTTCTCGGCTACGCGCCCCAGGCCCCGGGGCGGCCCCGGGGCGGCCCCGGGGCCAGCGCGATTTTTTCGCCTTTTCTTAACTGAATATAACACAGGACGCTGCGTGCGACCCCACCCCACCCCACCGCGTCACTCGAGCTCGCGGCATCGCGGAAATCAGAGACGGACGAAGATGGCTAGAGATGCGGTGCTGCTGCTGGTCACCGTGCGCAGCGCGTGCGTCGCGAAGCTCTACGGACTCCGGGCCGCTCCGGCCGCGCCGGCGAAAACCGGTTCCTTATGCGCACGGGGGGTGAGGAGAGAGGGAGAGGGAGAGAGAGAGGGGGGGGTTGACGCGGGGGCGAGCCCCACCCCTCCCCACCCCGCCCCAGGCCTAACGAGCAGAGAGCGCGCTGTGATGAATGACGACAAATGCGGTATGGACGCCGCGCTGCGCTAGCCGGGCGCAAACAGCGGGTCGGGGCGGGGCGGGCGGGGCGATAAACACACGGCGCGCCGCGGCACGGGGTGATGTGGTGATGCGTGGGTCGCGGGCTGGGCTCTGCAGAGGAGCGGAAAAAAAAGAGACAGAGAGACAGAGAGACAGAGACAGAGAGACAGAGAGAGAGAGAGAGAGAGAGAGAGAGAGAGAGAGAGAGAGAGAGAGAGAGAGAGAGAGAGAGAGAGAGAGAGAGAGAGAGAGAGAGAGAGAGAGAAGTGAAAGAGGAGAGACTGCGAGGTGGGGAGGAGAGAAAGGAGTAGAGAGAGGGAAATAGTCTCGCGACGCGCTTCAAGGGCACGGGCGGGCACAGGGCAATGCGCTAGCTCGGCGTGCAGGGCAGGCCAGGCCTGGGCAGAGCCGGGTGCAGGCAAGGGCCTAGCAGCAGCGCCTAGTCCTAGTCTCTCTCTCCACGGGCCGGCTGCACTCTAATCACAACAGTACGTTCAAAGTTTGTGATTGTTACATTACTGAAAATCGTCAGAAATATTTTTTTAAAAAAAAAATTGAAATAACCGATGATGTGACTGATTACCATGTGAGCAATGATTAACGGGAGTAAGGGGCCCTGGTTTATCACGACGATCGGGCTGCTACTCCGGTTCCAAAACATTTTGTGGCTGGCGGAGCAGGTTCGAGGGTGCGGAGGGCGGCGGCGGCGGCACGAGGCCCTATAGCAATAAGGCCCACAGCCCACATTTTTCTTTCCTTGTCCCCCAGCACTATCAGCCTTCAAGGACGCGGTGCCGGCCGGCCGACACCAACAGGGGCGAGCACGCAAGGGCCCGCGCGACCCGGCCCCACCCGGCCCCCGCCAAGCCCGACCCCACCCCACCCCACCCTACCCCACCCCACCCCTCACGCCGCCCCCACCACCGGCACCCCAGTCCCAGCCCAGGCTGATAAACAAACAGGCTTCCAATCCTAGCGCCGTGCGCCGCAAGGCGGGGCGGGGCAGGGCGGGGCGGGGCGGGGCGGCGCTTGGGCTCAGCAGCCTGCCCTTCCGCGTGTCAGCCCGTCACGGGCCTCGGGGCACAACTTTGCCTTCGTCACGTCGTGACAGCTCAATTTGGTTCCTGCCAGGGCGGGGCGGGGCGGGAGCGAGGTGTTTGCTGTGCTCCCTATGGACAGGTATTTTTCGCGCGCAGCTTCATGGCGTAGTGCGATAGGGCTGGGCAATTACCAGGGTGGGGAGCACGGGAGGCTCTCTCTCTCTCAGGGCGCGTGACAGTCCCAGCATGAGCAGAACGGGTGCTCGAAAAGGGGCATGACATTGACAGCTGACACTGACGCAGCTGTGGCTCCAAAACGTCACTAAACACAAGCTGCCATTGCCGTCATCACCGCGTCGTACCTCATCACCAGCACTACACCCACTCACGCACGCACGCACACCCACACGCACAGAGGCTCCTACCATTGAGGAAGTGCCTGATCCACTTCTTCTTGGGGCGCGGTGGCGCGGCCGGCGCCCATGAGTCCAGGCCGCCCTTATCCTTGTCGGGGGCCGTGAGGGAGAGCTGGGCGCCGGCCGGCACCGGCTGCTGCTCCGGGCCCGCCGCCACGGCCCGCACCCTCCTGCGGTAGGCGGCGTCCTCGTCGTCGTCGGCCTCGGCCTCGTCCTGGCCGAAGTGCCCCGCCTCCCGGCCCCGGCGGCCCATCGCCACGCCGCCGGCCTCCTTGGCCCGGGCCGAGACCAGCGAAAAGGACTTGGGCGCCTCGGCCACGAGCACGCCCATGTCAGGGGATCGCTATCTCACTCTCACTGACGGCGCGCCGGGCCCGGGCCGGGCTCTACACGCCGCACGCGGTGCTCGGCGCTGGCGGGGCGGGGCGGGGCGGGGCGGGCGGGGCGAGGCGGCACGTCGCCGGCCCGGCGTCACATGCTTCAGTTGATAAGAGCAGAACGGTATTGCGCTGCGCGGCGTGGCGCGGCGTGGCACTGCCGGGCGCCCGGCCCGACACGGTACTGTAGAGCGGTATCTCCCTGTCTCTCTCTCGCGCGCGCGCGGCGGGGCACGGCGGGGCACGGCGGGGCGGGGCGGGGCGGGGCGGGGTGGCCGTGTTCGCCGCGCTCGTCGCCTCGGCTCGGCTCGGCCCCGCGCTGCTCTGTGCGGGTGTGCGTCTCGTGGTCGTCGCGGTCGCACTGAGGGAGCGCCGGCCTCCACTCCGCTCGGCCCGGCCCGGCCCGGCGCGCCGGGTAGGAGAGGGGCCGGGGCCCCACACCCGGGCCCCGGGCGGAGCCCCCACCACCAGGGTCTTATGATCCATGACGTCACGGGCCGCGAGCGCACCCCGGCCCGCGGCCCGGCGGGAGGCAGTCTGCAGCTCGACTCGACGGGCGCAGGACACGCGCTCCGCGGCGCACTGCAGTGCGGGCGTTCCGGCCCCGGCGGGGCGCGAGGGTGAACCGCCCCACCCCTCACACAGCCCCGCCCCCCGCCCCGCCCCGCCCCGCCCCGACCCACGGACGACACCGTAGACCACGCGGTTGTGGAGACAGGTGTCTTCGCATCATTTCACTTCAGAAACCGGTCGTCACACAAAATTCAACAGCGCCTACTGAAGTTTCGAATAAAATTACTGTGCTGTTTCATCCCCGCACCTGTACAGACTGTCGGTACCAACGCGTATACCTCACTCCCAAAACGAGCGTACGGTACACTGTCTGGGACCATAGATGACTGGAAAAGATGGGCAAGATTGGTTGATATTAAAAATTAAAAATTATAATTTTTCGTAGTATTTTTCATTGAAATTTTGTACGAATCGCTTGGGCAGGATCGGCTGCGACCATTAAGGGGCCATCGTCAAGAAATAAAAATAAGAAACTCACGGGCGTGAGAAATAGGCACTCCTAACGGGGGCCTAAAAATAATTAAAAGAAACGATTAGGAATGGCCGCAAATCATTGGAGTAAATGGAATTGATGAGACTGACCGGAAAGATTGGATTTTGATTAAAGTGTGATCGAAATGATTGGAATTTGAGTGGAGTGTGATCGGAAAGATTGGGATTTGAGTGGGGTGTGATCGGAATGATAAGAATATTATTGGAGTGCAATCGGAATGATTGGAATTTGATCAGAGTGGGATTGGAATCGTTCGAGGTTGTGAATGGGTCATTCCAAACAAGATTTCGATTAATTGCAGTGACCCTTTGGAATTTTTTGTTTTTGTTTTGACCTCAGTCCAATAGTACCCTTTGAGAGACCTTTCCCCAATTTTTTGCAGATTTTTAGCTCAAAGGTTTCCGGAGCTATAAGGATTTTAAGGGTTTTGAACCTTTCTTTTACTGAAATTTCGAAAAAACGACCTGGGCGAAGCCGAAACGCTCCCGAAAGCGAGTCGATCATGTCCAAGTACGTAAAATAATCCCAGGAATCCGAATCCGACCCCAGAATGGACGAGTTTTAACTCCTAATACCCCAAAAAGTCGAAATTTCGTTTATTTTTTATGCGTTTTCGCGGCCCTGGACGGCTGACCTCCCCATAACTTTTTGACCTTTTTGTGGGTGAAAATGAAAGATAGTTACTCGCTCTTTCAAATAAAACGGGTGAAACATGTGGGACCGAACCTCGTTTAGGCGCTACAGGCACAGGCCGGCAAAAATGAAAAAAGTGCGATTTTGGCTTAAAAAACGCGTTTTTTAGGGTTTTGCCGGTATCTTATCGAGATGTTCCGCAACTCGTATACGGGATATCTAGGTGGTTTCTAGGGGGTTTTCGGCCTCCTCTTTCAGTTGCATCAATAAAAAAGTTGGGTATTTTGGTCCTTCTACCAGTTTTAGCTCCTCAAAAAACTCAAAAACGTCAAAAAAAGTTATTTTTTTTTAAATTTTTTAAAATGATTCTGAATCCCTGTTCTACTCCCACAACCTTCAAATTTTTAATCCCGGACCCCCGAACCGATGTTTTAGCCCCGTAAAGACAGAAATAACACTTAAGGACCCAAAATTTTGTTTTCTAGCGACCATCTAGAATTGATCAGAACCTCAAAAAAAGCATTTCTAGATGGTCGCCAAGAACACTTTTTTCGGGTCCAGCACTTGTAAAATTTCGTAAATGTAGTGATTGACCCCAAAAAAGTGTTTTTGGCGACCACCTAGAAATGATCAAAAAATGCTTTTTTTGAGGTCCTGATCATTTCTAGATGGTCGCCCAAAACACTTTTTGGGGGTCAATCACTACATTTACGAAATGCACAGATGTTAGACGTGTTGCCATGTATAGTTTCTACTATACACCATCGTGCACAGAAATTCAAACTAAACACCACGATGTATAAAACCTATACGTTTTTTTTAATCAACGAAATTACAAAAAATGATAGGAAATGACTTTGACCCCCGTCGGCAGTTTATTTTATTAAGGACATTTTTGTGAAATTGTAAGCCTTACCGTTAAAAGGAAAAAAAATCCTACCTTTACTTGGAAAGGCATGGTGTTCCGTATGGTGTACAGTGTGAGAAATGTAGTTTGATTCACGCTACGATACGGCCCTGTTTTGTGAGACACGGGACCGCATAATGAGCGAGCAGGCTGCTCCTCCCCCACCCTCTCCGCGCAGTGCGACGCACTGCTCCCTCCCGTCCTGGCCCGGAGCTGACGGCTGGGGTAGAGGCGGGGCGACACTCGGCGACTCGGCCCGAATCGCAGTTCGACGCTCTCTCTTGAATGGCGCGAGGGAGGCGCGGGGTGGGGGCGGGGCGGGGCGGGACGGGGCGGGGCAGGGCGGGGGGTGGGGTGCGGCGGGGGAGGGGCAGGGTGGGGCGGGGCAGGGCGGGGCAGGGAGGGGCGGGGCGGGGGGGACGGGATGTCGCAGGTCAGATGACCTCCGCGATAAAGGACGCATCGGATTCAAGTCCCCGCGCTGGCGGACTTTGGCCGCGGTGATTCAATGTAGAGCAAGCGGCTGGGGACGCCCATGAAGGCCCGCGGCAGCATCCTCCGGGACGACAAGCAGGTGGACAACGACCTCGCCTCTCCTGGTCGCGGGGCAGACACGACACATGGATGGTGTGACTTTTCTTATAGGTCCGCTTGACCCAAACCGGAGGAGCAAACGGGCAGCAGCTCATGTAAATGTGCTGCCCGATGACGCACGAGCGCACGACGACCAGGGTGAGTGGCCCACCGCCGCCCAGCCCCGCCCCGCCACCTAGACGGGTCCAGAACAGGTCGCGGCGTGGGGCTGGGTGGGGCTGGGTGGGGTGGGGCGGGTGGGAGGGGGAGGTGGAGCGGCCAACCACGAGTGCCTGCGTCCCTCCTCCGACAGCCACACTCGTAATGCACTCTCCCACAAATGGGCGAGGCGAGGCGGGGGAATGTGCGCGTTTTTCATCAAACACCTCATTTGCATGACTCGATTTACAATCGCCATCACGAACATCACAAAGATAAATATGTTGGTGGCTGGGACGTGGATTATACACGTGGGTCATCCACGTGCTTGAAACATGAATTTTACAAATTTTGGCAAAATTTGAAACAACAGAAAACTTCGTTGGATTTCGGTGAGGTTACCAACGTCCACTAGATATCCATTCCGAATCGACAACACGCGGTTTTTTTGGGTTGTAGATCTATATTTAACCGAGTGGCCGCACCCCGCACCCCCGTGCCCGTGCCTCCAGTACCCGCCCCGCCCCGGCCCCGAGCCGTGCGGCCTTTGAACGTTGAGCCTCACACTATCGACTACGCGATCGGCAGACGCAGTCGACCTGTGCTGTGGGGCGGGGCGGGGTGGGGGCAAGGTGGCGGCGCAGAGAGGCCCGGTCTGGCGAGAGGACCAGCCACTTCCCTTTTATGTGTACACATGATTCCCGAAATTATTGCTTCCCATTGCTTCCCATCCATATCTTAACATTTTTAACTGTTTGTAGCGACATAAAACGGTAATTTCGGCTAATTATAACTAATTCCAGGTGTTTTCTCCTTTGATGTAATGGTTTTCCTTGATTTCCCTTAATTTTTATGATGATAATTCCCAGGCTTCCAGGCTCATTCTCACCCTCTCGGACCAGACAGACAGAGGATGCCCATCCAGTCTCTCTCTCTCTCTCTCTCTCTCTCTCTCTCTCTCTCTCTCTCTCTCTCTCTCTCTCTCTCTCTCTCTCTCTCTCTCTCTCTCTCTCTCTCTCTCTCTCTCTCGTCAGGACCAACGAAGACGAAGAAGCCCTTGCTTGCCGCAAGTGCCTCTAACGTACTCATGTGTTCTACGCCCCCATCAGGAGTAAATCCCTACTCCGGACACATTCAAATTTTTACGTATGCTACAGTATTGAATCAGCATGAAATTTCACAAACCGCCAAGATTTCGGCATTTGCCCACTTATTGTGGGTTTCCGATGCAGTGATAGACACTGAGCACCGGTATACAAAAAAAGGGAAAAAAAGTTTGTGGGAATGAACGTTGGTCCGCACTGCACTGCAGCATGTCGAACCAGCAGCCACCACCGCCCCCTGCAGCACCCTCCGCCTCCGCCCGCGCAGCGCGCAGCCTCACCGCCTTATCGTACGTCTGTTTGCCCTGATAACCACATGGCAGGGAGCGATCAGGCCTCGCGAACCACGCGGTCCGGCCCGGCCCGGTCCGGTCGCACACTGATGTGGAGGGAAAACACACAGCATCGAGAGATGAGAGATGCATCTCGAACGAGCAGCAGCGCTTTCTCACATTTATTTATTTTTTCTACAGTCGTATTGTTTAAAGCGGTTGCAAAACGCCTCTGCCTACGGACCTATTGCGGAAAGCTTCATCGGAACTTGTCGACCGTAGCTTCGCGTCATGTGTGGTAAAATTAGATACATGAGAGAGAGAGAGAGAGAGAGAGAGAGAGAGAGAGAGAGAGAGAGAGAGAGAGAGAGAGAGAGGGGGGGGGGGAAAGCTATTCTGCTTGTACTCAGCAAAGGCGACAGACTAGGAGGAACGCTCGGGAACGCTGGCCTGCCTGCAGAGCTCTGGAGGACAGCTCCATCCTTGGCGCACTTGGGTCCTGGCGGTGTCCTGCCCCGCGGGAGCGACAAGGACAGAGCTATGAGGACTCAGTCGCGTTAGGCCCTGCGCGCGTTGGCGCACCCTCCCGTGGTCACGTGCGCCCTGCGCGCCGCTCACACCTGTACAGGACCGGGCAGCAGGGCCAATGCACCTCGACACAAGCGGGGCGCCGGGCGGGGAGCGGGATTGGGAGTGGGACGGGGAGCGGGATTGGGAGTGGGGTGGGGAGCGGGATTGGGAGTGGGGCGGGGAGCGGGGTGGGGAGCGGGTTGGGGAGCGGGGCGGGGAGCGGGATTGGGAGTGGGGTGGGGAGCGGGATTGGGAGTGGGGCGGGGAACGGGATTGGGATTGGGGTGGGGAGCGGGATTGGGAGTGGGGCGGGGAGCGGGATTGGGAGTGGGGTGGGGAGCGGGATTGGGAGTGGGGCGGGGAGCGGGATTAGGAGTGGGGCGGGGAGCGGGATTCGGAGTGGGGTGGGGAGCGGGGTGGGGAGCGGGGCGGCAAAACCCGTCAGGCTTCAAAATGACTGAAAAAGTGTATCTTTCGTGAAAATGTTTTGGAGTCGAAACCACGAAAATTTCCAAGCGCAGCAAATAGTCTTTTTTGTTTAGATCGTGCAGCAAGGTGCACCAGCAAGGCAGTACTGCAAGGCCGCTGCAGGGCGTCTGTGAGCGCCCGGCGGGCAGGCAGTCCCGGTGCGCACGCGGGCGCAGCGTGGAGCCTACCCTGCGGGCGCTCGCCGCGCACATATCGGAGCTTAGATCAGGGAGCGGGCTGAGCCGCGGGCCGCGGGTCGCGGGACACCTTAACTGGATACGTCAGGTGAACGACCCTTTGGCCGGTGGCCGCCGTGGAACCGCCAATAGCGCTCCTGCTTGCCTGCAGACCCGAGGCCGGGCCGGGGGGAGGGGCGGTGCCGGGCACGGGCAGAGGAACCGCAGGGGACGAGAGTTGAGTTATCGGCACAGATCTCTGCCGTGCCTAGGGCTCAGAGACTGGTTATTTTAGGAGTACGATTACATGGGAGTCTCTGTAAAACCCTGGTGATTTTTGTCATTTTTTCAATGCGTTTGCAAAATTTAGTAAATCAGGGTAGTGAGTTGCACAGTCTACCGATGATGGTCTAGTATTCCACATTATTAATAGTATCTGCTTACTCATAAGGCCTGAGTTAATTGTGTAATTCAAGAACAAGGCACGTACTTAAAAAGGGGGGAAAAAAGGGATTTTACTACACTGTAAAACTAAGGCGTAACCTTACGCCCTTTCTCAAGCGTACTGTGATTACGCTTGAGAAAGGGCGTAATAGGTCTATCCGCTCCAATTTGCCCTATCTAAATGTATGGGAGAAATTCTGCCCTACGCCTTATTTCAAGCGTAACCTCTTCAAGCATAACTGTACGCCTTTTTCAAGCGTACAGTTACGCCTTAGTTTTACCAGTGTAACCCGTTGCAAAGTTCAAGACTTGAACGCAATCACAATTGGGTTTCTGTTTGACAAACAGAAAATAGCAAGACAGAAATATTGAGCGTAGACTCAAAACTACCGGAAACGGTCTTAAAAACAAAGATAAGTAAAATACGAGGTAAAATAATAACCAGAAGCATCAGTTAGGGTAATAAAACCCGATTTAACCAAAAATTTTGCAGTTGTTTTAGTCGAATTTTTCTCGTGTTTTAAAAACATTGCGTGAAAAAATAACACGCAATGCCACTGTGCGGCGAACGCCACTCCACTCCACGCCGCCCCACACCGCGGTAGAACGCAGCCGGGCCGGCCGGCTACTCCACATGCATGAAGCCCTTTGCTGTTTTCGAGTACAACAGATAAACCACAGCAGGGGCGCCGGACAGGGGACGGGCCAGACCGGGATGGGAGAAGGCTGCTTACCATCACCATCACCAGCAACATCACCATCACCAGGACCAAGACCAGGAGGACTATCTCCGGAACTAAGGCCATCTCTGGACCAGAACCATTACCAGGACCAGAACCATCACCAGGACCAGAAACGTCACCATCTCCATCACCAGAATCAGGATTTTCTCCCACCGAATCATTTTGTCATTTTAAAAGTTTTGGACATCGATCAAATACTGGATTTCTCCAAAATATACTGTATACAATACACATCGAACTTTTATTTGGGCTGTTTAATCCAACAAATGATATGTTAGGCACTCCCTAAGCAATTAGACTGCGATTATTTTTGTAAACTGGAGATTGATTTACAATTTATGACAGATTACTTAGGTATCGTGAATTATTATCATCATGCGTGCGCAAACATATTTTCGGTCTGACAGGGTTCTCAGACGCTCCTTCCAGATCGTGGCATACCGAGGGTGTATACCTGCCATGCATGTGTTAACCAGCTGGTGGTTTTCCATACATCCGGTATTTCCGCTCAGGTGGTCAACGCATGTCCCTTAGTCTTAGTGGGGTCGAGGAGACGGCTGACCGCGACCGCCACAGGGGTGAGTAGCTGATACCAGAAAAGCCATTTTTTTTCCCCTGCGGACGCTGTAAGATTGTGCATTAATTTCTTTCGAATATACCTCTCGAAAGAAAAACAGACGGTTTAATGAGACCGTGTTAGACAGTGAACGACTCATAATCTCTCTCTCTCTCGCACAGCGTACGGGTCACACACGCGCACATCGCGGCGCATCAGAAGCTGTGGGTTTGCGACCCAAAAGCAGACAATCCATTGCAGATCAGGCGAGCAGGCGAGCACGTATTCATGCACTGTCTTTCAGCATCACCGAGATAAGCCGTCAGTTGTATTGCAACGTGCGCCTTTGCCCGCGAGCGTCACTGGAAAAAAAAAAAACGGGAGGACTTTTCGAGAAACGTGTTGGTTTACTAGTTACCAAGGTCTGATCTCATAAATTTACCCCAGCAGTTTGTAAGTTTACTCGTTCTTGTACTTTTATGCACAGTTATACCAGTAGTATTTTCCCCAAATTGGAAGTTAAAGTTTTCACGTGGAAAAGTATAGTAACTTTCTAACACTGAAAGGAAAGGACAATAATATTTATACATTGTTGAGGCATGCATGTGGGCACCCCGGGGTGGGTTGGGACGGGATAGGATGCGGCCCATGGGTGTTAGAGCGAGCGAGCGAGCGAGCGAGAGAGAGAGAGAGAGAGAGAGAGAGAGAGAGAGAGAGAGAGAGAGAGAGAGAGAGAGAGAGAGAAAGAGAGATGAGCATCCGCACATTTTCATGTGCTAACTGTAAATTTGCATACTTAAAAGTGTTAACAGTAGATTCGAACACTTTATGGTGTTCAAACCTGCACGTTACCCTTAAGTTAAACACTTTTAAATGTTCAAATTTACTGTTAAACACTTTTTAGTATGCAAATATCCAGTCAAATACTTAAAAGTTTGCAGCATAGGGTTCAATTCTTGAACCTGCACGCCAGTTGAACACTTTTGTTATCAGTGTAATGTAGGACGGTCCGTGGGGAGAAGGGGTGGGGGTGGGGGGGTAGGCGGTACCGGGTCGGGGGAAGTGAAATGATTTCTTCAACAGGCGGTCTGCCCGGCGTCCGCTTCATGTCACATTTTATACTCAGGTTAGCGATCGGCAACGCGTTAACGCCGCACGTTAAGGCGAGCCGTGACGGCCGTGACGGGCCATGTGACAAGACGGTCTGGGGTCACGTGACGCCGCCCCGTGACAGGCCCGTCGCTCCCCCCTCCCCAACCTGCCGAAAATGTCCGAAAGGGATTCGGCAAAGAAGAGCAGGCTCACTCGACTGTGGTCCTGCCTGCAGCCTGCGGCGCGGTCCAGGACACCGAGACCTGTACTGTCCCTGGGGAGCTCCCCACACATTAGGGCATCCGTAAAGACGTACCTGCAACAAACAAAGAGCACAATTAAAAGGAAAGTTTTGGAAATTTGCGAAGCACCTATCCGTTGTAAAAACACGTTTCCAGAATTCTTCGGAATTTTGGTGGTGGTGGGGGCGGGGGGAGAGAAATACAACTTTTCCTGGATTTGCTTCGTACCGCGCAAGTGTTCAGAAATATTTTTAACAGTAAGTAGGGAAAATGAGATTAGATGCTCGTGCCAGCTTCCCACTTGGATTAATGATTAAAAGGTTACCCGACGCGGGAAAAGGTGTGAAGAGATTACAATCTGCCCACCAGAAAAATATGTATCGGCGTTCGCCAGAGCGAGGTGGGCGGGGCGAGGAGCGGGGCGGGGCGTGGCGGGGCGGGGCAGCACGCAGGGGCATTCGCCTAGCGATAGAGACCGCCGCACGTGGTCGACAACCCAAATAGATAGGAGGGGGAGAGGAACGCGCCAGCCGAGCCGCAGCCAAGAAAAACGGTCGTGATCGCGCCGAGGGAAAAGTCCAAATATCCACAAAACGTAGCTCTTTTCTCCTTTTCTTCAGTTCAGCTACGTTTTGTTTCTTTACGTCTCTCTCCCGTTTCGCGGCGATAAGAAAGGAGGAACAATGAAACACCAGATGCGCCAGCACCACCAGAGTCCACTGCGAATAAAAGTACTGAAAACGGCAGAAAATTATGGGTAAAATTTTTCATAGGGATCTCATTACCCACTATTTTCTATGCTCCTTTTTTCCTCCTCCTTTAAAAAATAAAAAATAAAAAATAAAAAATTATCTTTCTTATTGGAACAGAAAAGGTAGAAGACCAGGACATTTAGGACAAAGCAAAATCGGCGATGAGATCCCAGCAATGTTGCCAGAAAAGTCAGCGGCTAGAAGCCATAAAATGCACCAGGGGACGCAGAAGCGTGCTGAATCGGCGCCTGCGGGTACTACGCAACATCCATGTGTGCTAAGGTGTTGCCTAGTAGGCAGGCAGGAATGCTCTGCTGTAGTTAGTGTACTTTCTGCCTACTTTTCTGGCAATACTGGATTCTGGCAGAAATGATAACCAAAATACGATAATCTGTTAGACGAACAATTTCTTCCACTTAGTGAGCAGAGAGGCTTGTGCCCATGCGTACCGGTCCGAGTTCGGTCAGCACAGCGCTCAGCGTGCACAGGTCGCCTCGGCAAGTGGTACTTGTTGCTGCAACTGGTTTCCGGCCGGTCCCAGTGCAACTCAACCCCCCTGGTGCCCTATCGTCGGCGGGGACGGGGGTGAGGGAGGGAGAGAGAGAGAGAGAGAGAGAGAGAGAGAGAGAGAGAGAGAGAGAGAGAGAGAGAGGGAGAGGGGGGAGGGAGGTGAGGGGATGACCCTTCCTCCCACTCCCTCCTCCGTTCCCACACCAGCACCAGACAGACGGCACTCGCAGAGCCATCTGTGGGCGGCGGGAGGAACTCGTCCCCAGGCGGCGTGGCTTGGCGTGGCTTGGCGTCGCGCGGCGTGGAGCGGCGTGGTGTGGCGTGGCGTGGCGCGGCGTGGCGTGGCGTGGCGCGGCGTGGCGTGGCGTTGCGTGGCGTGGCGCGGCGTGGCGCGGCGTGGTGCGGCTCGCGGTGCGGTACGGAATTGGCGAGGCGAGCGCTGCGACTCTAGTCGCGCACGGCTCAGAGGAGCAGGGCACAGCACTTGTGCTGCGATAGCACACCCCACCCCACCGGCCCTTCACAACAAAACAAACAGCGCGAGCCGAGCCGAGCCGAGCCGAGCCGAGCCGAGCCGAGCCGAGCCGAGCCGAGCCGAGCCGAGCCGAGCCGAGCCGAGCCAAGCCGAGCCGAGCCAAGCCGAGCCGAGCCGAGCCTCGAGAGCGTGGCGCGTGGTCGAGCGGAGCGTCCGCGCTGCTGCACTCCGCGGCATGGCGGGGGCCTGCGCTGGACGTGCGAGGCTCTGGAGGGTGATGTCCTTGTTGCTCTCCACGGGGCACTGACATAAGGTGCCAGAGAGAGGACGCTACTGAGCGCTGTTCGGAATAAGTGTGCTGAACTATGCCCTCCTTCCCGCGGATCTACTTCGCAATGAATGCTTTCCTTCCCGCCACCTGTCGACCGCCTACTAGGCAACGCCAACGCACCCCTGCAAGAGGGTTGCCTACTGGGCAGGCGCTCGCTCTCTTGTCAGGCGGATGCTCAGCAAAGCAGCATAATGGATGCGTAGTTTGGCAACGCCGGCGAACCCAAGTAACTTCTATAGCTGAGGTAGGATTCGCGCCTTTCTATCAGCTCTAGAATTCAACCCGCAGAAAACGGACGCCGAAAAAAAAAGCTCTGCAGCGAAAAATAAACATGAAGAAAAAAGTGAGGAGTTAACGCTACATTAGAAGGACGAGTGTCGGGCTTTCAACTTCAACTTAGGTTATTACGGCAGTAGTGCAGTTATTACTTCATTTATTACATCTATCTCCCGGGTCTTTCTTCACCCACGCAATCCAAACATACAAATAAGAGAATTTTGTCCGGCCGTGTACAGCAGTGTGAGGCAGCTCAGCGCTGACTGGCAGTATGGCCCTCTCCTCTACCACGGGACCTGCCGTTGCCGTCAGATTCCGAAGATTGACCTCGTCGCACTCAAATGGGGCCCTCCCATAGGACACATAGGACACCACCATGGGTGCAACAGTTACTCAGTGCGACATAAGGACGGAGGTCTGAGTCGCTGGGTCGCACTGCGCCCGAGACGTAGGCAACTTATTCGACACTGGCGCAGGCGCGGCGGCCGGCGCGGGCGAGGGCCTGCCCCTCCCCACCCTCGCGCGAGGGTCACAAGGCAAGCGATCCGTCACATGGTGGTAAGCACGCCGCTGGGCGGGGCGGGGCGGGGCGGGGCGGGGCGGGGCGGGCACCGGGCACGCCCATCTCTGTGCTGCGGGGCGCGGCGGGGTCCCGTCATCCAACACCTCATCGCCACCGCCGCGTGGACCCCGGCTCGCCCGCCGGTCCGGCCGCCTATCCTGAGTCACGGAAAAGTTCTCGACTCCTAGGCAGGCCAACTCCCGTTCTCGACTCACGATGTCTGCGATAGAGGCTCGGCGCGGCGCTTCGAGAGTGCCATCCTGCGCCCAGGCCTGCCGACTTATTCCGACGACTGCTCTCCTCGCTCTGTCTCTCTCGCACCGACACGGGGAAGCCCATGAGTGCGAGAGAGGCAGGGCGAGGAGAGCGCGCTCTTCGTAATAAGTGCACACTAACTGGCAATGTTATTTTTCAAACATATGAAATGTAACTACATAAACATGCAGATTTATGTAAAATATCGTGCTTTATTATGTATAATATTTTTCATAAATCTGTTTAATTTTGTGCATTTATTTCTGCATGTAATAATTTATGCAGATCTATGCACAATATTCTACGTTATTCGGCACAATTTTGTTCATAAATCTGCACGTTCATATAGTTACATTTCACATGTACGAAAAAGTACATTGTCAGTTAGAGTGTGGGCTGGGATCACGAGAGGTGTAACAGGGCCTTACACTGCGCGCCGCGCGGCGACGCGAGCAGCAGGGCCTGAAGGGAAAGGGATTCGCGGAGGGAATCGAGGAGGACGACGAAGAGGAGGAGAAGGAGCACGAGGAGCAGGAGGAGAACGAGGAGGAGGAGGAGGGGGCACTATCCTTGGTCGTCGCAGCGTTAGCCAGGTGAGAGGGAGAGAAAAGAGAGGGAGGGGCGGTGCAAGCGAGCTGCCGAGCGATTCCGAAGACCGCTTTCATACCTCTGTCCTCGTCGCACTCATGGAGCACTACCATGGCCAGCATAGGGAACCGCGAACCGCTGAAGGTGCAACAAGGACGGAGAGATGAGAGCGGTCCTCTGAATCAGTCGGCTGGCCGGTCGGGTCCGGTCCTGCGCGCCGCTGTGTGCGAATGCGTGTGTGTGTCGACCCTGCCCGACCCAACCCGACCTGGCGGCTGTATGCCCCTCACCTCGGCTGGTACCAGAGGGGGGCCGTCTGCAGGCACACTACGTGAGCTGCGTTATACGCGGCGCTGTTACTGATTTGCAGATTTCGTTTTCAGCGGTGTTGCCAGGAAAGTCAGCAAGAAAAAACTACGCAGGGGCGAGAGAAGCACTTTACTCCGCTGTGTTCGAGCGACCTACTGCCCACTTTTCTGGCCATACTGGTTATCAGTCACAACGTTCGCTTCATATGCGACCCAATATTTCCATCTCGCTACTAACGACACGGTACATTTATTTTTTTTTATTTTTCATTTTGTCGGTGTGATTACTGTACCCCTGCCTTTCGGTCCCGTTTTCATTTTCTTCTAAACGCCCTCTTCCCCCTCCCCCGCGTCTATCTGTCGGTCTCTCTCTCTGTACAGTGTAACGCCCTGAGCGACTGGCGGTTTTACACCGCAGCCGGTGAGATGCGCGTTTTCCCGCCAACGAGCTGCAATAGCGCGGCATGCACAGACCCCCGCGTGTGTTCGCGGGCCGACCAACCAGGGGAAAGGAGGGGGGAGGGGAGAGTGGGGGAGGGCACGGAGTAATGGCAAAAGCCGCAGCAGAGAGACCGGTTGTGCGGACCAGTCGCCGACCACCCCCCTGTGTCCTCGAGAGCCTGCCGTCTGATTCAGAACACCGTTTCTCGTACCTCCGTCCTTGTTGCACGTATGGCGGTGTACTATGTTGGGGATGGCAGAGCTCCAGGAGTGCGACAAGGACGGAGGCACGAGAGCGGTCTTCAGAATCATGCGGCTGAGTACGGTCGGGTACACTGAGCCCCAGCGCGGCGCGAGTACTCTACGGGTGCGGGAGCGGCGTGTATGGCCAGCACTGCCAGCACGCCCGCGCACGGCATCGCTCCTCTCGACCCCGAGTCGTCCCGAGGGGGAATGCACATTGGAAAATCTTGTACAGACTACTCGGTATTACACGGTATTACAGCTGTATTACGCAGAACATTTGATCAATAAAGAGCATTTTTTTTGTGTTTTTCGGTATTACATTGCGGGTATTACCACGTAATACATGGATCAGGTGTACAGTGTATTACGGAAGTGAATTCCCCCTCGAGTCGTCCTGCGCTACAAATTCAAGCGTACTCCGGTTTTTCTAATTTTTCTGTTTCCGTGATTTTCCTTGATTTTTCCTGATTTTCTTTCAAGGGTTTTTTTTTTATTGAATTTTTCTGATTTAGTCTTGATTTTTTTTCGGATTTTTCACTGATTTTGTTTTAGAGTGTACACTGATTTTATTTTTTTTCGAGTGAAGGACCTCTCGCTCGCGCCCAGCGCCGCCGCCGACGCCGAAGGAGTCCTGAGGGGGTAACATACAATGATCTACCAAAATATGTCCTACCGTCGTAAAATAAATTAAAGGAAAATTAAAGTGAAAGAATGCTGTTTTTAAAACATCTACCAATATTTGTTCTACCAGAATAAAAGGAAAAATTAAAAATCAGGAAGGAATAATAAAAATATTATTTGTAAAAACCCTGGTGCCGTGGGGAAAAATACAAAGAAAAAAATCCTACCAAAATTAAAAAAAAAAATCCTAAGAAATTTTATTTTTTTCTCAGTATTTTTAAAGCGTTTGGTAGATGATTAATTGGTAGGATATTTTATCCTGCATTTTCTCCCACGGCACACAGTGGAGTAAAATCGAAAAAAGAGGGTCATAGCTAAGAAATGCTGGGAATTGCACAAAAATTGGTGTGTGTTTAGAGGGGAGGGGGTGGGGGGGGGGTAGGTGGTTGAAGTGTGCATGACCGATTGCTGATATCCGTTTGCACCTCCCGGGTCATCCTGGGAGTGTCATCGGGGACCTCATGAGGTCGCCGATGACGCCCTTCTTGAAAATTCCTATCCTGAGATTTTCGAGGGTCCCCGTTCGATTCCCGATGTCCGTTTGCACCTCCCAGGTTATCCTGCGGGTGTCATCGGAGACCTCATTATCTCATGAGGTCGCCGATGACGCCCTTTTCCTTTTTGAAAATTGGTATGCTGGGGTTTTTGAGGGCGCCCGATCGATTCCAGGTGTCCGTTTGCACCTCCCGATTTAACCTGGGTGTTTCAACGAGGACCTGACGAGGTTACATATGACGTCCTGCCTTGGGCGCGCACCAGTGCGCCACTATTGGCTACAATGCGCGACACAATGCAACAAATCATATGTCCTATTTTGGTCTATGAGGTCTCCGATGACACTCCTCTCAGGTTGATCCAGGAGAAGTGAACGGGCACCGGGAATCAATGGGTGCACTCGGAAACCTGAGGGTACGAATTTTCAAGAAGGATGTCATCGGCGACCTCATGAGGTCTCCGATGACACCCCCAGGATGACGCGGGAGGTGCGCACGGACAACGGGAATCGATCGGGCGCCCTCAAAAAACTCAGCATACCAAATTTCAAAAAGGGCGTCATCGGCGACCTTATGAGATAGTGAGGTCTCCGATGACACCCTCAGGATAACCTGGGAGGTGCGAGCGGACTCCGGGAATCGATCGAGGACCCTCGACAATCTCAGGATAGGAATTTTCAAGAAGGGCGTCATCGGCGACCTCGTGAGGTCCCCGATGACACTCCCAGGATGACCCGGGAGGTGCGAACGGATATCAGCAATCGGTCATGCACACTTCAACCGCCTACCCCCCCCCCCCCCCCCCCACCCCCCACCCCCCTCTAAACACACACCAATTTTTGTGCAATTCCCAGCATTTCTTAGCTATGACCCTCTTTTTTCGATTTTACTCCACTGTGTGCCGTGGGAGAAAATGCAGGATAAAATATCCTACCAATTAATCATCTACCAAACGCTTTAAAAATATTGAGAAAAAAATAAAATTTCTTAGGATTTTTATAAATATTTCTTGTAGGATATTTTATTCTGCATTTTTCCCCACGGCACCAGGATTTTTACAAATAATATTTTTATTATTCCTTTCTGATTTTTAATTTTTCCTTTTATTCTGGTAGAACAAATATTGGTAGATGTTTTAAAAACAGCATTCTTTCACTTTAATTTTCCTTTAATTTATTTTACGACGGTAGGACATATTTTGGTAGATCATTGTGTGCACCCCCGTCCTGAGGCTCGTGGCCCTAGACCGAGGCGAGGGGTGAGCCACTTCGAGTTTTAGCAGGTGTACTTACATGAAATATAGTCCGGTGATGATATCCCGTTAAAATTGTTTTGAATTTATTATGGAATACATAGAACATTTGAAATCGTTATATATATTTATTTTTTTTACAAAAATAAAGCGTGTAGAATGACATAGGAGTGGTTCTACGTCAATGGTATTCCAATCATTCCAAATACTCCAAACAGTACAAAATCTCTTACTCAGCGCGCGCATAGATTTGACCAAGGTGTCGGCTCGAAATTTTTTTTCATGCAAGATATACTTTTCGGGGATTTCCAAAGGCTGGGTAACAACAAGTTTCGACTCCAAAACGTTTTTACGTAAGATAAACTTCCTCAGGTAATTTAAAGCCATTTTTTTTTTCATTTCTTGTTTTTAAATTACACGGAATTTTCCCAAATGACGGCTCAGATATTTTGAAATATTTGGAATTGTTTGGAATAGATTGTATATTATTTTGTTGGATGGAACAATTTTGGAATAGATGGATTATTGGAGTATTTTCAATAAAATTTCCGATGCGTACATGGAAAAGTCGAAGTGGTCCACGCCTCGCCCCAGACGCTTGAAGTTAAGTTTGACCACTCAGTTCGACAGCTGGAGCAGGCAAACGTCTGACTCTAGAAGCGTGCTTTTCTGTCGTTGACGTGGTGGACGGACCGCGCGGGCTGGGCTGGGCAGGTGGGATATTTTGAGGGAAGACCGCACTACCTCCTGAAGCCATCGCCCCGCCCCGCCCCGCCCCGCCCCGCCCCGCCCCGCCCCGCCCCGCCCCGCCCCGCCGCTCCGGTCGCCTGCATGGCGGCGCCCCGGCGGCGTAAACAAGCGGCATGAGGATACCGGGTGGGGCAGTGGCGGGGCGTGGCGAGGCGTGGTGGGGCGGGCCGATGTGGGGCGCGGCGGAGGCGGAGCGGGCATGGCCAGGCCGGCAGATACTGCGAACACCCGGCGCGGCCCGGGGTACACGTCATCTACACCAGGAGGACGGAGCACAGCCACGTGCTTCCCCTTCCCTTCCCCTCCACCTCCGGGTGGAGAAGGGCACAGCCGAGCCGCCGCGCCGCCGCGCCGGCCAGAGCGCTGGGAGGGCCGGGACCACGTGAGTGGAGTGAGGCGGGAGGGGGGGGGGAGCGAGCGCTACAGCGCGGGCGCAGCAGGGCGGGGCGGGGAACGCCACGGCAGACTCCCGCGGCCCGACCCGGCGGCGGCCCGGCCGGCTCAGTTCAGTCGCGGCCCGGGCGCGCGCCCGCGGCGCCCCGCGCGCTCAGCGCCTCACCCGGCCGGTGGTGCTGCGCCAGCCGGGCCCGGGCCGGCCACTGGAGCGCGTGAGGCGAGGCGGCGAGCATGAGAGAGAGAGAGAGAGAGAGAGAGAGAGAGAGAGAGAGAGAGAGAGAGAGAGAGAGAGAGAGAGAGGGAGAGGGAGGGAGGGGGCAGACGAGCAAAGTGAGAGGGGACGAGAGAGAGAGGCACCGGGCCCGGCGGCGCTGGCCCGGTGCGACGTGGAGCCGCACGCTGGCCACGCGGCACGGTGACGCTGCTCGCTGCGCCACGCCCAGTAGAGTGATTCCGCTCAGCAGTTTCGTCTCTCTGTTCTTGTCGCACTCATGAAGGGCTTGGCCATAAGGAGTACTACTGGATGCTGTTCGAAATCAGCCCGCAGCAGAGCAGATCGGAGAAGTGCAGCGAACCTCACGCGCTCTCTCTCTCAACCACACGCGGCCGACCAGGCTCCGAGGGGGCGTCAACTCACCCAAAATTTGTACACATGATTTTTCAGGATTTCACATGATTTTACATGATTACACCTCTTATAATCGAAAGAAATAATTCGTAAATACAAGCGTATTTTGAGCTTTATGAGGCCAAAAAATATCCAATCAAATCTGTTTTTTTTTTCGGCAATAGATTCATATTTTTTGACAATGATTTCGAAGATATCAGCGATTGTGTACACATGATTTCAGGAGTTGAGGAGGCCCCCTCGCCAGGCTCTCTTCCTCCCTCTCTCTCTGACATGCGGACGCGCTCTCGTTTTGCCGTGCGGTGCGCCTACCCTATCTACCCATCCATCTTTAATCGAGGTTGGCGTCGTGATGCGCAGGGGAGCAGCAGGGCGGGGTTGCTCGAGGGGAAGGCTGGGCGGTGTGGCCTGCTCGGCAAGGGTCATGGAGGGCCGTGGGGCGGGGTGCGGCCGGCCGCGACGTGCCTGTGCACACCACCATGCAGCTCCGAGCCGGGCGCCGGGCGGGGCGGGGGGGGGTCGAGGAGTGTGTGTTCTCACCACCACCGCGCCAAGCTCAAGATGCGCCGAGGGCGGAGGGCAGCGCGGGGGGGCGGGCGGGCGGGACGGGCAAACAAGAACCCTGACCCTTTCACTACCCAAAGCCCTTCATACTGCCAGAGAGGGTCATATCACAGCAGGCCCGCAAAACCCCAGAGGACAGAGTAAAGGCGGACATCGGCGGACATGCACTCAAAAGAAAGGAAAAAGCTTTACCAAAAAAAATTAAAACGAGCATAGCTCGTGCGTGATAAACAGCAGAATGAATTACTAAGGAAAATAATGATCAAAATAAAAATAACGTGGACTATCCTCTCTCTGAAGCGCAGACGCAGGCCCGCGAGGCGGCAGGCACGCCTAGCTTGCACGCCCACCTGGAGAGGGTGGGGCGGGGCGTACCGGGGTCTGTACGGGACACAAGCCACCCCACCCCGCCTCCCCGCCGCACCCCGGCCTGCCACTCCACTCCACATCACACCACGCCCCGCGAGGCCTCCACAGCCCTAGCGCGCTCTCGCTCGCGCGGCTTCACTTTCGCGGGTGGACTTGAAATAGTTGGCTAAAATTACAATTCGGCTTTCGGCTGACGCGGTAGCGGCGGAGGCGCGCGCGCCCGCCCCCCTCGGCACGGCGCCGACCCGAACGCAAGGGGGTAGGGGTGGGGGTGGGGGCACGTACGTACACTGCACGCTCGCACAACCCCACACCTCAGCCCAGGCCCCGTCCCTCATGTATCCAAACAAAACGGGGGTATTTTCGGCCATTTTGGCCAACGGCCTTGGCACAAAGCGCCAAGCTTGACGCCTCGAGGCGGGGCGGGTTGGGTTGGGGTGGGACGGGGCAGGGTGGGGCGGCATGGGTTGGGGCGGGTTGGGGCGGAGCGGGGCAGGGCTTGAGCTAGACGGGTGGCAAGCCCTGTGATTGCCCGCGATGCTCCGCCACCCCACGGCCTGTGGGCCTGCCCTGCCGTCTGATTCCGCAAATCGGTTCGTTGTCTCCTCTCTCTCTCTCTCTCTCTCTCTCTCTCTCTCTCTCTCTCTCTCTCTCTCTCTCTCTCTCTCTCCAGCTCCTTATGGCTTCGCCCCATGAGTGCGACCACGGTGTGACAAGGACAGACAGACGAGACCGACTTGTGGAATCAGGCGGCTGCCCGCCCACCCCTGCCGCAGCCGCAGCAAACACTGTGGTGCCCCTGTCCAGCACTTATTCGGAAGACCGCTTCCCTCGCTCTGTCGCTCTCGTACAACTACATGCCGGACCGCAAATGTGGTGGAATTGACTTGAACCGAGAAGACAGAGAAAGAGAGAGGGAGAGATAAGCGACTGGTTGTTGGCCAACCTTTCTCTCCTCTCCTCTCAGCAACTCTCCTCTCTCACTCACTCTCACTGCTCACGGTTAGTGCCTGTCTGTGTCGCGACAGAGGCCTGTAGTCCGATCCTCCTGATGACTACGCCCTATGAGTACGACAAGGAGAGAGATGCACAGACGCTCTATGCGGAATCAGTCCACTGCGTTTACGCCACTGATGAGAGGCTGGGTCGTACGGCCGGGGGAGGGGGAGGGGCGGGGCGGGGCCGGGTGGTCAAGGCCAAGGCTCGCGAGTACCGCCCCACCCCGCCCCGCGCAAATGCCCGTTCCTGCCACTCTACTCGAGCATTATTATTCCTATACGAGAAACTAGGATGTAATTTTTTCGCAATAAAACTGCTCGTTGATAACGCTGATAAGGCCTTTTCTCACCGGGACTCCCCCCCCCCCCCCAAGTATAGCTCTCACGCCGGACCAGGCGGGGAAGCCCGCTTTTGCCGTGGACATAGAGTAGTGCGGTGGCGGCAAAGCTTGTATTACACACACACACACACACACATACACACACACACAAGTACACACCACACATACTCACACACATGCACGTTGGCGGTGCTACAGGTTCGCGGCAAAGGTCCTCCCTCCTCCTAGCCGTGAGACACAGTATGTGTGTGTGTGTAGGGGGGGGGGGAGGGGGGACGAGGGACGACGACTTTTTCCCGCCATGCCGGCCGGCATCGAAGCGGCAACAGCGCGGAGAGCACGGCCGGCCCGGGCCGGGGCACAAGGCGCAAGCATCGCCGCGGTTCAGGCTGCCGGCCCGGCCCCGGCCCCGGCCCCCGCCACCCTCATCTCCGTCGAGTGCGAGGAGAGGAGAGGGGAACAACCTGCTCAACTGCACTCCTTGCGGCCCCGCGCCCCGCGCGCCGCCGAGCAGCGCAAGGCCCAGGCCAAGCCGACTGATTCAGAAGATCGCTCTCTTCCCCCAGTCCTTGTCGCACTCATGCTCTAGGCAACCCAGCGGAGCAGGCGTGCGCCGACACTCGAGGGTTGCCTATGCACACGGCGCCCTGGACGAGGGGGGAGCGTCCACCTGCCCCAGAGGCGTGTGCAGAGCAGAACGCCCGCCTGGGTAGGCAACCCAGCGGAGCAGGCGTGCGCCGACACTCGAGGGTTGCCTATGCACACGGCGCCCTGGACGAGGGGGGAGCGTCCACCTGCCCCAGAGGCGTGTGCAGAGCAGAACGCCCGCCTGGGTAGGCAACCCAGCGGAGCAGGCGTGCGCCGACACTCGAGGGTTGCCTATGCACACGGCGCCCTGGACGAGGGGGGAGCGTCCACCTGCCCCAGAGGCGTGTGCAGAGCAGAACGCCCGCCTGGGTAGGCAACCCAGCGGAGCAGGCGTGCGCCGACACTCGAGGGTTGCCTATGCACACGGCGCCCTGGACGAGGGGGGAGCGTCCACCTGCCCCAGAGGCGTGTGCAGAGCAGAACGCCCGCCTGGGTAGGCAACCCAGCGGAGCAGGCGTGCGCCGACACTCGAGGGTTGCCTATGCACACGGCGCCCTGGACGAGGGGGGAGCGTCCACCTGCCCCAGAGGCGTGTGCAGAGCAGAACGCCCGCCTGGGTAGGCAACCCAGCGGAGCAGGCGTGCGCCGACACTCGAGGGTTGCCTATGCACACGGCGCCCTGGACGAGGGGGGAGCGTCCACCTGCCCCAGAGGCGTGTGCAGAGCAGAACGCCCGCCTGGGTAGGCAACCCAGCGGAGCAGGCGTGCGCCGACACTCGAGGGTTGCCTATGCACACGGCGCCCTGGACGAGGGGGGAACGTCCACCTGCAACGCCGAGACGCGCGCTGCGCGCTGCAGCAGGTCCGGGCGTGCGGGTGAGAGGCGTGGCTGCGAGGGCAAAGGGCACAGCGTCGTGGCTGCGGCCCCGGCCACCGCGCCGACAGAGGGCGCGGTACGGTGCTCCGGGCAGCGCAGCACTGCTGGCAACGCCCCGCCACGCCACGCCCCGCGTCGCTGCCGTCGCTCGCATGACGTCCTCCTTGAACACTCCACTACCCCCCCCCCCCCCCCCGGCCTCAACCCCAGACTACCCCACCTCGCAAGGCTATCCAGATCCAGAAGTGTAACGGACGACTACAAATTCAAACTTACATCTTGATTTTCAAGTTACTACTTCAAAAAAAAATTACACGAAAGGTACACTTTTTCAGATGCTTTGAAGCCCTAGTAACGACACATCGAAAAATGTTTACGGAACCAGTTGAGGTGCACAGCGGGTGTCCTCGAGGGGTGGACCACTTCGACTATTCCATGTACACATCGGATATTGCATTGAAAATATTCCAAATATTTTACCTATTCCGTTCCCAAATATCCGAGCCGATATTTGGTAAAATTTAGTGCGCGGGACTGACCCCACCAGGCAGTATCCTGGCCGCTGGCCTGTGACTCACGCTGATCAACACTGCACGGATGGACCTGAACCAGGGCCGGCGGCCTGTCGTGGGCGGCCGGGGCGTACGCGTGGAAGCTACACGTGTCCAGAGGGGGTGGGGCGGGGTGGGGTGGGGCGGGGTAGGGTGGGGCGGGGTAGGGTGGGGCGGGGCTGTCCCCGGGTGAGCACTGCCGCCCCGAGTCCTTGTGAGGCTAGCCCAGCCCGGCCCGGGGTCTGGTCTGGTCTAATCCTCCCTTCATCACATGAGCGCGACGGGACAGGACACGACGGAGGGCCCCGTTAGCCCGGGACTTCGCGTCCCCCTCACGGAACCCGCCTTGCCCCGCCGCGCCCCGCTCACGACGTAGTGTGGTCGATGGACGGTGGCGCTGGCGGCGGCGAAAGGGGTGGGGAAGGGGGTGGGGAGAGGAGCAACTCGGAGGGAGGCAGCTTGGAGAGGGCAGGCAGGGGGCGGAGGGGGGGGGCAGCACTGAGGGGGCAGGCAGGGATGAGTGGGGGGAGCACATCTTTGTATTCAGCAGACGGAACACGCGCACGCGGCGCGGACACCCTGGCGATAGGCCGCGAGGTAAACACACACATCAGAAGACTGATTCAGAATACCGGCTCTCCTCGCTCTGTCTGTCCCTCTCGTGCCCTCGGGCTTCAACGTATGGGTGCAAGAGAGACTAAACGAGGAAAGCGCCTTTTGGAATAAGTCGGCAGAGCGATTCCGCTGCCTGCGCACGCGTCGGCGCACTCCTTGATTACGAGAGAGAGAGAGAGACACGGAGCGCTCTGCTCGCACCCTGAACGGCAGACTCCTGCTTGCGAGAGAGAGAGAGAGACAGAGAGAGAGAGAGCGGCGAGTGAGGGCAGCAGGGTGCAGTATAATTGCACGCCCACCACCAGGGCTGGGCAGGGCGAGGCGTGTGGACACAGTCAGCGTCGACGGCATCCTCGCGGCCCTACGGACTGCCCCCGCCGAACAGCAGCGTCAATCACCGCGCTAACGAATCGCCCCGCCCCGCTCCGCTGCCGACTTGCTCCGAGCAGCGTCTCTTCGCACTGTCTCTCTCGGATATCGCGGTTTGCGCCCTATAGGTGCGAGAGAGGCAAGGTGAGGAGGGCGCTCTTCGGAAAAAGTCCGCGGGTCCCCGCCCAACGGTACGGCGCTATAGGTGGGCGGCGGAGCCCGGCGCAAAGAAGCTGGGAGCAGAGCGCGGACCGGACCGGACCGGCGGGGCGTGGCGGGGCGTAGCGGGGCGTGGCGGGGCGGGGCGGGGCGGGGCGGGGCGGGGCGGGGCGGGGCGCCCCCGCGTACCGCGCACCGCGCTCACAGGATACGGTCGCGATAGACTTGAGGCTCGCCCCGCGCGCCACGCGCCGCGACGCCTCGGCTCATAATCTATACGAGAGCGTATATAGCGCCCTGCAGGGCGGGCATCCATAACACTCCAACGTGACGTGTCACGGTGCCGGCGATAACGTTACCATGACGACCCGATAGATAGGGTAACAGGTGCGCTGCGTGGGTTTAGTTTGGAACGGCTCGGGCGCGCGCGCGCGCTCCCAGGGTGAAAGAGAGTCGTGGTCGGCAACCGGGTGGACACAGATGCGAGAGCTGCGATGGGTTGCCTACCCTGCCGGCGTTCGTGCGCTGCGCGGTGACGTCTCTGCTGCCTGAAGTCAGCAAGGCTGCAACAGTCACAAGGGTCTTCCACTTCCATAATCCTCGTACACCCCTCTAGATGATTATTGATAATCACATAACCATAATAATCGTGTAAAAGTTCCAAATATTGACAAATTTTGACAAATGTGGCGAAATATGATCAAATTTGACCAAAAGTTGCGTGATCAATGGCCAATAATCAGTAAGTATGTGAAAAATAAGCTCAAATAATCCTTGATAATCACCATAATCGTGACTGATTAATAATCCTCGCACGCGATTTTTCAAAGTGGTAGACCCTTAAACAGTCACACTGAAAATGGAGGAGACGCCATTTTCGATCTTGGGAGGGCGACTTTTCTGTACCAAAATTTCATGCTCCTGGGAGAGCGACATGGTTGAACATCGCTCTATTAGAGTTTTGATGACTCTTGATGACTCTTTTTGAGTCAAATCATCAAATGTCACTCTTCTGGAGCGATTTAAAAATTCCAGAACATACTCGATTTGAGTCGTTTCAGCGAATAAAGCCACTTTTACTGAACGATGAAAGATACTCTGCTCATTACGGGTGAGAAATGTCACTAGTACACTTCCAGTGCACGGCGCTCCGGGCCGAAACGGCCTCTGTCGTCAGCAGCTCTCCATGCGCTGCGCGCCGAAGCCAAAAAGAATAGAGAATGGGACAAGTATTTTCCTTTCTAAAAAAAAATATATTACAAAAACAATTTAAAAAAGTGTGAAAGAAGTAATCGACTTGAGCGAAAGGCCGATGCTTGTATTTTTCTCGGTATCCCTCCTCTGCTGCTACAGAACGAGGACAATAAGCGAAGCCAAGTCAGACCACCAAAACAGACGGAGCGCGGCCGGCAGGGGTGGGTGCGGCGGGGTGGGTGGAGCAGGCGTTTGCGACCGGGGTGCGGGGCGGCGGAGGGGCGGGGCGCGTGAGGCCGGGTGGGAAGCTCACGCCGATGTATGCCCCCCCTCCCCCCACCATGGCCAGGAAAGAACGCGAGGGGTGGACCACTTCGACTTTCAGGTGTACGTGGAATAGATTCTAATATATGCTATTAAAATATTTTTAATTTATTCTGAAATACATGAAATATATATTTCCAAAAAAATAATATTCCATCTATTCCAAACGATTCCATAAATTCAAAACACTGCGCGGACACCTCGGAAAATTCCGTGTAATTTAAAATTAGTAAAATAAAAAATGGTCTGCGCCAAGTAGTCTTATTTGTCGAAGTCCCAACCACGGTACACCTCAACTGGTTCTGGAAACATTTTTCACCAGCTTCCGATATGTTGTTACCAGGGCTTCAAAACGCCTAAAAAAGTGTGTCTTTCTTGTAATTTTGGGGGACAGATGGGGTGGAGTGGACTGGACAATTTGGGGGTTCAAAGGAGCCAAAAAAGGGGGCTCAGTAGGGAGTTCCAACGCTCCGCCGGCAGGAATCGATTCGGCAAGGAAAGGGGTGGGGGGAGGGGGGTCTACTGCGGTCTGCCTGCACACCGGCGGGGTGGGGTGGGGGGTTGGGGCCCGCGAGCACGCTCGAGCCGCGCCGCACGCCACCCGGGCCGGTGGGCGACAGGTGGTATGGGTGTGGGTGGGGTTGGAAGGGCTCCTCGCGCGCCCAGCCCAGCCCGGGGCGGGAGCCGAGCAGGACAAGAAGGGCTCCTGCCGAAGGGTTGCCCACGCAGCGGCCTGCGGCGCCCTGCGGTCTGATTCCGCAAAATGCTAGCTTTCCCCAAGTCCCGTCCACAAGGGTGGCGACTGTGACTTTCGAATGCCGTATCGTCATGGACCGACCACGACGACGGCATCCGAAAGCCACCCTTGCGGACGGTAGCGGAGGGGACTTGGGGTAAGCTAGCATTTTGCGGAATCAGTCCACAGGCGCAGCGCGCGGGCCATCTCTTTTGTGGCACTTTCCCTTTCACTTGGCGGCCCCCGCCCCACGCCCCTCACAACACCCCGGCCCGGCGCGGCCCGGACCAGCCCGCCCCGGCCCACCCACTGGCCTGGCACCCCACCCCACTGCTTGCTCAGCGCCCCTCCCCCCCCCACTACCACCGCCGCCCCCCGCCGGGTACAAGGGGGATGGTGTGGCGTGCAGGGCGGGGCGGGGGAGGGCAGGGCGGGGCGGGGCCGTCCGATTTTCAAGAGCATCGAATGGGTGAGGAGGATGTCCTCGAAGCAGCAACCCCCTCTGTCGCCGAGGGGAGGCCGCTGCACTAGACTCTGCCGGCATTGTTGTCACGTAGTGCGCTTCAGATATCGAAGCGGAGTGGAGTGCAACCTTCACGTTTGCAACTTTGTAAGGTTACAGATGAGGGCGTGGCGGGGCGTGGCGGGGCGTGGCGGGGCGTGGCGGGCGTAGCGCCGTGGACGCAACGTGGACGTGTACACCACGGCGACCGCGCTGCCCGCCGCGCGGCTGGGAGGCGGGTGCTGGTGTACTCACTGGGGGCAGAGGGGCTGGGGGCCCACGACGTTGGTTGGAGGACACAGAGCGGGTTGCCATGGGGACGCGCCGAGCTGACGATGGAGCATGGTAAAGCGGGGGTCTCGCGGAGGAGGCGCGGGGTAAGAGGGTGGCGCTGAGGCGAGAGAGAAAGAGAGTGAGAGAGAGTGAGAGAGCGGTAGGCGAAGTAAGGGGAGGGGATATAGGGTTGAGAGATGAAGGAAGGAAGGGAGAGAGAATTTGAGCGCGCCGCCTTCAATCCATTTACGGCACATTTTCTTTGAAATGGTGCGCGCCGCGCCCGCGCCTCTCTCGGCTAGGCAGGCGGTGCCATGGGATGGGCCGCACAGGCTCTGCCTGTGGCCGCGCGCGGCCGCGTGATGTTTAGCCAAAGAACTGGGCCTCATGAGCTCATGCATGAGCCGAGCACGGAGACCCCACCCCACCCCAGCACGGAGCCCCGTATGTAATACCGCGCCCATCCCATCAGAGTAGGCATAAGTAGCCCAAAGCTGAGCCGGCTCCATCCGTGCCTGCCTACTAGGCAACACCTTACCACAGATCGAGGGGGCCTCAACTCACCCAAAATTTGTACACATGATTTCAAGATTTCACATGATTTCACATGATTACACCTCTTAAAATTGGAAGAAATAATTCGTAAAGTAAATACAAGCGTATTTTGAGCTTTATGAGCCCAAAATACACTGGTAAAACAAATGTTCAGTTTCTATACACCATGGTGTATAGTTGGCAATTCTATACATGACATGATGTATAGCAGGAACTAAACATGACAAGATGTTTAACACCTATACACTTCACAAATGTTTAAAGGTTAAACATTTTGTGATGTATAGAAGTAAACATTTGGGAGAGGATTCACATGGAAAAGCATAGGGACACCGAGCTGCGCCAAGTGCATAGCCAACTGAACACTTGCAAAGTGTTTAGAAAATAAACATCGGCTGATGTATAGTTTGAACTAAACATGATATAGTGTTTAAGTATTAAACATTAGCAGTTAAACATCATTTGATGTTTAGAACTATACATTTGTTTTACCAGTGTACGCACTCAAATCAATTTTTTTCGGCAATAGATCCACATTTTTTTGGCAATGATTTCGAAGATATCCGCCACTGTGTACACACGATTTCAGGAGTTGAGGCCCCCTCGCCACAGATGCATGCAGGTTGCCTAAGACGTAGGTGCCGATGCAAACCGCTTCTCAGCCGTCTATTTGGGCCACTCATACGTGGCCGCACTGCAGATGGGGAGCGGGAGCAGCGTATCGGATGGTCCGGGAAAGGCGCGCCCAGTGCCGACCAGGTGGCGGGTGAACGCGCTTATGGCCGTGACCATGGAGTCTGTGGCCCGACCGGCAAGAGGCGCGGCTTACGCCGTCAGGCCAGGGCGGGGCGAGGTGAGGCGGGACGGCGGGGCGAGGCGGGGCGGGGCGGGCGCGACCTTCCTTACACCAGGCCGATCGATAACCGTGATCCATACCGCCGTGGTCTGCACCTGCCGGCGAGGTGCCGACTCGCGGCGTCCCGGATCAGGTTGGCGTCAACGGGGGTGTTACGTCATCAGGGTATGGCGAGGCGGGTACCGCGGGTACCGGCACCAGGACCTGGGAGCCGCGGCGGCGGGGCTGGGCGGGGCAAGCATCTCCATATGCCGTTAGCCGCGCCGGGCCGGGCCGGCCGGGCCGCGCTCAGCCGCTACGGTGCGCGGCTCGCCCCGCCCCGCCCCGCCCCGCCGGCCGCGGAACCGAACCCAGCAGGCTGGGTTTCGGCACGGCACACGGCATGCACACCGTGTGTGCAGCGATACCCCACACCACACCGGGGCACATTGTCAACCCGTCATGATGCAGTGCTCTCCGGAGGAAGCCGTGGAGCAGGCGCGGTGAGAGAGGGCGGGGGCTGGGCTGCTGGAGCCCGCAGAGGGAAGACTGGAGGCCGGCCAACAGCTACCCAGCAAACCCATGAATAATGCAGCATGTCATCAAGGGACGGTCCCCAGGCTCTGGACGGGCTCGGGCCGGTGCGAGCAGCGCGGCAGCGCGCGGCCCAGCACTGCGCAGCACGGAACAATGGTCGAGAGCAGAGGCCCTACCCGGCCTGGAGGCTGCCTGGAGGCCTGGAGTCTGCTCCTGGAGCCTGGAGGCCAGCCGGACCGGACAGACCTCACTGGAGCCGCTGGGGCCGCAGTCGCTGGGAGGCCGGGGCACAGCGCCCCGCGCGCCTGTACCGTACGCCGACTTGTGACGCGGGCCAGCAGAGCACTAGCCGCACTGTTGCGCTCCAGGCTCTGGTCCGGACTCCGGGCGTCGGGCGCATTGGTCCTCGGAGCAGGCAGACTACGGAGTATTTTCAAGAGCACCCACACTGAGAAAAAAGAATTGCCTGTGCTGCTAAAAATTAGCTATATATGGATAGCTAACTTTTGGAGATATGTAGCTAAAAATTAGCGATGTAGCTAAACTTTTTGCACTAGAACCAAATTTTTAGTAGTACAGTTAACTTTTTAGTAGTATAGCTCCAAAAGTTAGCCATCCATATGTAGGTAATTTTTAGCTACACGGGTAAGTCTTTCTCTCCGTGCAGCTCCCGGCCCGCTTAGCCCGGCCCCGGCCCGCGGCGGCCCTAAACGGCATAGCCGGTTGGCGGTTGAACGGCCACGCTTCGCCAGTCCCATCCCAAAGCCCTGCTGTCGGTTTGGCTCAGAAATGGTCGCAAGCACCCGCAAGGTAATTTGTAATTGAGTCTATGTATTGTTCATACCTTCGTACCCATAAGGGCAAATCTGCTGCTGCTGCTGCTACGAACAAAATTTGCTCCGGAGGCGGCGTGCTGGAGACGGCCCACAGAAGCTGAACGAACGTTGCAGGCAGTTGTAGGTTCTTTTGCTGTTCTGCTTTCAGGGATGCTAGGAGCTCTCTCGATGGTTGCTTGGTGCGTTGCTGCTTGTTCATCAAGGTCTTGATGTGGGGCCATAATTAGGCCGGTGAGTTCTTCAAGCTTGGCCTCCCTTACGTCTTCATCGTCGAATCCGCAAAAATCTTCAGAATCGTCTGAGTCGGACATCCACTTCAGTTCTAGCCATCAATCACTCTACTTGCCGGAGAGGTTTCATCTTCCAGATTAAGGTTCTTCGTGCGCTGCCACCACGTGATATTTTTATATTCTCTTGGAGGTTTTGTTTGATGGATAATTATTTACATAAAAGACTCAGTGACACTGGCAGGATTCGTTGTCCAGAGATCGGAACAGGACAGGAAGCGCGGTAATACAGAAAATGAAAACCCCTGACGGATATTGACAAAGGACGAGCGATAATGACAAATCAATAATCAAGTATGAGAAATACACGCTGCAAACATAGGAAACTAGCTGATTCATTTGGAAAAGTTACCATTTTCCTTATTTCTTTTCGTCTGACTCTGAGATCCGCTCCGGGACTTTTCACGACTAGAAGTAAGTTTTTCATAAAAGCTGCGAACGGTAAATACGTAGGCGAACGCACAAGACACAACGACTATGAAACCACGGACATTCGAATTTTAATCCACTCTGCTCCGTGCGCGATAACTATGAAATTGTACCGGTCACGGTATCAGCTGAAACGTAAGCTAATGTAGCTTACATTAAGATGTCAAATCATTGTTTTTTCCGGCTGCAGTCTGAACGTCACAAAGAGTCGAAAGGTTTGTCCGCTACGACTGCTGCTCTGCTTGGCTCTGCCCCTGCGCGGCACAGACAGGCTCGGCCGGCCTGCTGAGCTTGAGCCGCCACAGCGCCGCGGAGCTGTGCCTCCGCCCCGCCCCGCCCCGCCCCGCCCCGCCCCGCCCCGCCCCGCCCCGCCCCGCCCCGCCCCGCCCCGCCCCACCACACCGCCCCACTCCTCGCCTCCGAGAGAGGTCGACGGCCAGCGAGCACCTGCTGGAACAACGCCCGGCCCGTACCTCCCCTCTCTGCGGCTGCTCCGACACCACTCCCCCTCTTCCCCCACCCCGCGACACCCGCGGCGCGCACCCCCGGGACATGCGCCGCCCGCCCCGCCCCGCCACGCGACACCCACGGCGCGCACCCCCGGGACATGCGCCACCTCACCCCGAGCCGCAAGCGCGTGCCGACACACTCCGCGGTGGTGCTCGACGAGTAGGTACCAGCCGACTGATACCGCAGATCGCTCACGTACCTCCGTCCGTCCTCGTCGCACCTATGGCGGTGTCCTATGTTGGGATGTCCCAACATAAGGCACAGCCATGGGTGCGACAAGGACCGAAGGAAGGACAAGAGCCATCCTAGACGCTTGGAGAGCACCCGGGGTCCCCCTGTCCTTCCCCGGCGCCCGGCGCGGCGTTGTCAGTCGTCTCGGTCGCTGCTGTGCCCGTTGCCTTTCGCCAAAGGTGCAACGCACCCGGCGCGGCGCTGCGCGGGCGGGGCCAAACCCTGCGAGTAGTTCAGCAAGAGGAGGGGGTGTCAATCCGGGGTGGCGTAGCAGCGGCACAATGGTGACCGGTGGTGACAGCCACTGGAGTCGTTCTGTCTCCCCAAGGCCGCGAGGAAGGGCGCAAGACAGAGAGGGCAGGCGCTTCGCTGAGGCAATGGGGAGAGAGAGGTGGTGGGGGGGGGGGGCGGTTACTGCGAAAATAAAATAAAACCACCGAAGAGCAGTAAAAACGTCCCCCTTTCCCTCCCCTCTCGGACGCGCCGAGCCATGCGTGCTGGAATCGGGAAAGGGATCTCTCCGGGCGGGGCGGAGCAAGGCGACCACCGCGACAGGACACGCCGGCGACGCAGTGGTGGAGGGCGATCCTCTGATCAGGTCGGGCTGGGCCCCGCCCGGGCCCGGGCCCCCCGCACCACTACGCCCCTACCCCTACCCGCACTGTTCTGCTGCGTGGCGTCGTTCGGGTCGGTCGGATCGGGACGAATGCCCTGAAAGGCCAGAGCCAAGCAGCAGCAGCGGGCTTTGAGCGAAGTGGGGAGGGGAGGGCGGGGCGGGGCGGGGCGCGGTGGGGCGGGGCGCGGCGGCACCGCGGCGAGACGGAACGGGGCCCACTCCCGCTGCCTGCCTCCTGCCGGCCCGGCCCCGGCCCCGGCCCCGGCCCCGGCCCCGGCATGCCAAATAACAAGTCTATAGTCCAATGGCCCCAAGCCGCCCCACCCGCCCGGCCCAGCCCCGGCCCGCCCTACCAGTGTACCGCTCCGCGCCACCCCGCGCGCTGGTGCCCGGGCTCCCGGGGGGTGGCATGGCATGAAGTGCAGGACCATGGAGCTTAAGGCCGTACACGGAAAAAAATACATAAGTTGCCGTAGCTAATATGTTAGCTGATTTCGTGACAGACAACTTATAAGCTACCATTGCTAAAAATTGTCTCTGGTAGGCAAAAATTAGCTACTACAACTAACGCTTAGCTGGATTTAGCAAAGGCTTAGTTAGGGTAGAGAACATCCCATTCACTGAATCAAACATTGTTTTTCTCCTGCAGATGACGCATTAGCTCTCATAGCTGCCGTGTCGCTATGGCAGCCAACATATCGCTGTGGTAGCTAAAAAACTTGCTTGTCACGATATCAGCCAACATATTAGCTATGACAGCTAACATTTAGTTAACACAGCTTAACTTTTTTTTTCCGTGTAGCGCAGACATAGCCAGGCCGGCCTGGACCAGTAGTTGAGGGGTTTTGAACGCGGATCCACCCTAAGGGCGGGCTGGAGGCTGGACTGGGCTTGGCGGAGCTGTGCGAGGCGGGGCTGTGCGGGGCGGGGCAGGGCTGGGCGCGGCTGGACGTGCGGCGCTCGGGGCGCCGGGCCGGGCCGGCGCGTAGCTCGGGCCTATGTGTTGGCAAGGCCGCCCCGCCCCGCCCCGCCCCGCCCCGCCGTGCCCCAGCCCGGGCCCGGGCCCGGGCCGCGTGAGAGCCGCGCGGGGAGGGGAGCTGTCATGTGACGTATGGTCGGACTGCTACCACGGTGCTGCTACGGCTGAGCCGGGCCGGGCCGCTCAGCGCGGCGGCCGCGGCCGCGGCCCCTGGCGCTCACTGCTCACTGTACTCACCACGTGCGCGCGCGCAGAGCCGCTGCCTCTCCTGCTCCTCTTGAAGTTCGACGAACTTGGCCGTGGCCGCCTCCAGGAGATCCTTCCAGCTCATGGCTCAGGCGGGGGCCACCGCGGGGACGCACATTCACCACACTCACGCACTAGAGGCCCATGGCCGCGCCACCCAGCCCAGCCCGGCCCGTCCACCCGCCGCCACGACTGCTGCGGCAGCTGCAGCAGCTGAGCGGGGCTGCTGGGGCGGCAGTAGCAGTAGCAGCTGCGGGGGGGAGCGGGAGGGGCCGACGCCCGAGCCCGAGGCTTGGGGCTGGGCACAGGCACGGGCTTAGCTCAACGTCCAGGGCGCGGTGCTGGACACGGGCGGGCGCGGGCACGGGCGCCCAGCTGGACCGCGGGCGCGGGGCGCGCGAGGCCGGGGCCGGGGCCGGGGGCGTAGGCGGGGGGGCCTTGGCCGCGGCCGCGGCCGGGCGCGCCGCGGGGGCTGAGGCTGGGGCCGGGGCCGCGCTTGACGGCCGCCGCATGGGACGCGGTGCCGCACTACAAGTGCACCACGGCGGCCGGGGCCGGGGCCGTGGCCGTGGCCGGGCCGGGCTGGGGGGCTTGGAGGCCGCGGCGCGGCACGGCGGTGACGGTGGGCTGCACGTCGGGTCGCGGCAGACTGAGCTGAGCTGCCGGGCCGGGCCGGGCTGGGGAGGTACGGGCGCGGTACGGCGGCGTGCGGCGACGCGGGGCGCGGCAGCGAGGCGCGGTCGGCGCGGCGAGGCCTGGCCAAGGCAGCCTGCCAGGGCACTGTGCAAAGCGTCGCCTTTGCCTCGCTCCGCCTCGCCTCGCGCTGCGCTCGGGGCCTGGGCTCTGCCTGGGCCGCGCCGGGCCATGGGCCATGAGCAACCTGGGCGGCGGGAGGGGGCGGGGCGGGGCGCAGAGAGAGAGAGAGAGGAGAGGGTGACGGGGAGGGACGGGGAGGGCCGAAGCGAGAGGCACGCCGGGTTGCCCATGCGGCGCGGCGCGGCTCGGCGCGCTCGGCTCCACATCGGCTCGGTGTTCGTCGCGGGTTCGGCTGAGCTCGGCTAGTGTCGAGCCGTGGGGCGTAGCGGCATGGCAGCGGCAGAGTATACCTCCACTCCCGACCCGGGCCGCGTGATGCGGTGCGTGCTCGACACGATTACTGCAGTAGAGCCGAAGAGAGGAGGCGAGCCGCTGACCTACAGCACGCTCCCCGGGCCGGGCCGCGGCCCGCCCCACCCCGCCCCGCGCGGCCTGCGGGGGGTACGCGTGACTGCCTAACGCGCCCCGCCCCGCCCCGCCCCGCCCCGCCCCGCCTGGCGCGGGACTTCCCTGCAGCTTGCCGTGTTCCGCCGCCACGCCTCGACCTGTTGAGAGCACGCAGCAGCGCACGCCGAGACTCGAGCCGGCTGATCTTGCGCAGCGATGTCTTCTCATGCTTCCAACGCCTGTGTTCCTACGTGGGAGCGTGGCACCAGCTGTCTGATTCTGAAGACCGCTCTCGTGCCTCTGTCTTCATTGCACCTATGGTGGTGCCCTATGTTGGGGATGGCAGCGCCCCATGCGTGTGACAAGGACGGAGCGCAAGAGCGATCTTTGGGATCACACGGCAAGACAGATAATGGAAAACGCTGTGTTGATTACAACTACTCCGACAGGAGCGCGGAGAGGACTCAACGGAAGAAGAAAGGTCCGTGATTGTCCGACCGGTAATTCCCCGCTACTCCGCTAAGATGGAGGGGGGGAACAAGGCGACCAATCACGGGCCCTTTTCTTCTTCCCTGGAGTCTTCTCCGGGCTCCCTGCCGGGCAAACAATTCTTTGCAAGAGATGGCCAGTCCGAAGTAAGACACGCGACATTCGAAAACACTCTTTATTAACAATATTAACAATCACAAAGGGTTACATTTCACAGCAATTTCCCCTTATACTAAGAGGGGCTGTACAAATAGAATTTGTTTATCCAAAAATATAACAGTAAAGTAATTTTTTTCCTTCTTATTTACACTAGCTCAAAACTCAAAGGTTCATGCAAAACTAAAAGCCTTTCGGGTTAAGCTCTCAGATATTGATAACAAAATACCAGAGGGGGCACAGGGGGCATAGCACATGGGCGTTAAGTTGTGACAGTTCCATGAAAATATAAATCATTTTTAAACAAGTTTTGGGCTGTGAAACAACAGATGGGATCAATTTCAGGTTAATTTGATTTTTATCAGGGAAGCTTTTGGGTTAGACACGCAGAATATCAACCAAATGTTCAGAGAAGCGTCACAAAATAATTAAGAGTGCTTGAATCAATCAGTCTACTCAATAAAAACTAAAATTGAGGGGAACTTATTAAAATACTCTACTAATTCCCAAATTAAATTAAACCCACAAAAGAGGAAATTTCTAGATTCTGCAACACAAAGGGGTTGATGCTGATGTCACACATGAATTCATTCTGATCAAATGAAACATCACTTCAAGAAGAACCTAGGTAATAAAGGGTGTAAGAAGGGAGCAAACAGAAAAAGACATTGGATCATGTTATTACTACAGTAAAATTGAAGGCAATATCATACAGGGTTTCTACAAATAGGTGTCAGTGAGATCCATGCCAGAATAGTATTATCACCACAACATCCAGCATCTGAACCATTATACTAAAATTTCAAAACTACAGGAACTGTGTTTCTAAAAGTAACTCTGCCATTGTGACACATTCAAAAGGACTATGGCAGTACATGTTATAATAGACACATTAGCACCATGTATCCAGATGTGCAGCTTTGTAAAGGAAAAGAATTGGAGGAAAACAAAAAAGATGGTTTACTCAATGTAAGCCTCAAAAAATGAGAAATATTACTTAAAATCCTACAAAAACCCAGGACTTACTTTAACATTAAGTCAACATTTGGTTTTAAGCAAAAGCAACAACAGTTACATCAAAAGAAAAAACTAAAAGAATAGCTGTAAAATTTCCCTTGTTCCCTAGAGATCAAATTTTAATTTGTTGTTGGGAGCCAGTAAATTTTATGGAGGTCTGCATTTATTTTACCAGCTACTGGAAATACTATTTGAAAGCAAAAGTTCTGTATGGCTAAGTACTGAATGAAAGAAAAAATATGTCAAAGGAAATATTTGGTTAATTATTGAGTTGTAAAAAGGAGGAGGAATACTATATGTTGACTTTTATCTTGCGTGATGACTCAAAAGTTTTATAACACTACATGTTGAAAACTGCACTGAACTGGCAGCTAATTGTGATGTTATAATAAAACCTGATTTAAAACAAATAATTTTAGAATGGCAGCCCTGGGAAAAAATAAAACCAGAAAATGGATAAGGAAAATTTCTTGCAGCTAAAAGAACAGCACCACTGTCAAGTATCACAGACAGAACAAAAGCTGTATTTACTATGGCAGACAAGTCACAGATGAAAGAACCACGTAAAAGAAAGAGAGCTAGCTAGGTGCAAGCACCAGTAAAAATCAAAGCGTGGCACCAAATAATGTTTTGCTCAGATTGGTTCAATTGATTGAGGTTCTATCACTCAAAATAAGCCAATGAGACACAAAATAATATCAAATTAAAGAAGCTTTTTTAAGCCAACAAAATAAAAGTATTAAGCTTGCTGATTACTAGACGATTTACTACGGTTAATTGGAGAATTGACAAGGTCAACAAGTTCAGAAATTCTTCCAAACCAATTTGCATCTCTTGGGGAATTTCTGGTACATTATTTTGGATGTATAACGACAGATTTTAGAGGGGCTAGGGAAGAACTTGAGTGAAACAAAAACAGCGACAGTATTAATCCAAATATGAGGCTGGAATGACAATCCTGCCACTGATCACAGTTGATGCAATACCAACAAAGTCATTTATGTAAACTAACCACTGTACTATGGTACAGGTCAGAAGCTTGGCAAATAACAGTGAATTTATTAGTGTCTACTATCGACTAAGATGACTTACATACATGTGCTTCAACTCAGTCTTTGGGGTGTTCTCAAAGAGTGCTGCTCTGTTCTGACCTTCACCTTTCTTTACCCAGTGACCATACACACGGAACGCACAACCATCAATAACCTGAAGAAGAGGGGGCAAAATAGACTCACAAAAAAAACATTGATTGACTGATGTACTGTATATATAGACAAATGTGGATGTCACTTACCTTTCTTAGGATTTTGATGCGGTATGGATCCACCCTTGCAACACCAACAGAAAGTGGCTCAGGAGTGAACCGCAATCTCTTGATTCTGATAGCAGCACGTACAACCAGAATAGCAAATTGGAACTTCTTCTTAGCATTGAATGCACTTGCTTTCATGGCCTGTCCGGAGAAACGAGAAAATACAAGAGCATTTAATTTACAGCTTCCCATCTGAAATCAGCACATTGGAGATACAATCTTGAACAGCAAACAAAATCAATGGTAATTTGAAGGAGACTTTATGGCAATGCAATCAAGCTGAATATGTACAGTTTTATAAAGATAAAAGCAAATTAAAAATTACAGCTCAAAGGCATTAAAAAAAATAAACAGTAAAATATGAAAAGAAAATGCTATAACAAAAATTCAACGGAAACAGCTTCAAACCACTTAGTTTGAATCATCAGATCTAAAATGAGAAGAGAATTACTGTCACAAGAAAGAAAAATCTTTCAAAAATACAGTTTATAAGTGAAAAATATAAAACCCACCCTACAGAAGGACACCATATCAGTCACGGCAAATAACAATTAATAGAAAAAGAGAAGAGACAAACTAAGCATCACACTTGTATTTACCAAAGCCATCTCGGAGATGCGACTAAGACGACGTGAAGAGACGGAGAGACTGCGCTTGAGTGGAGCGATGTCCTGGTCCCACAGCTGTGCATGCCACAATCATCAAGCATGCAATAAATAGCTACAATTACTGTGCTGAGCCGATTACAGTACAACTTACAGCAATGCATTGCTCATCGTGCAATAAATAAAAGCATAACTATTAAATTATTTTGCAAAATAAATAAAAAGGGCTTCTTTTATAATCTACACAAAAGGAAAGCAGTTCAGTATCTAGAATTCATTTGACAGTAGAAAAATTTATAGTGAACAAAAAGAAGAAAAAGCACCTCTCATCCTTTAGTGCTTTTAATGTTCTCTTACAAAGAGCAAGTGAAATAGCGCTTTCGAATCAAATTTGCTGAAAAGCACAACAGCAAATTTTTGACGAGGAACATTTAAAGCAGTAAACTATGTGTTACAGAGCTCAATAGGGAAAGGAAGACTTGAAAATTGTGAAGTGCAGCAGACTTAGAATTTTACTTTGAACAATTATGTGTAAAGTCACAAAGGCTGGAACATGAAAGAAAAATATACAAAGATATTTGTACATTACCATTATATTAAAGAAAGGATGTTCCAGAGCTTCATCTAGGGTAATTCGCTTCTTTGGATCAACTACTAATAACTTCCTTATAAGATCCTTGGGAGGTTCTGAGGAAAAGGTCATGATTATTAGATGATGATTGAATACACATAATTTCAGGTCCTCTGAAAAAAATGTTACCAGAAATATCTGCCCATTCCGGAGAGGTAAATGAGTATTTCCCTTCCATAATATTTCTCAGCATAACCATCTGCTTCCGGTGCCAAAACGGTGGACAACCCACAAGTCTGAAAATTTGGATGACTGACTTATAGCAAATTTTTTACACAAGTGTACCACATGTAACTTATGAGTATGGGCATTATTGACTTACAAAGTGTACATTATTACACCACACGCCCACCTAAAACATTGAAATAAAAAATTAAAAATTCAACAAACAGATTTCCTAAATTAAAGAAACAACATTTCATAAGTGAATCTTTTTTCTGATCAACAAGAGGTAGGATTTTATTAATGGAAAAACTAAGTGAGACATACAAGCAAACAAAGACAGATATTGTAAAGCCATGCAGAAGCCTGAAACTGGGAAGAACGCAGTTTTTGCTTTCCAAATTAGACATTAAATGAGTATTCATTACTGAAGATTTTTCACATCCATTGCTTATACTTCCAAGTATTGTTTTCTATTTGAAGCTTTTTGTTAGAAGCTAAGCAAAACTCACATATCGATTGCCAAGCCATAACCTTCCGCATCTTCTTCATTATCACACATAGCAGTCATGATCATTTCAGGAGAGATGTATCCCGGGGTGCCACAAAGCTCTATACACAAACAAAAACAACCACATGGCAGAGTAAATTATTTAGAAGCAACTTCTGGGAAAAATTTGCTGAGAAGTGGTTATTTTTCTAAATTATTTAGGATTGTTACAGTTCATATTATTACAGTAACTATTGCAAAACCATTACAAGTGTAGAACTGACAATTGTTTAAATCTCAAAACACCCTTTTGAATACTTGGTTTCAATATAGTAAAAGAGTCAGTAAAGAAAAATAATACAGCACAGGGGAAGAAACTTTATGAAAAAATTTCCAGTGAACAGCAAGATTCCAAAACATAAAGATGGAAGAGCAGAAAGGAGACATGCACTCATAAACTTAAAAGCCCTGATAATGTGCAACAAGCTATAATTTAAGGTGTCCCTAAAACATACAAATTATTACAGGTGCATGCATAAAAACAATGCTTGTTATGCTACTCACAAATCCACCTCTTTTTCATAGCCCTCAGCATCTTCAAACATGTTGCATTTTAAAACCTCAGGAGCAAGGTAACCAGGAGTCCCACACAAATCTAAAAATTAGAAGGTGATATGAATGGATTACATGAACGTTCAAGTTGTAACTGCATCTTACATCTACACCACTAATTTAAACCAATAAAATTTATGTAACTCTCCACTAACAAATAGAATAGATATTTAATACATGATGATTAAATGGAGACGTCCCAGTAAATGAAATTGGATGGAAACATGCAAGCGCAAAGACTTTTCACCTGTTAGCTTCTGGCCTGGTTGTAAGACACGAGCAAATCCAAAATCGGTCAGTTTAATATTTAAATTGTCATCTAAGAGGATATTTTCTGGCTTCAAATCACGATGGACTATGTTCTTACTATGGACATATTTTAAAGCTTCAAAAAGCTGTCTCATGATATACCTGTAAAACATTAAAACTTAAGAATCAATGAACTCTTCCACTTTGGTAGAATGATGGATAAAAAATAACATACCTAGTTTTCTTTTCAGATAAGGTGACAACGGTAGTCAGATAGTCAAACAGTTCTCCATTTTTACATAGCTCAAATACAAGGAATATAAAAGTACTCGACTCAAACACATCATGCATTTCAACTGGAAAGTAATTAATGAGCCTCAGTTAAAAGAGAGGTTTTAACAAGTAGAAAGTAGAAAGTAGAAAGTGTTCAGCTTACTAATATAGGGATGCCCGGCAACTAATCGAAGAATCTTCACTTCCTCTATCGTTGCTTCAAGCATGGTTTTCCCATCACCACCCCCATCATGTGAATCATTGCTCAAGTCAATAATTTTTGCTGCAAATTCAATGCCTGTTTCTTTTTCAATGCAACGTCGCACAGTTGAGCTAATTCCCCTGAAAAATGTGACCACAAGAAGACGTGAGCTGACAATCTATGGGTAATGTTTACACATTTACAACACAAATCAATGACAAATAACAGCAAAGTCTTAGGATATCAGAAGAAATACACGGTAGGAAGGTAGGATAGGAAATCATTTGTTTTGTGCATACCTTCCTAGAATCTCCTTGGGTTCATATCTAGCATAAAATTCCTTGGCAGCATCCTTGTCAGGTAAAAGGTCATCGACTTCTTCTTTAGCCATCGTTTTGTCGTTCAGAAGAACTTCCTTGGAATTCAGGAGGGTTAACTTGTGATAATATTTTCTATAATTCTATCTACACTTCATCACAATCTTTCACAATGGTTGAATCAGAGGGACTAACACTTGGGATCCAATGACATTATTTTGCACCCATACCGCTAATTCCTAGTTTAGCCTCGCGCTTTACAAGATAAAGAACGATGGACACCTGTCTTCAAGATTGAACGCAGTGAACTTCAAATCAGAAATTGGGAAGGATAAATTTATCCTCACAACACAGTCGCCATTTTTCCCTTCCCCCTGCCCCACTTCGTCCCCCGTCCCCCCTTATCAAACAATTGCTCTAAGGCAGAGATCCTGTCAAGCTTTCCACATAAAATTCAAAATGTGGAGACTGCAAAGTTAAATGAAATTGTAACATAGGCGAATTTTGACTATTCCTCAACAAAACAATTAAGGGAAAACACAATTTTCAACATTGAAATAAAATAAAATTGAATCTTTCTCTCTGCCTTTTCACAAACAGTCTGTAGAAGTGCCTTCCATGCTAGCCACCACTACGGGAATTTTGCTACACTTAGTTCTGAGGAAGAGGCTTATATTCGCCTTCAAAAAGCATATATCTAAAATATTGGATCACCTTTCTTTCATAAAGTAGCAAATTTTTATATGAACTCTTCCTATATATTTTCGATGTACAAATACTTTTTTTGTGTGTTTGATGGCACCTCTGTTTGAATTCATCACAGAACTTAGGCCCCTGGGAACTGTCATTGAGCCTCAGGAACCCGCCCGGCAACGATTTTACTGTATTTTATCCTATTTGGTAGCGCCTATTCATTCGGTCCCCATTTCTGTACATTCACCATGTCTAGTGAATCAGTTAAAACGGTAAGAAAGAGCTAAGTTTTGAGTTACACATCGGCCGGACTCCGGGTACCTGCTCATTTTCATTCTGAAAAGTTTCTGTATTTGCCGAAACTTTTCTTTTACTAAGATTAAAATTTTAAATTTGGTTACAGAAATATATATATGTATTTTTTTGGGGGATGACTTAAAATTCATGTGTTCAAAATGGTCCTTGTTTAATAATGTATTACTGAGGTTAGGTAAATTATAACTATTGGAGTTTGTTTACAGTTGTCCAAATATACCTTCATTTCGTAAAGCTACAGTTCTTTGTCTGTCAATATGTCACTGACATTCTCCTTATGTTGAATATATCCATAGTTGTATCTCCACCCCTTGTTGTATGCAGAGGAAGCACTTCGATTAATCCCTTTCTTTTTGTTTCAACAGTTTGCGAGCTTAGAGACTCCTGGGTATGTAGGATTTGCTAACCTTCCAAACCAAGTTCATCGCAAGTCTGTCAAAAAAGGGTTTGAATTCACTCTTATGGTGGTCGGTGAATCTGGTCTTGGAAAATCAACTTTGGTCAACAGTCTGTTTCTCACAGACCTGTACCCAGAGCGAGTGGTACCTGATGCTATTGGTAAGTGACTTTGCTCTTACCTTGTTTCCATATTTTTATAACAATGTCTTTGATCAAAAGTGGCCACATGGTTAATGAGGAATGGTTCTGTTTTAGACAGACTAGGTCAAACTGACAGACTCGCATTTGACTTTGTTCTTTGTCAACTTCTCCCATCGTGTTTTTTCATCTATTCCTTCCCCCCCCCCCCCCATGTCAAAAATCTCTATCCTTTTTCAGTTGCCTATTCCTTACATTGTGCTGAAAACAATTAACATGGATGGAGGCTCTAGTTTTGCTCTGATGCAGCTACTTTGGCAACGGATAACCAATGTTGAAAATCTGATCAGAAATTGTACTTTTATTTTGATATCTTAAAACTGTCTGCCTGTGCTGAACAAACTTCTGTGTTTTGTTCTCTCGAGTCCAAGTCCATTGTATCTGCGGCGAGGGGGATGGGGAGGGGAAGGGGGCTGGAGGGCGGTACGGCACCCGGCACGACGGAAGCGCGCCGTACCGTTGTACCGTTAGCGCCAGGACGGGGCGAGCGTGTGTATGTCTGTCCATGGGCCCGGCCCGGAGGGGCACCTCCTGCGTGCAGGCTGATTCCGGAGATCGCTCTCGTATCTCCGTCCTTGTAGCACCTATGGCAGTGCCCCATGTTGGGGGTGGCGGGGGCCCCATGAGTGCGACAAGGGCGGAGGCACTAGAGCAATCTTCGGAATCAGCCTGCTGCATTCTGCATTATCGGTCTGTGCGCTTTGGAGATGGCGCTTAAGCCCCGCCTCAGCTGCACCTCTGCGTTTGTTTACCAGCCACGGCTGGGTCTGGGGGCGCTGGCTGCTGGGGGGCGGGGGCGGGGGCGGGGGCTATGACCGCCCGAGGCCGCCGCCGCCGCGTACGCGTTCGAGTGGAATGTTTAGAAATGGTGTGCGGGGTGCTGTGGTGCACGCGCCTGCTGCCGTTATCCCCCCCCCCCCCCCCCCCCCCCCCTGCATCCACCGCCTCGCCGCTTTCTTTCTTTCATCATATTTGGTGTTATTTATTAGTATTCTCACCCCTCTTGCCCCCTCTAGCACCTTGGCAGGAAAGTGAAGTGTATTGACTCAAGTTGAAATTCCAAGTAGACTCTGGAGCTTCCCAATTCTCCCCTCTTTTCCTACACCATTCTCCTTCCTTCCTGTGTGGAATTCCCCATTTCCTCTGGTGTGGCACTGTCTAATTCACAAATTTCTTTTTGAATCTTTTTTAATGTGTTTATGTAGTAAAGAAAAACTTCATTCTGTTTAGAAAAAGCAACTCAGACTGTGAAGTTGGATGCTTCTACTGTTGAGATAGAAGAACGAGGTGTGAAATTACGATTGACAGTTGTTGACACCCCTGGGTTTGGCGATGCCATTGACAATACTGACTGGTAGGGTTGGTCATATTTTAAATTGTGCTGCTTGGTGATGGTCACTCCATCTTATTTATTTGAAATTTTTAAAACTTACAGTTTCCGCGCTATTATCCAGTACATTGATGATCAGTTTGAACGGTTCCTTCGTGATGAAAGTGGTTTGAACCGGCGGAACATTGTTGACAATCGCATTCATTGCTGCTTCTACTTTATATCTCCTTTTGGCCATGGGTAAGCTAAACTTCCAAGCTGATTCTATTATATACCAGTTATTGAAGATTTTTAATTTTGATTATTTTGATTCAGTCTGAAGCCATTGGACATTCAGTTTATGAAACAGCTTCACAATAAGGTGAACATAGTGCCTGTAATTGCTAAAGCTGATGTTTTGACTAAAAAGGAAATGCTTCGCTTAAAGAAAAGAGTAATGGAAGAAATTGAAAAAAATGAGATCAAAATCTATCCGCTTCCTGATTGTGATAGTGATGAAGATGAGGATTACAAAGAGCAGGTCAGCAGTTTTGCCTGAACTAAACTTTTCTTGTGATTAGTTGCCTGCTGCTAATTTGTTAATACCAAACATAGGTTCGCCAGCTGAAAGAGGCTGTTCCATTTGCTGTCTGTGGGGCAAATGCTATGCTTGAGGTTCGAGGCCGTAAAGTTCGCGGTCGTTTGTATCCATGGGGTGTTGTAGAGGTTGAAAATCCAGACCACTGTGATTTCATCAAATTAAGGACTATGCTTATGTAAGTGGAACTGATGCTAACTATGTTAAAAGTCTTGTTTGTAAAATTTTGAATTTCCTCAACTATTTTCCACTGTTGCAAACATTTTCCAGCACACACATGCAAGATTTGCAAGAAGTTACCCAAGAAGTACACTATGAAAATTATAGATCCGAACGTCTTGCCAAAGGTGCACCAATGCCAAAGAAAGCCCCGTAAGTTTGAAAAGAAATATATATTTTAAAAACATACTCCTCCCTTGTTCTACATTTCTGGATATTGTAATAACTTTTTGATTGGTCTTGCAGCTCCATTGATGGTGCTATCATCCCAGCAGAAAAAGACCGCATCCTCCAGGAGAAAGAGGCTGAGCTAAAGCGTATGCAAGAAATGCTTGCCAAGATGCAGGCACAAATGCTGCAGCAGCAACCATAGAATAAACTCGCGCACCACGACAGTCTGGACTCTGCTAGGCGTCACTTTTCCAACCCTGTCATCTGCAGTGGAGCCTGGCCGTGGTGTGCGTGCGCTTGGTGCAAAGAGTTGAGCCAACATCGCCGGCCAACCGAAACCATGCTGTAAACTTTCTATTAAATGTTCGATGAGGCATGAATTTTCAGGGGTGGAACTTGGCTTGACAAGGAGTAATTTGAATCTTACTGATGATTTTATTTTAAAAACAAACAGAACGTGATCCTTTTCATTACTTTATTAATTGTAATACTGTTTCACAGGGTAAACCAAAAGCCCACAAGGCCATGAAGGATTCTTGAAGTTTGTTGTACTGGACCAAATTTTTGCTATTCTCTTTTAAGGAATGTAATTTTTTGATGAGTAGAAGTTTGTGTTGGGTCAGGCCAAATTTGACAGAACTGTAGGTTGTGACAAGACTAGGAAATCTGTTTAGAGACTTTTATAAAATTTTGGGGAGTGGAAATTTCTGCTGAACAAGCTGTAGCAATTGGTTGCTAACTGCCTGGAATGGATGTTCTGTCATACTTTTAATTGATTTAAGTGGTTGAGAAAAGTTTAAGCTTGTGTGTTGTGTTAGTAGATTGAAATAGGAAGAAGTTTTAAATTAAAGATAGTCGTAATGAATCCATGGTTGTAATCCTGAAGGTCTGATCATTTGTGAATCTCTTGACAATCATATGCTCAATCCATTTTTAGAGTACGTATTAGTGCGAGAATTCTCATCTGTATTAGTTGTCCCAAGTCAGTGGTATAGCATTGTCTCTTTTGGGTTTAAGTCTTTTGCCAGTACCAAGTTTTATTTTTAGTTTTCTTTTAGCTACTCTTCTAATCTTAATCTCTCAAGAATATTGTTCTGAAAGGTTGTTTTTAGCTGCCTCTGTTTCAGTAATTGTTCATCAGCTCTTTGTCAACAAATATCAAATTTTTTTCTGAATTCAGAAAAATCTTTCAACCAATGGCTTTAAGTTTGGTGCATCAGTAATTATTCTAATTAGGGGAAGGTAGAGATCTTAATAGAGTTTTTACGTTTTGATTGGTAGTGGATTTCATGTTTAATCAATATTGAGAGTTATACAGTTCATGGTTTTGCGGAGCCTGAGCTCTGGTATTGGTGATATTCTTCACATCAAACGTCACCATCACCTTCCATGTGCGTGCATTCATATCATGTATTAGTAATCCCCGCTGTGAGTTTAAATATTAACGTGTTGTGCTGTAGTCTCTTTGTTTCTGTTGTAGTGCAAGCCTTTTCAAATGGTCCTTAGGAACTCAACAACATGTTGGGTTTGTTTTCAGTTTCTAAGGCATCATATATGTTATAATTTTTATTATATTGGCGCTTGTAGTTTATTGTTGGTTCAAACCATGCCATTGAGATTTATGTGTTGGTTTGTTTTATGTAACTCCTTATCTAAGGTGATGTCATATTTTCCCTTTTATATATAATTTCCTATATTTATATCTCTATTTATAAGTTACTCTCCTAGACATCTTCACTGTCAGTATATGTTATCCTAAAGTCTGATGCTTCTTTGTACTTTTACACTTTTATCAAAATTGGTGCTTAACATTAATCAGTGTTTGATTAGCAAAGTATCTTTTATTTTAAGACATGTTTCAAGACTGGATCACACTTCTCATCATATTTATTGCAATTTTTAAAATGCATTTATATTTATACCTCTTATTCTACTTTTGAGTAAAGTTAGCAGTATTTTGGGTGCTGTAATACCTTTTTTCCATTTTTCCATATACTCCCGAGCAATGTATTAGTTTCCTTCCAGTACCCTTGCTTGCAAGTGCATTGTTTCCAGTTGTATTTTCCATATGACTCACCACCTTTTATTCTTAAAGTGATCTTTGAACCAAACATGATTGGATATTATTTTATTGTGACTGCTTAGTGCAGTTTTGTTTGCAAAATTGAAAATATAGGCTATGAAAATTTCAATTAATTAAAACAATGAACCTATAGATCTTACTTTATTTTCTTGCCCTGGCACCTCCTCGGACTGAGAAATAAAAGAAAATATTGTGACTCGTCCTCAATCCCAGACATTGAACTGGAAGAAACAGCAGCGGGGGAGCGACTTTTTCGGTCCACAAGCTCAGGTTCGCGGATTGTCCACAAGAGTCTCGAGGTCTCTGACGGGGCTCGTCTGCCGCGACACTCCGCCGGGGAGTCACAGTCACCATCATCACCATCCACGCATGAAAGGAGAAATCGGTCTGAATCCCCGTTTCTGCCGACCCGGAGGAAAAACATGCGGCCGGATGGAGTGGACTCATCCTGTTACGAAACGGCCTGCACAGAAAGGAACCCGGGCCATACCCGGACCGGGATGGGCCGGGCGTACCTACCGAACCGCTCTGCCCGTCCCGCCCGCGATGTCCTGCGCCCCGCCCCGCCCCGCCCCGCCCCGCCCCGCCCCGCCCCGCCCCGCCCCGCCCCGCCCCGCCCCGCCCCGCCCCGCCCCGCCCCGCCCCGCCCCGCCCCGCCCTCGCCCGCTCTCGTGTCCCTCAGCAGCGAGTTGTTTCTCACGGACGGGTCGAGCTTGTGGCTGAGGAGCTACGTGCGCGGCTGCGCGGCTGAGCATGGTGGGCGCCGCGCCCGGCTCTGAGAGGAGATGGGGCCGAGGCCTGGTCAATTATGCCCATAGTAATGTTTGCGGGTGGCTGCACTGGGGCGTGTACTTCGCACTATCGGGCTTTGGTGGAATTCCCTCTCCAGAGCGCTTGAGACAGTGTTGCCAGAATAGTAGACAATAAGTAGCCCGTGCACTGTGGAGCGCAGCTGCATGTGCGCTCACCGCTAGGCAAGATCAATTTACACGACGGACCTGTGACTAAACTTTGCCTGGGACGCAGGAGGCAGGCGGAGATGCAGCCCGCTTCACTTCTCTGGACAGCGTTTTATGAGTTTTTTTTTTTTTTTTTTTTTTTTTTTTTTTAATAAATAAATAAATAAAGACATTTTTTTTTTTTTGTGAATCTGTAGTTGGTGCCTAGAGTTTGGGATAGGACACTTGGGATCGCGGAAAGGAAAAATGGCAGGTTTTGCCAAATTTCTCCCGCGAAACCCTCCCCAAACCGCAAGGGAGACCACACTACCCATGTGTGGGAAATGACCACAGGGGTAAGGCCACTCCGCTGCCGCTTGGGGCGTGTTCAGATAAAGGGTGGTTTTGGGTCGGTGAGGGTGGTTTTGGGTTGGTGAGGGTCGGTGAGGGTGGTTTTGGGGGTTGGTGAGGGTCGGCGAGGGTTGTTTTGGGTTGGTGAGGGTCGTTTTGGGTAGATAACCGTTGCAACACTTCGAAAACGTTATTTCGCGTCTGAATTTGTAACCGTTGCGGCCAGACTCGAAATAACGTTTTCGAAGTGTTGCAACGGTTATCTACCCAAAACGACCCTCACCAACCCAAAACAACCCTCACCGACCCTCACCAACCCAAAACCACCCTCACCGACCCAAAACCACCCTTTATCTGAACACACCCTTGGCCTGCTGTCTCCCCGCCCGCCCCGCTCCAGCTTACGGATAGGTTACCCACCTTACGGCGCAATCTTTCAGATTTAAATTTGGCGTAGCACTGCCATTTTTCGCATTTTTTTCCTAATCGCGATCCCACGGTGTCCTATCTATCTCGAAACACTTCTCCTAGAACCCCCTACCCGCTCCCAACGTCCCAACACATGTTTCGTCAAAAAATTAGTAATAACAATAATAAATAAAAAATCATCCTTGTAAGTAGGCTGCGTGCAAAACCCCCGCATTTTGTCGCGGCGACCTCAGGCCCCACTTTGTCCTGCGTCCCGCGCCGCTCCGGTCCAGTCCCGGTCTCAGTCCACCTGGTCCACCCAGATCACGTCACCGCGGTATGCAGCCGATAACATCTGCACGGGGCCGGACCGGACGGGCACGACGGGTTTGCCGGCAGGATTGCGTAATCCTGCCCTGGACTGGGTCTGCCTGCTGGTCCAGCTGCGCTCCGGAGGGGCGAGGCGTGGCGTGGCGTGGCGTGGTCGTTTACATACAGGGCGCCGCCCGGGCCGGCCCAGGCCCGGGTCTGCACTGCATGCAGATTGTTCTTGAAGGGTCCGCAGCCGTAACCCGTGCTGTGCCGCCTACTCCGGCCGCTCCGGGACTTCCCTGCTACCATCCTCTTCGGATACGCGTCCCGCCCCCCCCCCCTCATCTTTTGCACAGTTGGCAGACGGTAGAGCCCAGCTGGCCACCGCGCGTCGTGTGTTCCATCGCCACGCCTTCAGCCCCGCGCCCTATCTCAACTTCCGGTCACTTCCGGTCACTTCCGGGCCCGCCGGGCTGGACGGGCTGGACGAGCTGGACACCGGACCCTGGCGGACTGGACCCGGCCCGGACCCCGACGAGACGGGTAAAGACCGCACGCCACACAAGGAAGTGGGCCGTGACGCGAATCACCCTACCCCGCCCTGCCCCGCCCCAGTGACCCGCCCTGCCCCGCCCCGCCCTACCCCGCAGTCAGTAGGGATGGCTTAAGCTTCGCGTTTGAATGAGCTATTGGCTGCATTGCCGGTTTCCCAAGTGAAGCTGGTCACGGATGCCCCTCCCGCCGCAGGGCACCGGCGCGGTGGCGGCGGGGTGCCGAGAGAAAGGAACTTGTTCGTTTATCAAGTTTTGGAGTTTTGGTGTCAGGTTTCAGGGGTTTCAGGGGGACGTCTCCGCCGGCGGCGAGGCGGAGGGCGCCCAAACACAAACACCCCGTAACAGCCTGATTCTGGGTTCTTTCCTCGGGACGCTTACGATGAAGGCCGTGGGGAAGAACCCCAAAAGGGCCCAGTCCAGCCGCTGTGTCCACACGCCATAATAAGGAAATCTTTATTCTGTAACCCTTCGTTCGCGGTCCCGGCCGGCCCTTCTTGACCTCCAGCTCCAGAGACGATAACTGCCGTCGACCCTCGCGGCCCCCTTCCAGGACCGTCATAGGAGGACTGGACTGTCCGCCATGAGGCCGAGCGTCGCCCCTCCACCACCGCCCTTCCAACCACGTGCTGCAGCAGAGGGCCGCCCGGAGGCGGGGGTGGGGGCGGGCGGGGCCGCGGGCCTCCCTGCCAGGTGGGAGGAGGGGTTTCTCAGCCGGCCCGGCCCGGCCTGGGGCCCGGGGTGGCGTCAGGAAGGAACGAAAGGAGGAAGTGAGGTTAGGGTAGGAGGGAGAGCACGGGGCTGGGCCGGAGAGCTCCGGGCCGGCCGGGCCGGGCCGGGGCCCGCCAGTGTGTGAGGACCGGCCGGAGACGAGAGGACTGACTCGGAGAGCGCACCGGCTGCAGGGCAGAGTACCACGAGTGAGACGCCCGCGAGTGACTCGCCGAGTGTGTGTGTGTGTGTGTGAGAGAGAGAGTGTGTGTGTGCGTGAGGATTACCAGGCTGCTTGAGGACTTGCCGCCGCTGAGGACCGAGAGTACAGCGCGGTGAGTGCTGCCTTGGGTACTTTACTCTATAGATGGGAGGATGGTGCTGTGATTATTGGGTTGCCTATCTAGTACCTTTACTAGTTGAAGTCAAAGGATTTAGAAGAAACCTCTACACAAATTGCTTCTACAATCGTATAGACGAAGAAAATAAAATAAAAATGTTCTACCCATTCCTGAAATAGGCACCCCGCGGGCTTATAACTTCGGAGTTTACACGTGATCCGGTGTTTACAGTAGGCAATTCGTAACAGCGGCTGGTAGTTTTGGTTTAGTTGTGGGATTGGAAAATGATCGGAACACACGACGCTCACCGATTGGAGGAAGTGAGTTGGCCCTTATAGGATCGGATTCACCCTTTGAGATTGAACTCTATCAGTACTCCCAGAGCTGGTCGTCTGGGCTGGGAGACGGGGCCGAGTGCTATACGAAAACTTAAGTGTGCGAATACGCTTTTGGATGTGTGAATTTCTCTATTTCCCTGTAGGCTTAAGTAATTTCTTTTGGAAGTTGGCGATTTCACTCGTTGACACGTGCGAATCGGCATTCGTAACAAGTGCGCTGGTTTCTCGTGCAGGTGTCACTCTTGTTCCGTGGGGTGGGCCTTCCCTCCAGTCACTATACGTGCGACTGTCAGATCAGACGCGCTATAAACTCGAGAGTGCGCCTTATGACACAAGAAGAAAAACCGTCCAGTTATTGTTGCACTCGTTACAGTAACAGCAGCAGGGCCCGGCGCGCACCACGAAAAGCTTTCTCTGTCAGCCCTGCCGCGGCCGGGGGCGGGCCCGTCCCAGCGGCTGCTGCTGCTCCCGCTACTCTACTCTCAAGTCTCCCACAGCTAATCAACTCGTTCTGGTGATTGAGCCTGCCCCGGCCCCGGCCCAAGCCCGGGCCGTGTCGTGTCGCACGCCGAGCCCTGCGTCATCCGCGCATCTCTTGCGATCATCATCGCCACATCCTCGTGGCGTGGAGTGGCGTGGCGTGGAGTGGCGTGGCGTGGCGCGGCGTAGTTTGGCGTATGGCGCCGCCCTTTGCGACGTGACCACAACATCAGCGCGCCGCTGCAAGTGTGCGGGGACGTGAAGCGAGGAGGGCGACATTCGTCTCTTCCCGTCCCGCCCCCGCGCGAGCGTGTGTCGTGTGTAACCGCGATCGGCTCTAGGAGGGGGAGGGGGAAGTAGAAAGTGGTGGGCAGGGCGGCCGCGCGGCCACCGGCCGGCCCAGCCATACGCCTCGCGATGTATGGTAATCAGATGAGCCGACGACGCAATGTTCCTGAAAAATTCACGTCGTCGCAGCTCGGAGCGGAGTAGAGCGGAGCGGAGCGGAGCGGAGTCGGCTATGCTACGCCGCCCGCGCGGCCCGACTTACTTTCGGTTTCCTTATGATGATTAGAGCTCGCGGGAGGAAAAGGAAAAAGGAGGGGGGGGGGGGAAGCTGAAATCAGAGGATCGCCGCAGTCGGCGCGCGGGGCGTTAATAAGTGGACTGAATTGGCGACGAGCGGGATGTTGTAGGGGAAGGGGTGGGGGCTGTCTGTCGCAAAGATGCAGCAGAACCAAGCACAGAGAGAGCGAGAGCGAGCGAGAAAGAGAGAGAGAGAGAGAAAGAGAGAGAGAGAGAGAGAGAGAGAGAGAGAGAGAGAGAGAGGGGGGGGGAGGCGGGGGGATGGCAGCTGCCTCTGTTGGACCCATGAGCCTGCTCGGCTATGACTTGCACGCGGTGGGCTCAGCACGCCCGGCCCACGAGGACGTAGCATTATTTGTCTCGTGTCAGCCTCCAGGCCCGGCCCGGCCCGGCCCGGCCCGGCCCGGCCCGGCGCCTTGCCCTGGCGCCCTGGCTCGCCCTGCCTTTCTCCTCGTAGAAAAAAAAGAAAGAAAGAAAGAAAGAAAGAAAGAAAGAAAGAAAGAAAGAAAGAAACAATTATTTCTCAAGCACGTACGCCTCGCCTACCTCGCTACCTGAAGCGCCGTAGCGGTGGGCACGCCCGCCGGTCGGCCCTGTCGTGCGGGGTTGCCTACCCGAGCAGTCTGCAGGCGCTCGCCTCCGCTCCGGCTCGGCTCGGCTCGGCTCGCGCGTTTCCTTCCTCGGTTTAAATTGGCTCACTTGGCTCACTCCGCCTCCTCTTCCTCGCCACGGCGCTCCAGTTCGCGCTACTACTGCGAGGCTAGGCGATCCGTGTGCTCATGCACACATTACCACACGGACGGGGGAAGGAACCGACCCGCGGGTGGCAAGCGTGAATAATGTACACACACTATTGTGTCGACGCAATCATAGCCGTATGAGATCAAGTGGTGTTAGGGGCCGTGCACAAAATACGTCACGCCTTTTAGGGGGGAGGTGGTTTTGGTGAAGCGTGATGGGTGCGTGACGTGGGGGAGGGGGGGGGGGCGGTTTGCACTGCCGTGACGTCACATTTTGCCAGCCTGCTGCTTTCTTCGGAAAAATGGCCAGCGGTGCGCGCTAAGTCCGCCGCCTGGCGCGTTGAATTTTTACATTGCCTAAAAAATGGCTATTCTGATTGAAAAACCGCTCAGTTTCCATTTAATACGCATTTTACCCGCTGTGCTCCTGTTTTTAGAAATCGTGACGTCACGGGAAGAAGGGGGGGGAGGGGTTTGGCCGAGTTGTGATGTGTGCGTGATTTAGGGGGGGGGGGGGTCAAAAAACGGCCAAAAAAGCGTGACGTATTTTGTGCACGGCCCCTTACTGCCAGGCTGTTTTGTTATAAAAGATTGTTATTATGTAGCTCTTTTAAAACCACGCGTGCCTCGCACGTGTCACTTAATAGTCGAAGTGGCCTCGGGTTCCCTCACTGACAGTTATACAGAGTCTATGCCTACTATTCCGCACCCTTCGATCACACACGCACACGCACACACGCACACACGCACACTTACGCACACACACACACACACACACACAGAGGTGGGCACAAGGAAGTGGTGAACGAGTCGCGGCTCATCACTAGATTTACAGCCCCGTCCCGTGCGGGCCTCACCGACCCGACCCGACCCGACCCTACGCGCATCACTCTCAGCGAGAGAGATTCGCCCCTCTAGCGGGAGGGAAGGTGAGGGGAGAAGCGCTGTAAACGCGTGCACCTGTTTTTGGTCCCGTAATCAATGCGCTTTCGACCCGTTTAGGGGTCGGCACAAAATAAGGCATGCTATCGACCTAAATTACCTTATTGTTTAATTGTCTGCGAGCATAGCAGTAACTCGGATTTGCAGCAGTATGAGGCTGAAACTCTTCTAAAAATGCGCAAAGGCAAATCAAAGCTCTACTGTGTGACTCGTTCTGGCTGGAGCGATGTCAGACCCACATGGTACGGCACTTTCGTGGAAAGTGCATGCGGCAAAGGTGGTGGTTTGCGGGTCGAGCGCGGCCGTCTTCGTTGCGTCGCGCACCGCGGCTTTCGTCGCAGCAATCACTTTTAGAGCTCGGCTTCTCTCGCTCTCGCTCTGGCCCGGAGCCGGAGGGGAGGGCCGCGGCGCTGTGCATTCTGAGGCCCACATTTAACGCTCGGCCGCGTCTCATAGCGGGGCGCGTCAGTCATCAAGGTGACGCAAGGTCGCGTCGTATGTCTCTTTCCTTTAAGACGCCGCCGCTGCGTGGAGGGGAAGGCATGGGGACGCGCGCGCGTGCGCGGGAAAGAAATATGAGGACACATTATGAGCAAAGTAAAAAAAAAAAAATAAAAAAAATAATCATAGGTGTGTGGGCGGGACGGATGCGCAAAGGGTAAGCCCCAGGAGATGGGCGTGGCGCCCGCGCACGTGCAGCACTCCCGCCGTCGCCCTGTCCCCCTGCTCCCCCTGCTCCCCCTGCTCCCCCTGCTCCTGCTGCTCCTGCTGCTGCTGCTGCTCCTGCTGCTCCTGCTGCTGCTGCTGCTCCTGCTGCTCCTGCTGCTCCTGCTGCTCCTGCTGCTCCTGCTGCTGCTGCTCCTGCTGCTCCTACTGCTCCTGCTGCTCCTGCTGCTCCTGCCCCTGCTCCTGCCCCTGCATCTGCATCTGCCCCTTCTCCTGCCCCTGCTCCTGCTCCTGCTGCTCCTGCTGCCCCTGCTCCTGCTCCTGCCCCTGCTCCTGCCCCTGCTCCTGCTCCTGCCCCTGCTCCTGCTCCTGCTCCTGCCCCTGCTCCTCCTACTCCTCCTCCTCCTCACGGGCTGGCCGGTAGTCCGCGCAGTAGCCGCTTCCCGCCCCGCCGCGCCGCGGCCGGCCTCACCCCGCCCTGCCCCGCCCCGCCCCGGTCACTGTCCGCCGCTCACGCGCACGTGTCACGCACCAGATATTATATCATTTCGACGCATTTCGCTTTCCTGCCGGTTATGCAGTTATAGCGAACAGGCTGCGCGCGGGGCGGGGCGGGGCGGCTCAGCGGCCCGTTGCCTTTGCCTTGCACGAGTGGGGTCGGGCAGACGAGCTGCCTATGTACTGTCCACGCCGATCTTGTGCAAGCTAAGCCAGCTGCAATGATTACACTGGAAAAACAAAGGTAGGACGAGAAGGGTTTTAATGCCTTTACCAAGGCATTAAAAATTAGCACCACTGCAAAGGTATTAAAACTGCCCAAAGGTGTTAAATTTTAATGCCTTTGGACAATTTCGTGCCTTTGCAAAGGCATTAAAATTTCACACCCCTAGAAAGGCATTAAGTCCTACCTTTGTTTTTCCAGTGTACTCTCACAAAAAGAAAGCTGGTTTTCGAGTTAAGAAAGGTTCTCTCGTTCGGAACCGGAGCTCATTTCTCTCTCAAAATCGACGAGAGCGCTTGAATTGAGAGTATTTTGAGAATTTTTATTTGATATTCGCAAGGCAAGAGCAGTGCTTCTGCGATCCAAGTACCAAATCCATACATCTCGCCAACATCAAACTGTTCTTGACACATTTGAGAGCATATTCGTTACCCGAGAAACTGATTTTTTGGTAGATAGGGAACCCACTCGCATCACCCTTTAATGTAAAGACAAGAGGGGGTATAGAAGAAAGGAAGAAAAAAAAAGCCCGAGCTGTTCGTGACCGCTTGGACGGACGACCATAAAAGACCCTCATCGGGAATAAAAGAAATCTCGCAAGACGTGATCAGTAGGATTGGAACCGGGCCTTCTAACGGGCACCTGACTATATCAGCAAGCGCTGTCCGGGTCCTGTCTCAGGACCGGTGCGGGGTGCAGGGCAGGCCAGCAGGGACGGGGCGCGCTAATGGCCATGCAGGCCCGCTGCACCCGGCCTGCTGGGTATAAAGCCATCAATCCGCAGACTCGCGGTCATCAATCGCTCCGACCTGGCTCCGATCCCACCCGGCCCGGCCCGGCGCCTCCGCTGGCTGCTTCAGAGGGCCGGCCTCGTCCTCGGTAACTCCGTCCGAGGACCACTCTGACTTTCAGGCGTTCATGGAATATATTGTAATAGATTCCATTAGAATATTTGGAATTTATTATGGAATATATGGAATATTTAAAAATTGTTCAGGAACACTGTGGAAAATATTTCCGTAGATATACAATATATTTTGTAATTTACTAAGTACAACATATCTCGTACATGTACAGGTACGACTTTACGCTTTTCGACTTTGTTGCTCACTAATCGATTCTGAGTTGATACTTATAGTTATAAAAATTTACAATATGAATTGCAATTGTACAAGACCTCTCATCGAAAATTTTTCCGTGCCCGGTACAAGAATTTCTCACAGTGAATATGTTTTTTAAAACTAGCGTAGACTGGCATAGGAGTCCTATGTCAACGGTACGCCAACTGTTCCAAATATTCCAAACAATCCAAAAAAAAAAAAAATTGTCCGAGCCAGATGTGATGGTGGTGGCCATCGAGTGCGACAAGGACGGAGGGACGAATACGAGCAAGTGATCCTCCACATGCCTGGCGTCGGCAGCTGTGGCCTGCAGTGCCCTGACAAGTGGAGGTCTGCAGCTGCTGCAGCCGAGCGACTCAGGAGATCGTTCAAGAGAGACTCTCCTATACCTACCGTATAGCTCTGTCCTCGTCGCACTCAAAGGCCCCTGCCATGAGGAGCGAGCGAGTGGACACTATTAAACGACGTTCGGAATCACCTCGCTGCTTCTGGTTTCAATGGATGAGTGGTTCTCGTCTTCGCGGACGGGGAGTGCGGGGCGGGGCGGGGCGGGGCGGGGCGGGGCGCGGCGCGGCGGGGCGGGGCGGGGCGGAAGCTCTATTCCCGACCCCGAGGCCCCGGCCGCGGCCCGCGCCCAAAAGGGCTCTGACCCTAGCTCAGCGGTTCCCAACCTTTTTCGGGTCGCGACCCCAAAATGTCCCTTCAAAATTTTCGCGACCCCACTTTACCCCCCACGCCTGCCACCATTAAAAAAAGGTGGAAACTTCAATGTTTAATAACAAGTTGCTAATTTTTATACATTTTATTTTAGTAGCCGCCTTGAGCTTGTTCAGCTTCAACAAGTGTTTTTACTCGTGCGGAGGTGGTCCTTGTGGCGGCAACGCGCAGATCGTTCCGAACATCAAGTCTTGCTCTGTGCCGGTGCCGACCGTTTTCCCCAAATTTCCCCGACCGCGGCTGGCCCCAGGTGCCGGCTCGCGACCCCACGCGACCCCAGGTAGCTCGCCGCGACCCCACAAAATTCTTCCGCGACCCCAGGTAGCTCGCCGCGACCCCACAAATTTTTTCGCGACTCCAAGTGGGGTCGCGACCCCCGGGGCTGGGAACTGCTGCCCTAGCTGCTCCGCGGCCTTGCCGAGCATACCGCCGGGCCACATAACGCGCAGTGCATATTTGGAAAACATAACAGGGCTGCTGTCCTGATGGTGTCACGTCATGACAAGACACGTAAAGCTGAACGTTCTTGACACGAACTATTGGTACTTGAAAACATGAAAACTGTGCCGAATCAAGACAATTTTAAGTGCATCAATGCCATTGCAGATTTCGATCAAGTTCAGTATGGGTTTTGGAAGAGGTGAGAAAATCAAGTATACCAGTTTTGGAGAAGAACAGTCTGCTTGACCCCCAAAACGGTTTTTACTGGGTGCAAAAGTAAGCGTCAAACGCTCGGCCAAACGCGAGGGGGCCTCCACTCTGGCAATCCGGTGTTCCTCATCCCGGCAATCCGACAGCAATCCGACGGCAATCCTTAAGAAACTATTATCAAAGTCATGCTTTTTGCCTACGTACAGGAGCAAGGTAGAGCATTTTGCCTACTTACAGGCGTTCGATGCTAAGTAATCCCAAACTTTACGCTGGCAATCCGGCAATCTCGGCAATCCGGTGTTCCTCCGAATGAGCAGTGGAGGCCCCCTCGGCCAAACGTCGCTCTGATCCTGTAGCTCACGCCTTACGGCGCGCACAATAAGGGCACCCCCAAATTACAGTGTATAGTCCGAGTCTCCCCCGCTGCATTCAACACATCGACTGTCTGCGAGTCATTCGGTGGGCGAGTTGGAGAGGAATGGGACCAGCAGCGACGGGCACGCCCCGCCCCGCCCCGCCCCGCCCCGCCCCGCCCCGCCCCGCCCCGCCCCGCCCCGCCCCGCCCCGCCCCACCCCGCGCTTTATAATCTCGCTTATCATAACCCGTCCCTCATTCTTATGCCCCATGGAATAATACGCTGAGCCGTAAAGCTGTTTGGACCCCCCCCCCCCCACTCACCTTTTACCGCTTCCCCGAGGCACTCCAGAGAAAGTGCGCCAGCTCCGCCCCACCCCTCCCCGCCTGCCGCCTGGACACGCGGAGGCTGCCGCCCCGCCCCGCCCCGCCCCGCCCCGCCCCGCCCCGCCCTGCTCCGCCCCGCCCCGACGCGCCCCGCCCCGCCCCGCCCCGCCCCGCCCCGCTCCCGCGGGGTCTGCTGCCGGACAGGACGGAGCCGGTCTTGATCTTGGCGCGACGCAGGGCGCGCGGGCGGGCGGGGCATCCCCTCCCCTCTGCCACACCTCACTTCGCTCTCTTACGGAGCGTTACGAGGTGTTGCATCCGTTGCATCACAGGGAGCTCAGCGGAGAAGCTCTCTGGAGCCGGCGCCACGCGGCCAGCGCGCAGCCCGCGTAAGGTCACGGGTAGGGCCACGCTGCGGCCGCGGCCTGCGCCGGTGCTGCGGTGCAGCTGGTGCAGCTAAGCGCGGCGCCCACAGCGGCATGGCATGGGCTGCAGCCCAAACGTCTCACGATGCACAAGCCTGAGCCGGTGCTGGTGCAGCTGGTGCAGCCCATCGCGGTGCCCCTAGGGGGATGGGCTGCAGCCCAAACGTCTCACGATGCACAAGCCTGAGCCGGTGCTGGTGCAGCTGGTGCAGCCCATCGCGGTGCCCCTAGGGGGATGGGCTGCAGCCCGAACGTCTCGCGCCGCACAAGCCCAAGCCTGTGGGGGAGTACCGAACAGATGAAATCGCCTTTAGCATCCTGTACCCCCCTGTCCTTTGTACCCGCGGATACATAGATCGCCAAGACGCTTTATACCATGCAGTTGGAATAATTTTCTCACTGATAACCTTTTAAAAAATAGTCGTAAATATCTTATTCTGCGCACATATAGAAAGCTGGTGAAACTTTTTTTCCCCGACCAACTGAGGTGCACTGTTGTTGGGACTACATAAGACTACACTCTAAAAAAATCAGTGCAAAATTCTGTATATTGTTACGCAGTAATTAACGTATCACTTGTTGTACAAACTTTTCTATCTGACACAGAAAATATTAAATCAATTTTACGGAATTTTGGATGATTCGTACATAATTTTAGCACAAAATACAAAAATCTGTATCATTTTCCTGTATCACAAGTGATACGCTAATTACTGCATAAAAATGATACAGAATTTTGTATTTTTTTTTAGAGAGTACATAAGACTACATGGTTGAGGTTTGCCCAAGTTTTGTCTTGAAAAATAAATTACTCGCAAGATAAACTTTTTAGGGCGTTCTGAAGCCATGGTTTACAACATGTCGGAGGTAGGCTAAAACTGCTTATGGAACCAGTTGAGGTGTATGGTGTATCGCGGTTGGGACATCGACAAAATAGACTACTTGGCGCATGGAATTTTTTCAAGAATCGCGACTTCAAACATTTTTCACTTTTTAGGCGTTGCGAAGCCCTGGTAACAACACATCGGAAGCTGGCGGGAGTTAAGCCCGCGAGATCCCTATGTTAGGGATGGGTAAGGCCCTCCACCTTCTTTTTTTAAAATTTTGGTTCTTTAAATAATTTTAAACTATACACGAAATTTTCCCAAGCTTTGATCTTCACCATCGCGTCGGCTCCGACTCCGGGAAGCGTTTCCGGCCGAGCCGGAGCGGAGTGCAGCAGTGCACCTGACGCGGGGCGGGCCAGGCTGCGGCTGCGATGCACCGGCCGGGCTGGAGAGACTGTGTTGTTGCGCAACGAGCGCGCCCCGCGGGTACAGAGCGGTCACGCCTGATCGGCTTCCCTTTCTGCTGAGAGATGACTACTTATTTTTGTTCCCACGGGGACCTCGACCATCCTCAGCTCGGTTCGTGATTTTTCTTGGTATTTCTCTTAACGTGCAGCGGACAGGCACTTGGCGCCCCAGTCGATTGATTCCGCGCACAGCTCTCATCTCTCTGTCCTTGTCGCACTCCTGGCGAGCGGTCATAAGGAGCAAGAGAGATGACACTATTAGACCATTAGACGCTGTTCGGGATCAACCTGCTGGAGGACGCCGTCCATCGCCGTCTACTTGTCGCCGCCAGACTTGTAGGGATAAGGGTTGGGCCGGGGCCGGGGCCGGGGCCGGGGCCGGGGCCGGGGCCGGGGCCGGGGCCGGGGCCGGGGCCGGGGCCGGTCCGAACTAACCGAATATGAGGAGGACCGGCGGGTCCGGGTTCGGTCAGGGAAGACGACTTCCCGCTCTCCAGCACACGGCCGTGGGGTCGTCGCACAGCGTCGCGTCTCCGCTGTTACTTCCGGACTCCAGCCGGACTCCTGCGGCATGCGGCCGGACCTTTTGCGCTGCTGCTGTCCTGGCAGAAACTTTGAAAAAAAAAACCTCTCCCTCCCAGGGTAATCACTCTCATGCAATATGTGATTTTTTCGTTTTTACTAGTCTTTTGATTTTTGATAAATTTTGATCTCTTGTCCCCTATTTCTGACTTTTGTCATTTTTTGATCGTTTGATTTTTCGGATTGTTCTGCATCTTTCTTCTTGATTTTATGTTGATTTTTATTTTATTTTAAATTAATTTTTTTGGGCAATGATTTTTTTCGCCGCACCTCCAGGCACCTCTGTCGTGTTGTCGCGACGCGTGATGGTGGAGCGGAGCACAGAGGAGCGAGCATTCCCATCTTTAAAAACGCTCCGGATGAAAGTGTGAGAATAGCGGTGCTCCGTGTGCTCCGGGGCCAGTGGTGGGGTGGGGTGGGGCGGGGTGGGGCGTTCACTCCCCAGGACTCCACGCGGAGAGCCTCGATCACCGTCATGCTCTCCGTGACCTCACTGCCATGCCCTGCTGTCCTGTTCCAGATGGCCCGGGTGCAGCTGCTGCTCGCCGCGCTCGTGGTGGCCCTGTCGGCGACCCCCCCACGCACCGAGGCCGCCGCCGTGACGCCGGCCGAGCCCGGGCCCGGGCAGGCGGCGGTCCGCGCCGAGGATCGCGCCGACGCCGAGGCCGACGCCGACCCCGGCACCGGTGGCAGCAGCTTCTTCGACACGTTCATGGCCTTCCTCGGGAGCAGCGCGCTGCACAAGGCGCAGCCCGCCGACGCCCAGGCCGACGACTCGGTCGTGGCAGCGGCCAGCGACACGCAGAGCCAGCAGGTGGAGCAGGGCCGCAGCCTGGCTTACGACGGCGGCCTCGTGTCCGGCGCGCCCCTCCAGGACGGCGGGCAGGCCGACCGGGTCAAGCGCACGGGGGCACTACCCGCCTCCCTGCTCGGCGGCGTGGTCAACCACAAGCTGGGCTACCTCAACAAGGGATCGCACCACATCCACTTCCACAACTACAACACCAAGGTAACGCGGCCGGGCCGGCGGGGGGCACTGCACCACGACCCGAGGAGGGGAGAGGAGGGCAACCGAGGGGGCAACTACTCCCCATCCTAGTGTACACGGGATTTCTACTGATTTCACAAGATTTCTCTGAGATTTTGAGAGATTTCTATGAGATTTCACACGATTTCTCCCAGATTTCATGACATTTCAGAAGATTTCAATGAGATTTCATGAGATTTCAATGAGATTTCATGAGATTTCTCAGTTATATTTCCAAGGATTTCATCGAGATTTCTGAGGATTTCATCGAGATTTCTGAGGATTTCATCGAGATCTCTGAGGATTTCATCGAGTGGTTGCCCCCTCGAGGGCAACCCCCGTTTCATTCATGGAGTTTTTCTTTCCATCTTTTTTTTTGAGGGGGGGGGGTGTAAGATGGGTCCGAGCCCCCGCCGCCGCCGCTGCCACCGGCAGCACTCGGCTGCCGGCCGCATGTAACTAAGCCATCCCGCTGGTCAGCTGTGACTGTGAGGTCCGCTCCGCGGGTCCCTCACTCGCCAACTCTTTGTACACTTGCCCGAGCCAAACTCTCGTTCAACTCACGAAAACTCGCTTCAAATCGTGTTCAACTCGCAAAAACTCGCGTCAACTCACGAAAAAAATTGCGTTCAACTCGCGAAAATTTGCACTCAACTCATCGCGAAAACTCGCGCCCAACTCGCGAAAATGTTTCAACTCGCCAACTCGTTGTACACCTATTTTGCGAGTGGGAGACCCCTCGCTCTCGAGCGCACAGAGCCATCAGGGACCAGCTTAGCGGTTCTCAACCTATTCTCACCTCACGACCCTTCAAATTGGCCAACCAAAATTTTCGCAACCCTATGCGTCCCTGTGCATAGGGTCCCACTTACTTCCCCACTCCCTCACACCCTCCAAAGAAAAAGCAACAACTGTATTTTACATGACAAATATTTGTTTACCTTTTCTTGGTTGCATTTTTTAATTGTCAGAGTCTGCCTTGAGTTTGAATTCTTAAGATCAGTCCACTCTGAACTTCTTACAAAGAAAATTCCTTGTATTAAAAAGAATTCTGTGCAACCGTAATACAAAGCCAATACAAAGCCAAATTTTCTTCGTAATATAAAGGAAAATATTTGTAATACTAAGAAAATTCCTTGCAGTACAAAGACAAACTTTTTCAAATACAAGAAAATTTATTGTATATTACGGTTGGTCAGAATTCTTTGTATTCTACGAAAAATTTCTTTGTAGAAAATTTAGAGTGTTGATGCCCTTCCTATATTCCTACTTCTCTATACCTCCTCCATAGGGTTTTGCATCCACATCACGCACAACGTTCTACTGTGGGATGAATTGAGATTTTACACATAAGTGTTTCAAAAAAATTAATAATAAAAATAATAAAATCTGAGGCCATACGGCGTCGCGGGTTGCCTACCTTCCAGGCGCAATGGAATAATAAAACAAAGATACATTTTCCGACGTGAAGTCTAGCAGCAGCCTGCAGGCCCCAACCCCAGGCACAGGTACCACACCGCGATCCCATTATTATTATTACCTCACCTCACCATCACCTCTGTTCTACTCATTTTTTTTCTCTATTTTCTTTTACCCTCACTGTCGCAGAGCGTGGTCAGCACCCACGCAAAGTCCTGACTGCGACTAGACCAGGACGTCTCTCTGCCTTTGTGTTGCATGAATGCACCTTGGTTTGTGAGTGTGCGTGTGTGTGTAAGGGGGGGGGGGGGGGTGAGTGAGTATCGTGTGTCTAGAACAGGGAGAGCCTCGGCCTCGGCTGTCGCACGCGATATCTTTCTCCCGCCCCGCCTGCCTTGCTTCTCGTTTCTCAAACTAACACATTTAGCTCCTGACCCGCGGCTCACACCCTGTGCGGAGAGAAGAGGAGACGCAGAGGAGAGCGCCCCGCACTCGCATTCTTATCCTCACGCAATAATCATAATAAAAATTTTCGCGTCAGCGGGGCGTGTGACATCTCGTGACGTCCCCGTGCAAAATTTCCTTCACGGCCATAATCCGCTTCTCTCCCGCGGCCGGGCCGGCCCACCCTGCCCCACTGCTGATTCCCATGGAGGCGGGGGGGAGGGAGAGAGGGAGAGAGAGAGAGAGAGAGAGAGAGAGAGAGAGAGAGAGAGAGAGAGAGAGAGAGAGAGAGCGGGAGAGGGAGAGAGAAAGAGAGAGAGAGAGAGAGAGAGAGAGAGAGAGAGAGAGAGAGAGAGAGAGAGAGAGAGAGAGAGAGAGAGAGAGAGAGAGAGAGAGAGAGAGAGAGAGAGAGAGAGAGAGGGGGATTTCTGGAGGCTCATCTCCACCCTGCAGGTAGGGCATGCAGGATCCGCACACATGTAATTTTGCGAACCTCGAAGCGCAGGTTGTTCGGCTGGGGGCAGAAGGGAGGAGGACCTGCCGTCTGATCCCGCAAGTCGGTCTCGTCTGTCTGCCCTTGTCACACCATGGTTGCACTCATGGGGCGAAGCCATCAGGAGCAAGAGAGAGACACAACGAACCGATTTGCGGAAACAGACCGCTGTGCAGCCGTCGGATTGCGAGAGTCGGTTTCGTCCACTTTTTGTCTATCTGTTCTTGTCGCACTCATGGGGCGAAGCCACAAGGAGCAAGAGAGAGGACACTACTAACCGCTTTCCGGAATCAGACGGCTGGGCAGGGCGGCAGGGCGGCACTACCTTGCACCTGACGGGCGGGACAGGGTCGCGTCACACCCGGCTGCGACGTAACACCGGGAGGAGAGCAAGTTCCTGCTCACTCAGCTCGAACTGCTCCGAAGATCGTCTAGAGGGAGGAGGAGAGGCGCCCCCTTACCGCGAGTGTGACAGAGACAGCGACAACTTCCCTCTCTGTCGCACTTGTGAGGAGGAGGAGGCGGCCGCCTGGCCCTGAGGGTTGAGAGGCAGCAGGCAGGCAGCCCGCCTCGACGGCGAGTTCAGCGGGTCAGCCTACCTCACCTTAGGCAGGGGCGAGGCTGCGCGTGCAGCGGGCCGACCGAGGCGAGGCGAGGCGAAGCGGAGGGAGCGGAGTCTTATTTTCATCCCTGTCGTATGTTCGGCACGCGTCAGTCTGGAGAAGTTCGTCGCAAGTCGCGACGCTAAAGTTGTGAGAGTAATGATGGAGATACGTAGTAATATTATGATTGTGACGGAACGAATTTCTGTTGTAACAGCCGTATTTTTCTGTTTTATCATGGTCGTAGGGTACAGTCGCTACGTTTCACCCAGAAAAATCGTTTCTTGATCCAAGTACATGCTCAAGATTACTGACTAGTTCAATTATGCACTTTATCCCAAAGTAACATTTTCCTCCTCAGATCAAGAAATTTTCTTTCAAGTAAAAGCAGTTCTGCGCTATTTCAAAGCAAATTTGATCCTGGGCCACATTGAACTTGGATCAAGATCAAGACATGATTTTTCTGATTGCAGCCGGTAGCCATAGGGTGACAATGTACAGGTTTTCATATTTTTGTAGTTAAGGCTGGCGGGAGGCCTCGAGAACTGAAGTGAGTTGTCCTCGTTGTCCTCTTGGTTCACTGGTCATTTCTGTACGAACACATCTTACATTGCAGTGCGACAAGCCCCACTTCAGCCTGTGGGAGTTCAAGAAGGCCATCCTGCACAAGCTACTCGAGGCCGCCAAGGCTATCGGCGGGGGAGTCCTCGCGATCAAGGGCAAGCTGCTGACGGCCAAGGGCCACCTGGTGGCCGCCAAGGGCCGCAAGCTGGCCACCAAGGGTGAGGAGCTCACCGAGTTCGGCAAGGGCATCCTGGCCAAGGCCCTGGGGCACGGCGGCGTCGAGGAGGTGCACCACACCGCGCCGTCCGCGCCCTCCGGCCCGGGCGGCCCTGGCCCCGCCCACTACGCGGCGTACGGCGCGCCGCCCCTCGCCGCCGCGCACTTCCAGGGCTACAACTACCCCGCGCCGCAGTACCTGCCGGCATCGGGCGCGGGCGCCCCCAGCGGACACGGTGAGTACCACACTGCCTCGCCACACGTCGCACGTAAAAGCACCCCCCCCAACGCGTGCGCTCTGGCTCAGGCTGGCTCAGGACACCAGTTTGACCGGCTCGCGCCGCGCCGCGCTTTGCACACACGCGCGTGTTCCAGGCTACAACGCGGCCGTGTCCCTCCTCAACGAGTACAGCCGCGCGGGCTTTGGGTACGCGGCCGGGGCGCGCGCGCACGCCAGCAAGCACTCTCACGGGCCAGGGGCGCCAGGGGCGCTGCACCGCACGGGTCAGGCGCCCACCGGGCCCTCGGCCACCGGCCCTGCAGGCACCCGTGAGTACCAGCGATCTCTCGGGGCGGGAGTGGAAAGAGGCGCCAGGGGGAAGCAACTTGGTTTTTTGGTGTGCAGGTTTCGTGAATTTTTCTGAACTCCTCTAAGATTTTTGTTTCAATTTTTGCTTGAAATTTTCCTCAATTTTTCTGAATTTGAGTTTTTTTTTGTAGAATTTATCTGGAATTTATCTGAATTTCAAGGTGTACAAAAATTTCAGAGTTGTTTCCCCCTCGGAGTGGTGGGACCTAGGTACCTGCCACGGGGGCGACCCTCTCCTCTGCCTCGCCACCCGCTCCGCCTCGAGCCTAGCGAGTCCCTCTGTGCTAACGGCTTTCCTTTCTCCCCCGTGAAGTCCCAGGCAACCTCCAGGCTGGCCTGCTCGTGCTCCAGCCGGCGCCGTCCGCGCCGCAGCGCTCTGGCAGCGTGGCGGCGGCCTCCAGCCCGCACTTGGCCGCCATCCCGGCCCCCGGACCCGGACAGGCTCCCGGACAGGCCCAGGCCCACGCGCCCGCGGCGTCACCTGACCACCGGTCCGGCTCCGTGGCCTTCTACTCGTCCCAGGTGAGGCGGCGGCAGCCGGTGCCGGGCCGGGCCAGCCGAGCGATTCCGAAGATCGCTTTCATACCTCTGTCCTCGTCGCACTCATGGAGCACTACCATGGCCAGCATATGGCGCCCCCACAATGGCCGTTACCGAGGCGGAACGCCTGCGACAAACTGGATAGGCCAACCCGCCAAGCACTCGTGTGAAGGTGGCGGCCTACCCGGAGAGCACAAGCGCAGGGGGAAGCAGGAATTAAATTCCTGGTACCCAAAATTTCGTACTGTCACCTCCCGATGAGTTGATTGTGGGGGCACCTATAGGGCACCGCTGTAGGTGCAACAATGACGGAGAGATGAGAGCGATCTTCTGAATCAGTCGGCGGGGCGCGCCTTAGCCACGCGGTCTCATACCCTTCCTGCCCACAGGACTCGGCGGCGTACTCGGCCACCCCCTCGCAGCCTCTCGTCCTGGCGCCCGAGTTCATGGACACCGTGTCCGCCGCGGGGCTGTCCAACAAGGTGCGTGAATAGGGGTGCAGCATCCCCGCCCCAAGTCAAGAGTCCTAGACGTTGGAAAAAAGTCTGGTCTGGCACTTCTCCCTCTCGGGGGCGTATTCCGGTTGAGGGGGGGGGAGGGGTAGTGCCCCGTGTGTTGCCTACAAACAGGGGTTTTGTAGCTCAAGTTGCCCCCTCTCAGCCCCTAGTACGCGCCTGCTACCTCTGTCCACGTCAGCCGTCCTCTCTCTGTCACCGCAGGTGCGGAGGTACGCCATGCTCCCTCCTAGCTCCAGATCACTGGACGTTGCGATGGCCGCAGTGGTGCGGGGTCTGCACCTGCACGGCTCCGACCTGGACGCGGACGCGCTGCTGAGCCCCGACACCGACATCCTGCGCTCGGCCGCCGAGCGCCTCGCTGCCGAGCAGTAGCTCCTAGGACAATACCGATGGGGTGCCTCTGAACCAAAGTGCCTTAAGTCGTCTCCCTTGCATCGCTTTCGACGGATCCTGCGGCCTCGAGAGCAGAATGGAATGACTGTGATCATCATAATTTCATGACTCATCATTTTTGCTAACGTCGTCTTTCGACTGAGCATTTGATTTTTTTAAAATTATTTTTTAAACCTCGACGAAACAGTGAACTGTTCAAAACTTCATGCTGGAATGAGGTGCCCTAATTAGGGAAAATTTTCTATTTGAAGCACCTGCTGAGATGAACAAAACAATTTCAGAAGTATAATTCTAGAGAAAGATTCAATTTAGTTGTTAGATCCTGCCATTTTTATTTATTTCCAAGAGAGAAATTGAGTTAGTACACAAAGATTAGTGGTAAGTTATGTTGTTTATATGGAGTGTATATGTAGTTTTATGTTGTGTTTGTATTCAATGAAGGTCTAGAATTTTCATGCTGTTAAATAAAATAGAAAAGAAATAACGACTGCATCCCTTTGAAGAGGGAAGTTAAACATTTCCAAGAGAAACCATTGGAAATGTTACGATTGGTAAGCCAACTGGATAAAAACTTCACCTAGTCATAGAAATGACTTTGTGTCTTTGTCTTACAAGAGCTCAAAATCAACTACTGATAGCCATTTGTAATAAGTTAAGTTGAATGATGATAAAGGGGTCATCCATTAAGTGTGTTCGAGATCGAGGGGTAGGGGCAGTGGGCGTGGAGCACACCATAAAATCATTGAAGCACACCTATATGAGAGAATTTCTTCCAATTTAAGAGCTAACCGCGTAAAAATACGAAAAGGCATCTTTTTCATTAGTTTTAGGGGTATTGTGTCAAAACGGGCATTCAAATGCGTAGTCAAAAATGGACATTCATGGACATGAGGGAGGAAGGAAAGGTCAATTTAATTTAGGGTCTAAAAAATGTGGACACACTAAATAGATGGCCCCCTAGTAACTAGTAATAAGATAATTTAAGGTTGCACAGAGTACTATTCCTTATCAGTTTGTGATAATTAAATTGGTGCTTTGCAAAAATTTGGTAACAGTGAGAGTTCAGAAATAAAAATTTGGAAATTTGCTGTTTAATTTGCAATATAAGCCAACACTATAATAAAAAAAAGATTCTGCTCAATATTAATAGAAAGTCACAAGGTAGATGTAAGGAGATGGTACATCATGTTTACTACAGTTTATTCCCTGATTAAGAATACAAAAGCAATAGAGGCAGTACTCGTTTTAGCAATGAGTGCCCTCATAGAACATCATCAAAACCAATTTCGTATCATAGATGCTTACCACATAACAAATATCCACAAAATTAAAATAAAGTGTAGCATAGCACAGAGGGTAGTGAGAAATACAATTAAAATAGAAAATAAAAAATGGAAAGAAAATAAACTGACAATAAGAGTACTAGCACTGAATATTGAGAAATCACAATGTAGAAATGCTTTTTTTCAGCAGATTCAAACAAAAACTTTAACAGAAGTACATATATGAACAAGAATTGTGATAAAACCATATAGAAATTTATGACATGATGAAGGGAATTCATGACTCTTCCAATTGACATTCTTTAACTATTTTTAAACATTAAATTGGCTCTTTAAATTTGAAAATTCATCATAAATCTCAAGTAAGATCTTATGGCGTGCTCAGAAATTACAGACTAGAAATTCAACATTTAATATTCAGGAGGTAAGAATAATAATTACAACTTGGAATCCTTCAGATATTGGGTCTAAATAATTTGTGAACACATTCACAGAAATAATTAACTTTCTCCACAAGAAAATAATTAGATCACTTAAAATTATTGTGTAGGGCTGAATTCAGTAGGGACTAAGATTCGGGAATGCATTTCTCGAATTAATGGGACGGTGTATGCAACACATTCATCCCAACCTGGATTCCGCCATGCTGATTCACGAGTTTCTTTTCTCTGATAAAGACTTTCATAACCTAGGGACAAAATATAAAATTAGATTATTTTAGGACAGATAATTGATGGGAAAAAATTATAAGGCTTCAAAATGGTGGAAAAAAACAAAAATACTTACACCAAATATGATGAACGTTATTCAATCTCCCAACTTGTGACATAAATCCAGCAAATGCCTCGTTGTTATTTCTTCGAAATTTCAAGCCTCGGGCCCAATTGTTTCCCCACTCAATCATGGTTCCAGGCTTTAGACTGTAGCTACGAATTTCATAGATATTGCTTCCTTTTCTTGACTCGATGGTTGGCCAGAAATTAAAGGCAAGTAAAAATTGGAGATGCCTGGAACGTAAATAATTCCCCCTCTCTTTCTGAAGCTTCAAAAAGCTCTAGAAACAAACATAGAAAAGTAATTAAGTGTTTTCTTAGACTGATAACAAAAAAGAGTAACTGATTTGAAATACTTAAATGGCTTACCTCATCTTTACCAAGAATGAGTTTCGTTTTGTCTACAGAGTTAAAGCCACCTGTGTACCGCCAAAGGTGCAAAGCTTGATCCATGTCACCAACAGTGACTGTCCAAGATGCAACAAGTTCACAGTTTAACTCTGGTCTCGAGGTTATCAGAGCTGCATTTTCTTTGCTGAGACAATCAAACAATAAATCACTTAACATGAAGATTTTGAAATGTGAGGGGATTTAGATGGGAACAAACCAGTTTTTAAGGTATTTGTCTGTTGAATCAGGTCGAATGTTGTGAGTTTGAAGTTCATAAATTTCTTCCTTGTCAGCTAACATTCTTGAGTGGGGTTCTTTAGTGGGTTCGATTCGACGAACCAGTAGTTTTGAAAACCACCCCTCATTGTTGTCTTTATTACATGGCGTAGTAGAAAGGGACCTAAAGTAGGAAATTAAAAAATAAAAACTATTAGTTCCATGAGCTGTCATAGGCCCAACAAAATTGAAAACATAGATGTACAAGGATTACAGGGGGAGTTCGGAGAATATCTGCTACTTGTAAAAAGGAGAATATTGAGAAAATGATAAAAATAAGTAACACGCATATCAATCGACCGGTTGCTTCTAAATGAAGTTATCAGAGTGACAAAGGTCATCAATCCCACCCACAGCAGGACAGCAGGTTTCCCATGTTTAACCTAAATAACCTTCGCACAAACAAGACTGTACAATGCCCAAAACGATACAACACTCGACAGAATAAGTTCCCTCTAGCATCGACTTCTTTAAAAAGTTTATTAGCCACGGACAGTCTTTGGTGACATTGCATCGTCATCAACACAACACAGCCACCAGCCGGTCGGAACAGCCACTCTCAAACAAGTAACCGAGTGACAGGCCATCAGCATCCGACCTTAGATATCGCGGGAAGCTTTTCATTGTAAAATAGTCGGGCAAGAATTTGAGTAAATGCCATATATTTCTAGTTAACTTACCTCGAAGTGACATGTTTAAGGCAAGGGGATCTGAGAGCTCCAGACGAGCGGATCATGGTCAACACAGCAGCCATGGTGGAGAGGTGGTGTCTGTCTTGTCGCTGTCGCTGACCCGGTCGGCGCGTCGCTCGAGGGAGAAGGGGAGCGGACGAGGAGGGAGGAGGGGAGGGAAGGGAAGGAGCTGGAGGCGGGTGGGTGGGGTCAGATGTCAGATCAGGGTGGGTCAGGTTGATCAGGTCTGGTCTGGCCTGGCAGGCTCTGGCAGGTCCGTCCACCGACCGGTGGGTCTTATTGAACTCGGAACTGCGAGCTGCTCGGAACTATGCAAGGTCGTTTCGACGCACCAACACCTGACGATATTCTTACCCAAGGCTGCCAAAAACCAACTCTTCAAGAGGAAAATTTTCAAGCCATTCCAATTCTCGGAAGACACCATTGTATCACTGATATTAAAAAAAAAGCACCATATAATTTATGAAGTGAAAATATCAAATTAGCATGGCAACAATACTCGTCGCATATCACAAACTATGTACAGTAATAGTGTGGAATGTGAACTTGTTTCCAAATTCTGCTTTGTCTTCCAGGCCACATTATTCAATGCGAGAAATGGGAGAAGTAAAACAGATGTTATTTACAATATCAATTTATTCAAGGAAACAGTTTTTACAACAGTGCAAAAGGAAGAAATCAAGTATGCGTTATAATAAGTATTTTTTTTTGTCTTTTTTAAAATATTTTTCCCCGCTTATAAATAACACAAATGGTATTATAAAATATTTTTTCTAATTGACATGTTTGATACAAAGTTGGTGTCAAGAATCTGGACTTGAATGCTATTAGTTAGTGCATATAGGAGTCAGTACAAACAAATAAGACACCCAGTTTAATTTCAGAACATGTCTACACAAAATACATTGGTGAGGTATTTGTAAAATTCATCGCGGTTTGTATTATGCTGCTTTCTTTCACCCAATCTTTTTTGTCTTCAATCCTCACATTTTTCCTGGAAGAAAAATTTTACTCATAATCAGTTATAAGAAGAAAGAAACAACTCTTCGCAAAATAATAAAGAAGTTCAGCGGTAAAAAACCGTTTTATTTACCCCTCTAAATAAACTCGACCACGTGATGCAGCAAGGTGCGCATAGTATGTTGGTGCCGGGTAGCTAACTGCCCTGTCACACCGAGTGAAAAGATGACATAGATTGTATGTCATTAGTTGGATATCATTTTCTGACATGTGAGCATCATCCCACAGCACATGGTATTTGGTAGGACGAGCAACACCCTTAACATGCAAAAACAAAACAATGAAATAGAGAGAGAAACTTCTTAGAAATATTGAACATATGTACTAATACATAATATTACCCGACTCACCTGAATACTGGCATGGCTCACCAAATAAAAGTCAATCTCACTGGCGTGAGTAATTTCTGTGTCCACTATAGTTCCAGCTGGAACATTACCATTTTTGTCTTGCGAATCCCTGTTGTCTGTAGGGAAAAACCTTGTATGGTGACGTTTTTGTACAACTAAAAAGGTTAGTTTAGGTTTAGTTCTAAGCTGTTCACATGCTCTGAAAATAGCAGTAACTTCCTTGCTGATAACCTACAAGATGAGAATGAAAACTGTAGTAACTTTAAAGTGAACAGGTAGAATTTGACAGGTGTCATAATGGTGTGAAGTGGTAGTATGACAAACCTCGTGAAACTGTCCTTCAGAGACACCATCCCGGTAAAAAACAATGTGTTCAGGAAGAAACCCAGTCTCTTTTTTGTAAATGGCTAGCTGTTCATAAACAATTGCAGCCAGGTCTTCTATCATCTCCTGCCTGGGAGCTTGTAAGCGTACTCTCATGTTATACTTAAAGCCTTTAATATCATGGGAAGCTGTTACCTGCAATTACAGTCAAAGTCAAGATATGTCAACCCTTCATAGCATAAAGAAAATGTAAATAATGCATTAACTTACAGCTGCTACTGAGGGAATATCCTTTGAATCAGGCGATGGATGAGTAACATCTGCACCAAACACTAGAACTTTGCTGTTAAAGCACTTTACTCTGTAAAAAGATATTTTTTTCCCAACAAAACATAAAAGAAAAATAGAGTTAACATAAAAGTAATAGAAAAAGGGGAGAAAAGTATATGAAAAGCAAAGAGAAAAACATAGGTCATACTTCGACTGATCAGCAATAACTTGATTAACACCATTGAACTTGGCATTAATTTTAAGCATGATATTGTGAACTGTTGCTTGGTTGTTACGCCTAGTAACAGTTTCATCTTTGACACACTGCGTGAGTACTCCAACTTGTAACTCTGCCACTTGCTTCACTTGACCTTCATAAGAAAAAAAGAAGAAAAAATAAGTCTTCTTGTAGACAAACAGAGAGAAGACAAAGATCACTTTCTGTCACAGTGGCGGATGAGCAAAACTATGATATCTCACCATATATTTGTTTATTGTAACCACTTATAACAACCAAAACCAGTTTGTGTCCTTCTTGTCTAAATTTTCCAAGTCTGTTACTCAGTTCACCCATAATCTTCCGCTGATCCCGTACATCCATAATCACAGGTGGGGCAGGTGCAGCCATTACCATGTTAACTCTTTTGGCTTCGCTTCTCAAGTTTTCAGTGAAAGAGCTATGAATAAAAATTAAATACGTATAGATATAAAAAAGCAATTCTTGTGTTACACCAGAAAACACAACTGAAGAGTTTAGTACCGTATATCATCTGGCCGGACACGGCTGTTGATTACAAGACAAATCCACTTGTCAAGTTCACGTGTCTCCCGGAACTGCATGCCATCCATCCGCCAAACTCCTCTAGCAGGTTGAACAGTCCTGTCCTAAAAGGTAAAAGAAATGACTCAGTGGGAAAAGTAAAAAGGTGTGATAAATAAAACAAATGTTCACTTTTCCTACCTGATAGTAAGCTAGCTTTGGGGCAGGTAAGATTCGACCATTAATTTTAGCAAATTCTGTTGCCACAGATAACCCTAATTCCTTTACATGAGGACTTGAATTGAGGTTTGCACGCTGCATCTGCAAAAGTCAGACAGTTTACTTAAAATATTTCAAATAACACTTGTAGTAAAAATACAGGACATATTTCATTGCCAGACCAAGTCTACATTCTAATTATAATACCGTACTTACAGCCTCTTTTATTTTATTTTTTCGGTCCTGCACATTGGTAGCCGCAATTCTAACCATTGCTGCTGTTTGGGTTTCGTCCAATTTCTTCATAGTCGCTTGTCCAGGAGACAAAACACAAAGCTAAACAAATAAAATTGATATGTGAATGTATTTTTTTAAAATGACCTTAAGATAATCTGACTCATAGATGAAAGATACACTTAGCGGTAGAAATAAAACAAGAAACTTCCAACTTACCTCCATTGGAACATAAATAGTTTTGTCTCTGTGTCCTACATGGACACAAGGAAGATCGGGATATCGTAATGTGTACTTTTTTTCTTTTTCGAAGTACTCTCCAATAGACATTGTTCGGCCACTATCATCTAGCTGAAATCTGAGTTGAATATATGTAATTTAAAAGTAGAATCCCAACACAGAGTAGATTGACAAATCTAACAAGGGTAATTCAAAATTAACAAACCTTTCATCAAAAGCATTTCTAACCAAGCCATTTACTCTGTATGTTCTCTTGCTTGTTTCAACATTTGGCAGTTGATACTCCACTTTCAACCCTTTGATGAATCTTTCAAACTCATTTCTTTTATACCTCAAAGCATCACTAGGTTTCTCTGCTCTAGGATCCATTGCTTTGAGCAAAGATAATAGGGGTTGTGACTTCGGAAAGCCTTTATGAGCCACTGAAAACATAAAAACGATCATATTAAGGAAAAGAATGACAGTTCAATTACAGCCAGATGCCAATAAAGCAGAAAACAAAGTGCTGTAAACTAGAATGTAAGTCTCCAGTACTGTTCTCTTCTTGAAATTGAAGCACAGTTTGCCATCTTACCATCAATATTTAGATATGGCTTGCTTCCCATCACGAATGACTGGAAAAAACCATACCACAGTTCCATTCCATTTCCCAAATCTCTTGGTGTCATGGGTGGACAAAAGAAGGATCGTCCAACTTGAACAAATCTGAAATTGTTTAAAATGGAATATTAGATAGCACAAGTACTTGTAATTGAAAAATGATGGAGATAATTAATTAAAATAAACACTTTTGAGCACTTGCTGAACGTAGAATCACATCAACTGCCTGAACCACGTCCTGAGGAATGCTTGTTGACTTTCCTTTTTGCTGGTAGGCAAACAGCTCTTGCAAAGATATATTATTACGAGCAAGTTTGATGGTAACCTTAAAAGTTTTCAGTTTTTTATCTTGACGTTCTGAATCTGGCACATTAACCTCTTCAGTTATCTGTGTAACAGTAAATGATGAAGGTCTTCAAAGAAATATAACAATCAGAACATGAATTTGAAAAAAAAAGTTGCCTACCTCATCTTTAAAAGGCAAAGGGCCTTTACTATATAAATTTTTGCTTCCATCAAAACCAGGAAAATTTTGAGGGTAGCATTTTCGTTGCATTTCATCCATCACTAATCTGTAAAATAATAATAATAATAATAATAATAATAATAATAAAAAAAACATGTAGACATAACAAGAAAAAAATATTTTGACAATTTGAGATAATTTAGATTGCCCTTAACTGACATAAGAAATTCAATACCTATTCTACATCTATCAAATATCTATTTGTACTTTTTGTTATTAAGGCTCATACACACTTTGTATTTTACATGAAGGCCAATTAATGTAATAATAATAATACTGTACCTCAAAAACCGCTTTGGTTTGTCAGGGTCAATAGACACATCATAATGATAAATTTTTACTCCAGGATCAGCAATTTTCAGAAGCAAATGGTTCACTTCTAAAACAATTTGTCTTCCAGATTTTGGCTCATTAGGACAATCAACTCGTCTGGGAAGAACCACCGCCTGGGAGGATTTCCCTGCAAAACAAAGCATTCCATTACACAACTGATAATTTTTTTTTTTTAGGTGAATTGAGTTTATCCAATGGATTTCCCATAGTACCTGCTTGAGCCCCTCTGGGCTGGACACTTCTGGGAGTGCTTTGAGCATCACCTGCTGCTTTTGCAGGAGCCATTTGTCGAGGTTGTTGGCCCTGATGTGGAGTGGATTGTCCCCCGGGTGCAGATGATGGCTGCCTTGGAGCTTGGGACTGCTGAGGAGTGGGCTGCCCCCATGATGGAGGCGGTGCCTGTATTGGTGCTTGAGCTACCGGAGGAGGCATGGATGCAGGACTGGGGCTTGCATTGCTTTGAGGCCCCCAGACTGGAGAAGAGGCAGGCCTTGGTCCTTGAACAAATCCTGGAGGTCCTTGCTGCCCGGGGGCATTGAAACCACCAGCACCACCCCCACGTCCTCTTCCTCTCCCACGACCTCCTTGCACTACTTGACTGGGGTTTTGACCTCGTCCCTGACCTGGGTTGTGCCCAAATGCTTGACCAGAGTTTTGGCCTGGTCCCTGACCTGGGTTATGTCCGCCTCTTGGACCTGGATGTTGACCTGGTCCCTGACCTGGATTCTGTGTTTGAGCTTGACCAGGATTTTGTCCACCTCTTGGACCTGGATGTTGACCTGATCCCTGACCTGGATTCTGTGTTTGAGCTTGACCAGGATTTTGTCTGCCTCTTGGACCCGGGTTTTGGCCTCGTCCCTGACCTGCATTCTGTTCTTGTCCTTCAGCAGGGTATTGACCACCTCTTTGACCTGGAGTTTGGTCTTGCAGTGGAGTGGTCGAAGATTGGGGTTGTGTTGGGGCTCCTCCTCCACCCCCTTTCCCTGAAATTATGTTATAGAAAGTCTTGTAACTGTGAGTAGTTAAACAAAAACTTCAACTCCAAACAAGAAATTTTGTTTGACCAACCTTTTCCTTTTCTTCCCATTTTTCAAGAACCTGGAAAGCACAAATATGGACAATAAGAAAGGAAAAACTCAGGTATGAAACTACAATTGAACCTGATCAAAGAAAATAGAGTGCAAAGAAATCAAATTAATTTTGAGATAGGAAATGCATTGTAGTGAAATCCGCTTACATCGTTCAAGCCGATTGCACCGCATCAGAAGCGAAGTAACATTAAAAACAACGGTTTTTTGCATGTTATATGTCTAATAAGAGCACGAAAATTTGGACGCTACAAGCAAAGAACGTTTAAGCGGATTTCTATGTGCTTCATTACAAGGAGGAATTTAGCCAATTCAAAATCATTGTGCTAGGCTTTGGTGGGTGGGTGAGTTTGACAGGAAGAGTTTGAGGCAATCGAAAAGCAGTTCATTACTGCACTGAAAACTGATTGCAAAATGGTTAGAAAGAGAGCAAAATTGATATGTAGCCCACCTCAAGCTTCCCAGAGTGAACAACTGTTCAACAGCCTATTGGCTGGAGGTTCAAGGTTGCATCATACTTGTAATCACATTTCAAACACAATTCTTTACCGGGATGACGCAAGTACAAGAGACAAAAGTTAAAAATCAACTCTTGAAAAATAGTAATTTTACATTTGAAGTTTAGCCTAATTAGGCAAAGACGCAATACCCACAACGCCGTTGGCTACACCATAACCGCTCATAGTTTAGCAAGATCTTGGCGATCTACATGTTTCAGAAATGAAAAGATATCCGAGGATTCATCTTCTGCTAAGAAAAGAAATCTGTTCACTATACCCCACAAAGATTGGCGAAAAATGACTGACCTGAATTCGCGACGCAGTATTCTGACGACAAATTCGACGGAATATGTTAAGTTGAGAAAGGGAATCCCTGAATCTCTGGATCCTGATCCTGATTCTACTTTGTTTCTAGTTTGTAAAACGTAACCATCGATTTCGCGACGGCGGTGATGATGTTGACCAACACCAACATTTCTCCAGTACTAACTTCCATGCCAAAACGTTCCACATAACGGTTCACAAAATTGTTCCATTACCTCTGATATCTGAGCAAAAAAGAAAAATCTGTAAAATTGGTGGGTGTTTCTCCCAACCTCCTCATGAATGTATTTTCCAGACTGATATCTGACAGAGAGACGTCACGGCTTGGTCACGGGAGAGACTGCACCACTGCACCGTCGATTTCCCGTGTGCTCCCGTGCTCCCGTCCCCCGCACCCCCACCCGCCCGTTCTTTCTTGCAGTCGAAGTCGAGTGTGCTGTGTGCTGCTACTCCTCCTGCCTGTCCTGGTCTTGGTGCTCGAAGGGATCAGGATCAGGGGATCAGTGCTAGTGCTAGTCCACAACAGCTCGAGGAGAGGAGAGGAGCAATCCCTTAAGGAAAACAAATTATGGAGGCTCCTGCCGCTCCTATTGTCATTGACCTGGAGCCAGAGACGGATGAAGTTATCGATATCACGCCAGAGAAGTGAGTTTCGGCCGCAAAGCACTGCCAAAAATGACCACCCATGTCTGCTATTGTACATGGGCATTATCTATGACTGCTGACTGGATTGTCAACGCTACTCCTCTGCTATTTTCTAAATTTTTGGATCGAATATTTCGTTTTTATCAAAAAAATTTAAACCTCTAATACTATCTTTGGCATATTGTCACAGCTGGCTAAGTGTTTTGTTCCTTGCATAACCTAACCAGGTGGAACACAGGGCTACCACAAAGGAAATTGAGTTGTTACGAACACATTATCGCTTTGTCATTGATTTGCATATACCCTTATTCGTTGAAATGGTTTGTTTCAGTGCAGGATGACATTATCTTACTGTGATGCAGTAGATATGACCAACTTTTAATCTTGCTCAAGTCTGCTTATTTAGGCTTGTACTTATCAAAATTAATTAAAGATGTATATATATGTTAGGCTTAAAATTTGCTGATGTTCCACTTTATCAAAACTTATGTGCCACAATTGTTTGCTTCAAATGTTACCTATTTGCAATTTTTTCTGTTTTAGAACTCCATGTAAGTAGTCACTTAATTTCTTATCATGCCCTTTCAGAACTGCTGAAATCAAGAAAGAAAATGGAAATAAACTGTACATGAAAAAGCAGTACAAGAAAGCCTTACCATTGTATACAGAAGCCATATGTAAGTTGACAGAAAAAGAAAAAAGAAAAAAAATTGCTGTCGTGCAGAGTGTAATTTTATCTGCAAGGCAGATGTGGTTATTGTTTGTGGATCTGCCTTCATTCATCTACTATTGTTTTCAAATTTCTACAGTACTGTCTCCTAATAATGCATCATATTATGGAAACAGAGCAGCATGTTATATCATGCTCAATCAGTACAGTGATGCTTTGGCAGATGTCCGCAAAGCTTTAGAAATTGACCCTAAACTTGTAAAGGTGAGCATTTGAATTGGTCTTTTCAATGTATTTGTTCATGATGTCTCATGGTATACTTCTTTTATCAAAGGGATACCTCAGGATGGCAAAATGCTGCATGATGATGGGTGATTTGTCAGCTGCTGACAAAGCCTTATTGAAAGTTCAGGAAATTGATCCTAACAATCCTCAACTTGTCCCTGAAAGAATTAACTTGGGAACCTTACAGAAGTACGCAGATGATGCAGAAAAATGCTTAGAGAAAAAAGATTTTCGAAAGGTAGTTGAAACTGTAATAAATTTACCCTATAAATTCTACTGCATGACTTTTCCAATAACCCAATATGCAAACAGGTTGTTTTCCTTATGGACCGTGCCCTGGAAATTGTACGTGGGTGTCAGAGATTCTCTTTGATGAAAGCAGAGTCTCTTGCCTTATTAGGTAGGCATGAAGAAGCTCAGGAAATTGCCAAGTAAGTCCTACTGTAACAAGTGAAATACTAGGTGGCTAGAATGATTATTATTATTTATTTTTGTTCCACTTTACAAAGTGAAGCACTATTTACCTTTCGTCACAATCATTCATGTCAATGTGATTCTATATATCCAATAAGCGAATACTGTATATATATTCCACCAAACCCACTGACATCTACACCACAATTTTTTTTTTCCTCATAGTGGCATTATCCATGCTGATGATAAAAATGTGGATGCTATCTATGTTCGTGGCTTGAGTTTATATTACCAAGATAATGTTGACAAGGCTTTTCCTCACTTTCGACATATTTTAAAATTAGCTCCAGATCATAAAAAAACCCAAGAAATCTACAAGGTATAGTATTTATGAAAAGACTAATTGTGCTTTGCAGATACATTGAAATTTGAAATGTTTTTAAATTTACATTTTTGTACAACAGCGCGCAAGAGCTCTTGTTCAGACTAAAGAGTTGGGAAATGAAGCCTTCAAGGCTGGCGATCTCCCAAAAGCTTATGACCTTTACTCTCAAGCACTTTTGATAGACCCTTTAAACACTTTCACTAATGCCAAATTGTACTTCAATAGGGCAACTGTATGCTCTAAGGTTGGTCATGTAAACACTGTAGTCTTTTTGCAATTAAATCAAGCAGTGAGACATCAGCTTATGTATTATTGCTTCTCTTATTTACATTTCTGCAGATGAACAAGCTTCAGGAAGCTATCTCTGATTGCTCTGCTGCCCTGAAACTTGATGAAAAATATGTAAAGGCCTTACTCAGAAGAGCAAAATGTCATACTGACTTAAACATGTTGGAAGAAGCTGTATTTGATTATGAAAAGGCTGTTCAAATTGAACGAACTCGGGGTAAGTTTTACATGCACATAGATTCAGTTTAAAATTTCCTACCCAACTCATTGAAAATACAAGTATTATTATTTTTGTTATGATTATTATTTTTTTTTAAAATTTGTAGATAATAGGAGACTTTTGCAAGAAGCTAAATTAGCACTAAAACGCTCCAAACGAAAGAATTACTATAAGGTTTTGGGTATTGACAAAACGGCTAGTGATGATGACATTAAAAAAGCATACAAGAAGAGAGCCTTAGAACATCATCCAGGTAGGAATTTTGAGTCGATGTGCTGTGCAAAATTAAATGATATTTGTTATTCCATGTCTTATTTCTTCCATCAGTATTTCCTTGTATACTCGTGGCAATCACTAAGCAGTAGTGTTACTGTTTTTTCTGCAGATAGACACTCAAATGCCTCAGACACAGAAAAGGTTGAGCAGGAAAAGATGTTTAAAGAGGTTGGAGAAGCTTATGCTATACTATCAGATCCTAAGGAAAGAGCAAGATACGACAGTGGACAAGATTTAGAAGAGATGGAGGGGATGGGCAGTGGTTGGCGTAGGTTTCAAAGTTTTGTTTCATATAATTTTTTATTTTGACATTTCACATCTAACAATTGTTGTTTTACAGCTGGTGACTTTGATGGATGTGGAAGATTCCCTGGTTTCTTTGGTGGTCCTAGTGGATCATTTAATGTTGGTGAAGGGCTTGGAGGTTACACTTTCCACTTTGGTTAGTTCTAAGCATGAGGGTTCTGCTCATTCATTTGTAAGTCTACATTCCTACAGATCATACGTGACTAGGATGCTGCACTTTTTAAAGTACCATAGTATAAGTTTTACCGTTATTTCCTAAAATCAATTTCAGCATTGCCCCTTTTTGCTTTTTATACTTTGGATTCTCTTTTGTCATTCAAGTTGACATTTTTCACATTATTTGATGGTAGTTTGCTCTTCTTGATACCAACATGTGTTCTTTCTTGGAATTGGTTCGAGCAACTCAAATTAGACCTGTGATAGGTGTTTAAATTGTCACTACATTTATCTTTGTTCAAACCTGTAAAGTAAGCCATTTGTGACAGCCATTTTTGTGCTCTCAAGTGTGAAAGCTAAAGTTTTCTTATAAGTTTATTTATTTATTGTGTGTTTGAACTATGGTTATAAGGAGTGTACGAAGACTGTCAACACTGGTCTGAAGTGGTTATTATTATTAATCATGTACTCTAGCTAGAAACTACCTATGTTAGACTAGATCTAATAAAGGTTGATTGATTGTCAAAAGACACATTTCATGTTATTTCTAACACAGTTTGTTTCTTTCTATTAGTGGTTATTAGTTTATTTTAAAACTTATGAGTGTTGGATTCTTCCAGTTTGTTTCATGCCAACAAAATCTGAAGCTTTAACATGTCTTATTTTTACCTGTGTTATTCCTAACTAAAGACTTTTTGTTATGTTTGCCAAATCAACTCAATTCCTTATTTGAGGGATGTGTGTGATGTTGAATCCTGTCAAATAGATGTTAAAAAGTGCTTCAGTAAAATTTCACTGTCTGATCAATTAAAAATGAGGAGCTTTTGGACTGTGGTAAGAATAAAATATTCTAGCCTGCCTTAAAAGGATTTGTGGAGTTAGCTTTAGAGACGAATTAAATAGGAAAACTTGAAAAGGTTTAATTTAAATGTCTATGCTGTGATTATAAATAAATAAGCCACTTGTTTTTGGCCAATAGTTAAAGTTAGTTTTGTGGAGGTCCTTAGTAAAAGTTTTTGACTTGAATGAAGTGGTGAGCAGGAAGTTGTGTATCTCCTACTTGATGGTCTGCTCTGTTGTATCATACTTAAAAAATTATTGGGAGCTGTCAATGTAATTATTGTACATAATTTGCTAAGCCATTAACTTTGTAATAAACTAGATGCCATTGCACTCTGATTTCTTGACATTCATCTTTCTCACTGCTCTGTCCATGACCAGTCTCATGAAGATGGGGTTGGGAGCAGAGCTCAAACGGGCGGGTAATGCTGTCTCTGCCCTTTCAAGCTCCTGGAGACCAGCGGCTGGTTCGCCTCTTTGCCCGACCCGGCAGCGGCTGTCATGAGACCAGCCAGGTTGCGAGTAGACTTAAATGAATCCTTGAGAAACAAGCTCTCCAATCAGTTCGTAAAATTTTTGGGTGTATGTGAAGTTTTGGAAATAGTGAGTATTAAAATGGGCTTGTTTACATGGTAAAGTTTGAGGGTGTTCAATTCATTAAATACATAATTGGATTATCACTGTGATTTAAAGTTACCTTTATTTCATGTAACTCAACATCCAGCCATGCCAGTATATTCCTAATAAACCTTGAGTGTCATATTGATCTTGATATTATCCAACTCAAGTCATGGTTAGAGTCCTCAAACTTGAGTCATGGGAACATTCTTTCTATTGCCTTACACTTCACATTTCTAAATCACATCTGTTCAGGTAACTTTAAAAAAATACATGTACAAAATTTTACATCTAACTGGACACTTTTCCTGTGAAATCTTCCTGCAGAGTTCAAAAGGAGAAGCGTGCATAATAATAAGTGGAATGTCAAACAATTTAGGCCCAATAAGATAAGTAACTTCCCCAGGGGGCAGAAAAAAGTCACTTTGACATCATTTGATGTCAAATCAAAAAATAATGAGGTCAAAGTGATGAACTTAAATTTGACTTCGGTAAAAATGACGTGAAAATAATGTCAAAATGATTTCCGCTAAAATCAATTTGACATCATGTGACAACATTTTGAGGTCAAATTCCAAAATTAAATGTGGTCAAAATGATGAACTAAATTTTGACCTTTTTCTGTTCCCTGGGTTCCAGGCTGTGGTGCATGAGTTAAACTATACATAATATTTCCCTTGGTTACTAGTTCATTAGCCTATGAGATCTCTAAATCCTTAATTGCCGAGAAATAAATGCATAGACACTTTGGTCTGCAGATAATCCAGTGACCTCTGCAACTGTTTTTTCAACATCAAAGAAGCTGCTCTTAGCATATTTGATCATTAAGAAGCATAGATATAAATTCCTTTTAAGTAAAATAAAATATTAACAAGAAAACAAAAAGTGAACATTTACAAATGAAATGAATAGCATGTTTTAAATTATAGAAAATCTTATTAATCATGCACAGGATTGGGGGTTCAGATTAGTTTAAGTTGTCATTATTTTAGGTTAATCTTGTGAGTTAAACCTAATGCAGCAAAAAAGATCTACTTCTGACTAGCTCTTAAACAATACTATAAATGTTACATCATAACAAGTCAAAAAATAATTATGAATTTTAATAAGTCTCCATATCAGTTTTACACGGTCCCATCAGATAATCCGCAATTTTAACTACACTCCACTGAATTCACGTTTTCACCGGGACTGTAAGATATACAGGCATATTTTGCAATACTGGATGTTTTGAAATAAAAACAGTACAAAATCGTCACAAATATCTCTACCTAAGCGTCAAACGTCTTAAAATTGTATCCTCTCTGTCTACACCAAGAACAATGTTATCCGACTCAGTAATAACAACATGTTCCGCATCTACATCATTGGTAAATGGCTGGTTGCCATTTTGATTTATCTTCTCAGCAGCTGCCGCTTCATTCATCCATTCTTCAATTTCAGCTCGATACATTCGGTTTTGGAGCACTTCTCTATTTCTTGGTCTGCAACCAATAAATGTTGAGGTACCCTAGAATTAAAAAAAAAAAAAAATGAAAATTAGAGCAGATCCCCTGAAGGAATATAAAATGAAAGAAATAGGTTTATATACTCCAACAACAAGGTGTGGCCTTAAGGAATCCAATACATGCTGATCCTGCAAGAGACGAGATATCTCTTCCCACTTCAAATGTAGCTCTTCATGTAGCATTTTTTCCTCTACAACAAGAAAAATTTTAGGAAAGATGAAAGTTTGATAATAGGAATACATGAAAAATGTTAGATTGTATCAACAAGTTGATTTTGCACCTTCACGCTTGGTTGTTTGCCTCTTGTACTGAATGCGGAAACGGAATGCTTCAAGGACAGATGCAACAACAATTGTTAATACAACTGATGTCAGCAAATAAAAGAGCATAAAATATATTCTACTGGATGGATGTACTACAACCGCATAGGCATTCATCACAATGAACCAGTTATTCACCACCTGTTTTTAGAATTTTTAAGTATTATTTGCTAGGAAACATGAGAAAAAAGAAAGACAGTGTCTTCTTGTCTCCTTACCATCAATTCAAAAAGAGTGACAAAACTAACAGCTATATTTTCAAAATTGTTAAGATAATAATATCCACCAGGAGTGGTGGTGTTTGCACTCCACCTGTAGAAGTCTTCAACTGGAGTTCCACTAGGGGAAGAGAAAAAGGAAGCGGGGAAAGAAAGCACAGTAATTGTCAAATAAAAAAAATATCAAACAGCAATAATTGATTGTAAATTAGAAAACATGTACGTACTTGCAACAATTTTTCAAATTATATCCAGCAAACAGTTCCATGCCTATGATTGCAAAAAAGTAGTACAGCACTAGTATCACCATTAGAGCAGATGACATGAGAGGTGATAAGAGAACAACAGTCCCAAAAACATCTCGATATCGCTTTTTTATTTTAAAGAGCCGCAACAATCTGTTTCAAAAGATACTTTCAAATTGTGTCTAATGTTCTGAAGTAATTTTGAAACCCACTATAATTACCTCAGCGGTCGAAGAACAACAATACATGTCAATTGTGGAAACATGTAATTTAACAAGACCCCAAGAAGAGCAGCAAGAGTTACAGTAAAATCATATACATTCCATCCTGATGAGAAGTAACGGGAGAGCCCCAGACCAAGTACTTTTAAAAGGGCTTCAAGCACAAAGACTGGAATGAATTTTTTTTGTTAAAGATTTAAACGTATTTATTTGATTTTCAGTTTGATAGCAACAGTTTTGACCAAAAACAAAAAAAATAATTTAAAAACAAGTTATAATCATGATAATAATATTAAGTAGAAAACTTACTGGCCAAGAATAGTATAGTGTCCCATGATGCAGCAAATGCTCTAGCTGCCTCTTGTAAATGATCATAGTTCTGACCAATTCGAGTTACCATAGCAATGCCATTGCAAATTATAATAATGTCTGTAACACAAATTTTTTCAACCTCTAAACTTTAATTTCACAAAATAGTAGAGAGAAATATGAATTATTTGTGATAATCTATTACAGATAACAAGTTCAAAATGCTTCCAATGTACTAAATCATGCGTCTTCTGAAGGACATTCTGGAGTGGTGGCCAAGCAGTGTGGAACCATGGAGTATGTGCAAATTGTGGCTCCCATGTGAGTGTAACAGCATCATACACACGGAAAAAGTCCTCTGCAGACAATCCTCCTGTTCCACTTTGGTCTAAATAGTGAAACATTAGGAGTATATCCAGTGGTGCTGTAAAAGCAGAGGTCAGAAAAATGTTTGTACATATTTTGTCCACTTCATTTAAATTTATACTCTACTGCTCACACTTATTTGGTGCATAATAATGAATTAGTCCTTCAAATTGGCGGAACCGCACATGAGTCGGATTTTGTTTGGATACTAGGAGTCTGAATGCCAAGCGGCATGCTTGTCTCTTGTGAAGAAGCAGTTTGCGAAACTTGTCCCGCTCCACACGAGTGAAGGTTTCATAGACAACTGCAAGCATCTTCAAAAATGCTCATATTAAGAAATGCAAATATGTATGTGTCCAACCTTTCTCTTTGCAATCTTGAAAATATTCTGTTTTTAACTCACCAAATTCATGAGGACATACAAAACTATGCAGAGGTATGAAATGAAAAAGAGTGCATACCATGTTGAGCGGGAATATGCAGGCATCATAACATCTGGGAAACTGAAACAGGAAATGAATGAAAATTATATTTTCTTTGTAGACATATATGTTCACAAAATTCAATACACAAGCTCTAAAACATACTTTGCAGTAGTTAAGAGGACAAACATGCTGACAAAGCTGGAAGTTAATGAGGAGAAGTTAGGGTTGTGAGGATCTCCTGAGAAAAGAAAATATCCTAGCAAGGCAAAAGTGGACACGAAGAAGAAAAGTAGTCCCATCATGTCTAGAATAGGAGGCATTGACTGAAGAATTTGTCGAATAAATCGGCGTACAGCACCTAGAGCAGACACATGAATTCTTAAAATTCATAAAATTCTTAGAATGCATAAATTCTTAAACATAGAAGGGTTGTGAGCCAATCTTGAGACAAACTTCTTACAAACATTTATTAATATTGGAAAATAAGCCGTAAGAAAAATGAGCTTACCAAAACTTCTTGTATCTATCAAAAATATTGGCCGGAAAGCTCTTGTGACTCGAAAATGACTTGATCTTCTAATCAATACAACAAGTGCTTCAAAGAACATCACTACAAGTGTCAGACACTAGAAAAGATAGCATTTGATTTCAATTCAAATTTGAAATGTATGAACAAAAAATTTATTAAGAAACAAATTACCTTGATGGCAGTTCTTTTATGATGAAGTATTGTGCGCCAGCCTATCCACCTCATTTTGAGAAACAACTCACCAGCTAAAGTGATCAAAGCGGCAATTTCCATTATGCTATGGGCTGCAACTGGAAGCTAGAGAAAATGATGGATTTTACATATTGCACAGTCCATTTTCGTCAAAATGCTACTGTCAATCAGAATTGAGTGTTACAACAAGTTTGATAAAATTTAATATTTACCTTCAGTGCAGACACTGCTGGATCCTCCCCAAGAGCAAGAAGCAGTAACAATGAAGATGTAAAGAGATCCAAACCATAATACCAATTATTGTGAACTAACAAATATGCTGGCACTGCCTTGGGGTCACTTGGATGTGAATCAAACTTTTCATTATTTGCTCCTTCCTGTGAGATAATAGACAATTGTGATTGAGTAGAAAAAAATAGTACTGCTATAAACAAAGAATTATCTAAAAAGATATGCAAACCTCTAAATATATTGCTGCCTCATGATAGTTAGTTTCCCAAGATTTTCCAATATCCTTAGGATCAGAAAGGACTCGTACTTCTCCAGAGACTCCATCCGTAACATATTCATGATCAAGACTTGATTGGCTGCCGATCATATTTGGGAGGTCTTGTTCTTCACTGGCGGCGCACATTTCCATTCTTGACTCAATCTCATGCCCTTGGAAGAACAGTCACAATTTCTTTGTGATGATGATAAAAGGTTCTTAGACACAGAAGTTTGACAATCTGACTACCAAGTGAGATCCAGTAAAATCCAGTTTCCTCAAACAGTGATGGAGATATAGGAAAAACTGCTTTGGTTATATCGCGTTTTCATGTATATTGATATAAGACAATAATATGGTAAGCATTAATATGGTAAGCATTAAAACAAATAGAAATTCGAAGGACATGTGAAGACTGACAGGGTAATTTCAGCGATTCACGAGAATTATGACAACCAGTGACAGACCAACGATTGATGACACACAAATTATTCGAAAGCAATACCTCAAATTCCTTACATGTTAAGACGGATATTTTATCAGAACTTATTAATAGACTTACCATCCCTCTCCGAACCCACTGCTCTACGCAAATTAATTGTGTCATCGTTAAAACGGGTATATCCGTCAGCAGACAGATTTGGTATTACAGCAGACGCCATAGGTGCAGACACTGTTTATGAAACCATCACACTACCAACCTCAGGATATTCACCGAAAAACTTTTGCAGCTCTTGACTTTACTAAAAATAAAAAAGAAACAATCAAATTCTATTTAATAAAAAGGAATTGCACACCTCAGCTGAGAAATACAATGCTGATGGGTGAATGACATGTTCGGTTTGACTTCGGTTGGTGTACCTGGACCGGACGCATGAAACAAGTCGTTTCATTCGCTTTCACGAAAGCTCTTCCGTTTTATAATTCTTTCCTGGAGAACGTATAGAAAAGTAAGTTGCTCTGCAAAATCTCGCATTATCTTCCTTGCTTGAAGTGGGGCTGATCCATCCTTTAGAAATTGTATGTCCCATCGTTTTACTCATCTGCTTCGCCCCTTATTTTTCGGATATTATTTGCATTACTGACGTGGTTTTAATTTCTAGTCCCGGTTCTTGCGGTGCGGCATGAGCCGCTAGTCGTCCATACACACTGAATGTTTACGTGGATAGAGATATATTCTGATTTTAGAGTTCTTGCTACCGTTCTGCTAAATCTGAAGGATTTTGAAATTTCAAAACCTGTATGCTGTTTTTCACGTACCTAGATCCCTGCTTGACCTGTAAATAAATTTTGTCTATTCAAACATAACCCCTTTCTCGTTGAGTGTTACTGTTCCGCGTAGTTGTCTCCAAGTTTCTTTACCGTATCTATATTTGTTTCCCGTGAAATTTCTTTCATTTTTTGGTTGTTGTTGGCATTACGTCGGTAGGTACCATTCTTGCTTTTCTAACGATCAGTTTTGTTTGTCGTAGATGGCGGATCCCAAAGCCAAGAAGGCCCCAGCCGCTAAGGGTGCAGCTAAGGGTGGCGTCACCAAGAAGAGGAACGGCCTGAATGTCAATCTTAGCAATGGTGTGTACCGTTTCAGCCGTTCACGCCAGTATCACAAGAAGGCCCTCTGGAAATTCATGGGCAAGAAGACTGAGAAAACAGTGAGTGCTAACCCAGTTGACTAGTATTTCAATCTGATCTCTAAGCTAGCAATGCTAATTGAGTTTTGTGACTCTCAGGTGAAGCCCCAGAAGCCCCGCACTGTTGAGAAACCCATTGGTGGTGACAAAAATGGTGGTAAGCGTGTTGTTCTTATTAAGAAGAGGACCTCTGCCTACCCTACCGCCAACAGGTACTTCCTTTACTTTGTTTAGTTTTTGCACTTCTTAAAACCTCATGCTTACTCTGTGTGGGCATGGCAAATTGAGGTGCTAGATTATTGGTGGACATCCAATGTGGTTCAATCTTTGTGCTCCACTATTTCACCCCACCGACATCACTCACAACTTCGTACTATGTTTACCTGTTATACCTACTGATTGCTGTCAACAGGATTCGCAAGCATCCTACCAGGAAACTCTTCTCAGAGCACAAGCGTTACACAAGGCCAACCCTCACCCCTGGCACTGTTTGCATCCTCCTGGCTGGACTCCACAAAGGCAAACGAGTTGTTCTCCTGAAGGTTCTCAAGAGTGGCTTGCTTCTGGTGAATGGTAAGAGCAATTTAGATGCTATTATCAGTCAACTCTTGTGCTGGTTCTTACGTGCTTTTTAATATTGTTCAGGACCTTTCAAAGTGAATGCTTGCCCTATGCGGCGTGTGCATCAGAACTTTGTGATTGCCACAAGCACCAAAATTGATATCTCAGGGGTCAAGGTGCCAGAGAAGATCAATGATGATTACTTCCGCCGCCAGCGTCAGAAGAGAGCTAAGAAGGAAGAGGGAGAAATTTTTGCCAAGAAGGAGGAGGTTAGTCCTGAATCTAAGTTCATGGGTGCCTCCGATGAGTAACTTAGAGACCTTTTGTATAACTGACTGTCTTTCTGTTTTAGAAATATGCTCCCTCTGAGGAACGGAAGAAGGATCAGGCTGAGGTAGACAAACAGCTCATCGAGGCTATCAGGAAGAACCCTGAGAAGAAGACCATGTTTGCATACCTGAAATCCATGTTTGGACTGAGGTCGTCTCAGTATCCTCACAGGATTAAGTTCTAGAGTCCTTATGTAAGAAAATAAATAAACCACAAAAAAAATGAACTAGTGAATTTCAATTTTCAAGTAATCATCTTCACTTAAAGGACTTCATCCATGCTACGTAAGAATTGTTAAAAGGACAAAGTTATGCAAAAATCTGAAGACGGACCATGGTGTTCTGCCAATGGCTGGTGGGGTATAAGCGTCAAAAGATCAGAAAATCTGGTTTCTGCTAAAATAGCAATCTGAGAGTCAAATTACTGTTCTCTAATTTTGTCAATGAGTGGGGATATTCTGTATGAAACTTTGCTAACTCAGTCAGGTAAGAGTAAGTTAAGTGAATTCTGGATAATATTGGATATTTATTAAAACTGATCATCTATAAATTCCTTAAGAGGTTCAAAAGTAGACCACCCTTACTCTAAAAGTTACGAAAACAATAGATCAGAAGTACATAACTTACACTTAAAAGCAAAGTAAACAAACAAAACGCATAATTTATCTTGATGTCAACAAGCACTAAGTAGTACAAGATTCACTGTCATACTTTGGACGTATGAGTTAGCATTGGTTATCTTTTCCAATCTAATCAGCAGAAAATGATTATGAACATGAGTTATAATAGCTTATCGGCTGCCTGCATCCATGCCCCAGTATTTTGGACCTGAACTCCATTACTAATCAGTCTCATAAAAAAGCAATCCATGTAGATTGGGAATGCTGGTAAGTATCAAGATTTACCACATGTTGTAATCAGAATCCTCCTGGTCAAATGTAAGGAAGAAGCCAAGCAAAGTCTGGAAAACTACAACATTCCCAGCAAGAGTCAGGTAGCACGCACCCCATTGAATCTGAAAATTCAAAGTAGAAACAAGCACAAGTTAAGAGTAAATCATAAACAAATTTTTCTTATCTGCAATAGATATACATACCACTGGGTTGCCAACAGGAGATCTAGCAAGTACTATCGGTAGGGCAAACGCAGAGACAATGAAGCCCATTGTGATGAAGATTGATAGTTCGAGACATGGTCCTCCAGGACCACCAGAGTCTTCAGAATATCTTCGCGCTACAAGAGTTGGTACTGGTGCCAGAAGATAGAGAAGAACTACAAAGAATGGCCACCACACACTGTAAGAGATCAATGCAAAATTTTTTATTAATTACTTTAGTAAAAGTTTTTAAATGAAAAGTTTAGTATAGACTTACTCATACTCTGGAAGTGCACAGGCCAATATGACAAACGTCATTCCAATGGACCCAGCAAAAGCCAATGCAACAAGTCTATTAACAAATTCAATTGATTAGAATATAAAACTACTTATTACTTTAACACATCAGAGGCTGAAATCAAATGTGTGGATCATACAACAAAATTCCAATGAGTCATACTTACGCTGCAGATATGTTGAGTGAACGTCGTCCACGTCACATGGAAAAGGAAAGTAATACTATTAATACTTCATAACATTTTGGCTGAAAATGGTGCAGCCCATCAGTTTGCTTCTCAGAATATCAAAGTAAACAAGGACAAAGGTTTCAAGGGCCAACACCTTTCACACATTTGGCACCTCGCTCAGCTCTTTAATCACTCTTTAACATGATAAACAAACAATACAAACAAAAACATATTTCAACAAAGAAATGTAGAGCTTACTCCATTATGTGTCATGGATAATTAATAAATGAGGGAAAAGTAGAAATGTCTCCTGTCAAACTCACGACAGGGAGGTTGGGAGCGCAGTAAGACAGCTGGTATTTTGAAATATACGGAAAGGGAGAATTTCTAGCACAGGTAACATATAAAAGAGCCGAAAATTGCAAACGCCCATATTCGAAGCACAGGTTTTACAATTGGATTTATAGACGAAGGATATCGGACTGTCAAGTGATCCCAAAGAGAAGTTCTTCAAAATTGAAACATCTTTCTATGAGCAAAACGTTTGGATTGCTGATAGCCAAGTAAATTAACATGGGAACTAGGAACCGTCTAGACGGTATTCACAAATTTCTTGGATATTTCCAAAGAAAATTCGTAATCTTTGTTACCTTTAAGTCCAGCCATGTTTGTCAATCTTGTTCCGTCCGTCCGAGTAAACAGAAGACGACGGACGACGCGATGCAAAGTATATCGGGGTGTGTTCAAGAAATTCCGCGCGGTCTACATGGTTCATTCTTCCATAGATGCAATCTTTGACAGAACTAGATATCACCAATGAAATTGTCCTCTAATTTTTTTGGGATGACTAGTTTTTGGAAACATAAGTGTTCCTTTTTCTTATTTTAGAGACACGTCACATTTTGATAGAATCATGAGAGTATTCCATTCGGGAGGGGTAGTGAACGTTTCACATCGAACAATTTTCCACCTGTAATTGCTTTAATTTCATAATATTTGGCTGTTACTGTAATTTTTAGCAGCTCTCTTACTAATTTTACATCGCGCCTTTAGAGTTATTCTGCATTTTCTGGCATGTTTCGAAAATTGCAACAGAATATGGAATAGTTGAAAGGAACGACCCCCATGCGTCGACAGATTCTTGGGTGCACAAAGCGGCAACCTCTCTTCAGCAGGAGAGGCAGAAGCAGGACGGTAGGCTTTAGTCATTGTGGTTTCTGCCGGGCTCTGCTGGTGACGTTTACCTATATTCCACTCCATTTTCTTTGAAGTTTAACAATGGCTGACGGAAAGAAGTAAGTAATCTATTTTCGCATTTTATGGCACTGGATTTACTTTTAAGTTTTTTTTTCACAAATTTGTAGTTTTCTGTCGGCATTGCTACCCGGAACACGGCACAACTAGCCCATGTCTGGTCTACCGTCAAAAGTACATTGTCATCATGTCGGGTGTTTTTAACTATTTCAATGCTTTCTTTCTTTACGATGGTGGCTCTTCAGAGCGTTTCGTATTCAATCTGTGACAATTCTAGGTGTATGTCGGCTATTTTTCACATACCCATTTTCACCGGCACTATTTCATTGAGGGGTCGTTGAAGGGGAATACTCCTCTAACCCTCCAATCGCCAACCGACGGTTTCTCTTTTTAACGCAATCTCAAATCTTATCACTAAATTTGCATGTTGTGAGACTGTGTGTGATACCTTCCTATCAGTTCTTCTTATAGGTGCTGTGTTGTGAAAGATTTTTATTTTATTTCAATAATGATGGAAATTCTCCTTTCATGTATCATAACATCATTCAAAATCAGCTGAGGGTATTGTCTAGTAAAATGCTGAATCCCACATGATAGAATATTTGCTAATTTTTGTGTTCTTTGCCATGTGTAAGGTCCTAAATATTTCATCACATGTAGTGACTTGACTTTTCTCCAATTGAACTGGACATACAAAAATGTTATTGCTCTTATTTATGAAGTTATCGAATAACTTGTACATTGACTTTAAGGTTTTTCCCTTTTAACTTAGGAATTAAAGCTTGATCTCTCCAGAGACAACCATCCAGCAAATTTTATTTATGTGGTTCAAACAAAACTGTGCTTGTTTCACTTGACTTGAAATATGCTAGCATTTATGTAATTAAATTTGTTTCTACCCATGCAATTAATTTTCAATTTGAAGCAAACTCATACAGTTAAGTCCCCATTTCTCATTTGTTTTCCATGCCATTGCCAACAGCGTCATGGGTGCAATGATATTCAATTCAACCAGGAAACTGCACCATCTCAAAAATCAAATAAAATTACAATGTATTTGACTAGTACCAAGCTTTGTTGTAGCTATGATTTTAAACCTGAAACAGTTTTTTGTGTTGAAGTCTGAAGTTGGTAGTCTTCAAAGTCAAGAGTTTTGGCCTGCAGCCAATATACCGTCTCTTTGTCCATTCTTTCTTCAAAGACAGTTGATGTATCAGTTGCACCATTGTCAAGCTTGTAGGTCACCATGGCTGGAAAACGAGGAAATGCCCCTAAGGAAGTTGAAAGTAAAGCCACTTCACCTGTTTCAAAGTCAGATACCAAAAGTAAAAAAGATGCACCTGTTGTCAAAACTGCTTCAAAGCCTGGAGTAAAGTCTGGTCATTCTTCTATAGTAAAGAAAAGGGAGAGGTATATGAGGAGAGATTAAATGCCTCCGCTATATGTCTTTTCCCACCCCCTCTCTGCTTGCAAGAACTTCCCTTTTTGCCAGTTATTTCTATTGTAAACTCAAGTAGTACCCCTCCCTGTACTTAGATTTTGTTGTGGGCTTTAATTCTAATCTCTATACAGTCCCGATGATTTGGCTACAGCAATTCTTCGTCGCAAGGACCGCCCCAACAGGCTCCTTGTTGAGGAGGCTGTCAATGATGACAATTCTGTTGTTGCTTTGTCACAAGTAAGGCATGATGAAATTGATTTAAATCTGCAAATTTTAGTATCCTCTGGCTCTTCAATTTTATGTTCTGCTTTTTAGGCCAAAATGGATGAACTCCAGTTGTTCAGAGGAGATACTGTCCTTCTCAAAGGAAAACGGAGGAAGGAAACTGTGTGTATTGTACTTGCTGATGAGACGGTTCCGGATGAAAAAATAAGGATGAACCGTGTTGTACGTAATAATTTGAGAGTTCGCCTGTCTGATGTAGTCTCAGTACAGCCATGCCCGGATGTCAAATATGGCAAAAGGATTCATGTCCTACCTATTGATGATACTGTTGAAGGCTTGACTGGCAATCTGTTTGAAGTTTACTTGAAGCCTTATTTCTTAGAAGCATACAGGCCCATTCACAAAGATGATGCTTTCATAGTACGTGGAGGTATGAGAGCTGTTGAGTTCAAAGTAGTTGAAACAGACCCATCTCCTTACTGCATTGTGGCACCAGATACTGTTATTCATTGTGATGGTGACCCAATCAAGAGAGAAGAGGAGGAGGAAGCCTTGAATGCTGTTGGCTATGATGACATTGGTGGCTGCAGAAAGCAACTTGCACAAATTAAGGAAATGGTTGAACTCCCCTTACGTCATCCTAGTCTTTTCAAGGCTATTGGAGTGAAACCACCACGAGGTATCCTTCTGTACGGACCCCCAGGTACAGGAAAAACATTGATAGCAAGAGCTGTGGCCAATGAAACAGGTGCGTTCTTCTTTCTCATTAATGGCCCTGAGATCATGAGCAAGCTGGCTGGAGAGTCTGAGAGCAACTTGAGGAAAGCCTTTGAAGAAGCTGACAAGAACTCTCCATCTATCATTTTTATCGATGAGTTGGACGCCATTGCTCCTAAGCGAGAGAAGACGCATGGTGAAGTGGAGCGTCGTATTGTCTCCCAGCTCCTCACTCTCATGGATGGTCTGAAACAAAGTTCACATGTTATTGTGATGGCTGCAACAAACCGACCCAACTCAATTGATGGGGCCCTTCGTCGCTTTGGTCGATTTGACAGGGAAATTGATATTGGTATTCCTGACGCCACTGGTCGTTTGGAAATCTTACGCATCCACACTAAAAACATGAAGCTTGCAGATGATGTGGACTTGGAGCAGATAGCTGCTGAAACTCATGGTCATGTTGGTGCTGACTTGGCCTCACTCTGCTCAGAATCTGCTCTCCAGCAAATCCGTGAGAAGATGGACCTGATTGATCTTGATGATGATCAAATTGATGCAGAAGTTTTGAACTCCTTGGCTGTCACCATGGAGAATTTCCGATATGCTATGGGCAAGAGTAGTCCTAGTGCTCTGCGTGAGACTGTTGTTGAAGTGCCAAATGTCACATGGAAAGATATTGGTGGCCTGGAAAATGTCAAGCGTGAGCTTCAAGAACTTGTACAGTATCCTGTTGAACATCCAGATAAATTCCTTAAATTTGGCATGCAGCCATCACGTGGTGTCCTCTTCTATGGACCTCCTGGTTGTGGTAAGACACTCTTGGCCAAGGCCATTGCTAATGAATGTCAAGCCAACTTCATCTCTGTGAAAGGGCCAGAGCTTCTTACCATGTGGTTTGGTGAATCTGAAGCTAATGTACGAGATGTGTTCGACAAGGCTAGATCTGCAGCTCCATGCGTTCTATTCTTTGATGAGTTGGATTCTATTGCCAAGTCTCGAGGTGGTAATGTTGGTGATGCTGGTGGTGCTGCAGACAGAGTAATTAACCAAATTCTTACTGAGATGGATGGTATGGGTGCTAAGAAAAATGTCTTCATCATTGGAGCAACCAACAGACCAGATATCATAGATCCAGCTATTCTCCGTCCTGGACGTCTTGACCAGTTGATTTACATTCCTCTGCCCGATGAGAAGTCCCGAGAAGCAATTATCAAGGCAAATATGCGGAAATCTCCTGTTGCTCCGGAGGTGGACATGTCATACATTGCAAAGGTGACACACGGATTTTCTGGTGCTGACTTGACGGAAATCTGCCAACGGGCATGTAAGTTGGCCATCCGCCAATGTATTGAAGCGGAGATCAGGAGAGAACGTGAGAGAGCAGCCAATGCCAATGCAGCGATGGATGTGAGTAATCCTACTTGTGTAATATTGTAGGATTATTGGGATATATTTTGTTTATTGTAACTTTTTTAAATTTTTTTATATTTTGACTTTATTTTGTAGATGGATGAGGAAGATCCTGTTCCTGAAATTACCAAGGCTCATTTTGAGGAAGCCATGCGTTTTGCCAGACGTTCAGTTTCTGATAATGATATTCGCAAGTATGAGATGTTCTCACAAACTCTACAGCAATCCCGTGGGTTTGGCACAAACTTCCGGTAAGTCTCCCCCGTTTGTTGTGTGTGTGTGTATGTGTTTGTTTGTGACTGTAGAATTTACTCAAGTTGAACTTTAATTTTGCCTACAGCTTCCCTAATGCAGCACCTGGAAATACTTCAGGTGGTGGCACTGGTGGTGACCAAGGTGGTGCTTTTCAAGATGATGGTGATGATGACTTGTACAGCTAGATGTATATATAAGTGTTTTTTAGGTCATTAATGGTGTCAGCTTTGCCTTCAGACAGCTTTTGAATTTCCAACTCTCAGAGATTGTCTTTTGGCTATATGCTGTGATCATCATAGTATGCATAAAGTTCTCATATAATTTTTCTATTTGAAATAGATTTTAACAAAGAAAAACCATATAAGAGGGGGAGTGAATGAGCATTTATGTAAATGTCCTTCCAAAATGTGCAATTTTCATCAGTTTACTTGCTTTTAATGGGGTGTTACCAACAGCTAATTCATTTTAGGAAGTTTTACTTGAATCCAGACCGTAATGATACCTTGTAAGTTGGATTACAACCCTGTAAGCACCATTTTTCAACAAATAAATTTGCAAAAAGATATTCAAACCTTTGTCAGTACATACATTTTTATTTATTATTTATTCTAAGTGAATATGCCTTCAGTTACAGGACTAAGAGGCCATACATCATGAAAACTTACTTAAGTTAAATTAATCCCAGTAAACTATCATCAGTAGGCCGTGAGCGACCAAGGTGTCTGTCTCGTACACTACCGAACAATATCCGTCACATTGAGAATCCCAGAGAGCTGCTAAATGGCAGCACAGCCTCTGCTGTTTCTTCTGAATGATGCGCACAACGCATGCCAACTTGTACCTGCAACAATTACACGGTGGGCACGGACCCGCATTAGTCGCATTATTCTCGCGCACGTTAGTCCCATGCACCCAGACCTCCGGGCCCCAACGAGAGGAAGGACTTTCCCTATGACGGACAGACAAGGAGGGAAGGAACCCTTGAAACTTAAGTGCACAAATGCCATCAATCTTTCGGAACCCAGCATAGAATTTTCTCAAATTTATGAACTTTTTGACTTAGAAAATTCCTGGAATTTTCCCTCAATTTTTTTTTGAATTTTTCCAGACCTCTGAAGTGTACAAGCTGTATGCGAAACTTTCCTCCTTGCGGATACCTTTGGAGCTGCTGGAGCTTGGAGGCGACGCGTGCCACGTGCGCCGCCAGGATACGGCAGGCGTCCGGAGCCCAGGCCTCGGCGTACCCGACGTGCCCGTCAGGCGAGCCGCCGCTGCCGTGCTCCTCGACGCCCAGGCCCAGCCTCAGGGCGTCCAGGAGGCTGCGCTCGAGGTCCAACATGTCGGGACGCTGGGTGGGCGGCAGGGGCGGCGGCGGCGGCGGCGTGGAGGGCTTGACCGTCATGCGGAACAGCAGGCCGCGGCGCCAGCGCGCTCGCGCCGGCTGCGGCTGGCTGCGGGGCGGAGACAGAGAACAGGAGAGTGACTGGGCTTGGGGCTGCACTGCACACGGTATTTGACACGGTACACCGACGTGCGCGGAATCACTCGTGCAAAACGTGTTCTGTGTTTTTTAAGTTTTGAATTTTTCTTTTCCGATTTTTGGAAATTGTTTTGAATTTTCAAGAGAACAATAACAATTCGTTTTTTTTTAAATTAGTTTTTTATTATTGATTTTTTAAAGTATATCTGACTTTTATTTGTTTTCAATTTTTTGTTCATTTGTTCTCGACTAGTCGGATATTTCTGTAGCTTTTATTTTATTTGATCTTACTTTGATTTCTTCCTTGTTTTTGATTTTTTTTTCAATAATATTTTTGGGGCCGTTCAATGATTTTTCTAAGTGATCCTCTCCCCCCCCCCTCCCCACCCCTCGCTCTCATTGCGGCACTCACGTGGTCTTGGGTGCCTTCTCCGCGGGCCTGCGCCGGGCCTGCTCCTGGGCCTGCGCCTGCAGCTCCTGCAGCTCCCGTAGCGCGCTGCTCAGCCGTCGGTGCCGGTGGAGCGCCGCGGCGTGCAGCGCCATCACTGTCACATGTGTCCAGGATATGAGGCAAAAAGGAGCCGAAACCGAGACCGAGGGGTCCTTCACTAGAAATGAAAACGTGCACCGATTTTTCTGACTTCTTTTAAATTCTCGTTTTTCTTGAATTTCATCGATTATTTTTTTTACTGACTTTTGCTGGGTTTTTTTCTGATTTTTTTTTTTTCTAGATTTTTTATTTTTTTCTGATCTTTTCTTGATTTTATTCTGACTTTTTCTGATTTTTATAATGATTTTGTTTGAGGGTGTTCACTGATTTTTTTTAAAAGGGGGAATGACCCCTCGGCTGAAGCTCAAATGAGAAAAGTGAGTCTGCACCCTGCGCCTGCCTACTAGGCAAGGCCGTCGCAACGGTGCGAGTATGTTGCCTAGCAGGCAGGGGCGCGTGCAGTTTGGGCTTCTTATTTCCCCACTTTACTGTCAGCACTGCCCAAGCCCATAACTGTGTTGTCAAGAGAGACAGCGAATGCAGCGGGCTGCATCTGCAAAGCTGTCGCCGCAGAGAGTAAGCTGGCGCAGCGGTCCGCTGTGGTTTATTGGGACGAATTTTGCCGATTTTTCGAACACAAATGGTTCATAGAGACCCCGGAAAGTACAAGGTTATCCTGGACGCTTTGCACCCGTTCTATCCTATACTTACCCCCTAAATCAGGATGGTTTTCCAACTGCATCAGAAGTTTTTGCACACCCTTGGGGAGGACTGTGTCGATGTGTTGAATGAGGCGCTTTAAATCAGGGTCGATTCTTTGGGCCGGCCCAGCTGGGTTTGCCGGGGGCGGCCGCTTGATGGAGAATACGGCTGATCTCGACCTGCGCAGCCCCGCTCGGCCCTGGCCCTGGCCCTGGCCCTGGCCCTGGCGCTCCTCGTCTGGGTCCTGAGGTTCCGACGGCTGAGGTGGCTGCACCACGATGGCCTTTCCCTCCCGCACTCTGTAATTGGGATTGAAAACCACCATCGGCGTAGAGCACCTGTGCTCCGCAAAGTGGACCTCCGGGCTGAGCCAAGCGTGATGGGATGGGAACCGACCCGGCTAGCTTGCCAACAGGAGGGGGGGGGGGGAGGTACATTCAATTTTTTTAAATTGCAAACTGGTCGCGCTGCAGGCCTAGGGAGGCGCAGCTCAGGCCCCATCCCCCATGCAGCCCCCCACGTGCCCCACGTGCGCCTACCCAGCAGACTGATTCAGAAGAGCGCTCTCCTCGCCCTGTCTCTCTCGCACTCATTGGGTGAGCCGCATAGGTGCAAGAGAGACAGCGCGAGGAGAGCGCTCTTCTGAATCAGACTATAGTATAACACATTAGCCTTACATGACTTGATCAACCTGCTGCTTCCCCGGGGCCTCCAGGGCCGGCCGCAGTCCTCCGCGGACCCTGGCGCTGGCCGGGGCCGTGGGGCTGGCCGACCTGGAGACGGAGGCGGAGAGCGATGGCGCCGCGTGCTGCGCGAGCGAGGACGCGGGTCTGTCACCTGCGCCTGGCCCTAGCACGGGCCCTGGCACTGCTGGTGACCTCAGCACCTCGGTCTCGGCCGGCGTCGCGCTGACAGGGGCGGCGGCGGGGGCGGGGGAGTCCCCCATCCCCATGGCCAGGCCGGATGCTGAGGCGCTCCTGATCTTGGCCCCACTTTGCGAGCGGTCATCCTTTCCACTCCCGCCTCTCGCCGATAGATCTACGGGTAAAATAATCCGGAATCCGCGGTGTGAACACGATGCGCACCGCGCAGGTGACCCCCCTCGCCTAGCCTCGCCTCGCACCTTTGGCCTCGCTGAGCAGCCGGCCGCCGTCCTGTCCGGTCCGCTCGCGGGCCGCGTCGCCCGCCGGCGCTACCTGCGCTGTCTGCTCCGGGGCCGCGGCTGAGGCGGCCGCCGCCCGCCTGCTCGTCAGCCCCTCTCGCCCCAGCCGCGCGGCGCCCATCGCGGACACGAGGGGCGCCACGGCCGCGGCCGCGCCGGCGGCGGGGGGCGGTCTGTCGGCTGCATCGCCGTGCCCGCCCAGGCCCGACGTGGACCTTGAAGTGTCCGGGTCATGGGCGGCTGTGCTGGGGATGGCGGCCGCCTCCGTCAGCGTGCTCCGCGACGTGACCGACAAGGCCGACGTGCGCCCGAGGCCCTCCTGGTCTGCGTGGTCCTGATCGGCTCGAGCGCCACCCGCTCCCGCACCTCCTCTCTCGCCGACTCTCTCCTGGTCAGTGACGGATCGGCCAGTCATGCTTTGACGGGCGTTTTCTTCGCCATCGGTGACCTCTTCCCGGACACGACTGTTTTGGCCAACGATATTTAGGCCAGAGCTTTTGGGGCTTGCAGCTCCGTCGTGACCAATGTCAATCCGAACGGTGCCTCTCTGTCGCACTGGGCCTTGGTCCTGGCCTCCTTGTCCAGTAGGCTTCTGGAAGCTGGTTGCCCGGCCAACCTCCTCGCGACCAGCAACGCCTCCCCAAGGCACAGCGCTGTCCGCGACCAGGTTCTCTCCACCGGCGTTCCCGGTCCCGGGGCTGGGACTCGTCCCCTTGTCGAGCCTTGCGCTGCTGACGCTTCTGCTGACGGCGGACTGTTGCGACGCCGAGGACGGCGTCCGCGAGCCCGCATTCGCTGCCGAGAGGAAGCCGGCCAGGCCGGTCGTGTACACGGCGCGGTCGGACAGCGTTGTCGACACGGTCTCTCGGGACTCGGGTCGCGCAAAGCTCCCTGTCGCGCTCAGCCCGGCTAAAAACGACCGTTCTCTCGGGGGTCCGTGAGACAAAGACAGGCGCAGGAGTCCTGCCAAATCTTCCGCCGTAGCAGTGGTAGAAGGGTGAGGCGGGGGCGGGGGCGGGGGCACCTCCAGGGCCGTGGCCGGGGCAGTATCAGCTTGGCGTACTGCAGCGTGGTGCAGGGGCTCCGCACTCTCCACGCGCAGGTGGACTGCTGACGGCCCTTGGCGGGGCGGTCCAGCGGACGCTCCCCTCGGGGCCGCGCCCGCGCCCCCGCCCCCACCAACGGCCGCCGCTGAACTTCCCTCCGGCGGCCGATGACCCCCGGGACCTCCCGCACCCCCACCCCCGGGGCGCTGAGGCTGGTGGCTCGAGGGCTCCCCGACCCGAATGACGGTGTCGGCAGAGTCTCGAGAGAACCCTTGACTGCTGGACCGCGAGCCCTCCCGGGCTCGGGGGCGACTTCCCTCTCCCGGAGCAGCTGGAGGCGGTTGCGGTACGTCGTCGGCGAACACTTCGTAAGCGCTCTGCAGGGAGGGCGTGTTCCTCCTCGGGGGGCTGTCCGCCAGCACCTCGTACGCGCTCGCAACGGTCTGCTCGGACACCCTGGGGAAGTCGAGCACCTCGAAGGAACTGTCTCCTCTTCTAATTTGTGACGTCTTGCGTATTGAACCCGCTGGCGCTGGCTTGCCTTCGCGGCTGTAGGGCAAGACATTCACGAAACAAAAAAATACATAGGGAGTGTGTGTGTTCTCGTTAAATATATTTATTATTATTTTTTATCCATTATTTTTAGAATCTGGGTCGTCTCTCGACGCAACATTATTGAACTTAACCTGGCGAACCGAATATCTATGTAAGGTCGTTTCTTGAGAAAGTATGCTCACCTAGCACCCCGTCCCCTCGTCCCTCTCAATGCTGCTCGTGCCGGTTGTCTCTTGCTGTCGCTCATTTTTCAAATCGTAGACGCAGTGATCGCGCTTTTCATCTATCTAATACCTATTTAAAGGTTGGTTGACTCTAATAACCGCCTTTACAATCATCTGTATTGCTTCCTGTGCTAGTCTCATTTCCTCATCCCCAGCGCGCGAGCTTGCTCATCCTCATTTGTTCATCAACAGATCAAAAGCCACTCACACCCTTTGCTACTTTTATCATATATATGTATATATTTTTTTGGTAACGTGCGGAAAAGAACTATTGGCTTACTTTGGGGTCGATTAGGTAAAATTCAATTGGCGCGCGCCTCGCGCCTACGCCTCGAATGCTTTTTGAGAAGACGAAGAAGAAGAAGAAGACGAAGAAGAAGAATAGAGGGCTTTTGGAACTCGGATCAAAATAAAGCAGAAAGCAGCCGACTAGAATATGGCAGCAAAAGAGGCAGTTGCGAAAGGGATGAATATTCTTCTTGGAAAATGCGTGCCTTCAGTAAAAGCCAATGCCTCCAAATTCAAAGTGAAGAGACTTGTGCTCGATACATATTTGAATATGGTAAGTGCCTTCTGGATGGTGTGTACGAAGTAAGGTTAGGTCAGTACAATTTAATAATTTTGTTTTAAAACTTGATGTTACTTTTTGGTTGTTTTTTTGGGGGGGTCTTTTGGAACAGTATTTCAACGAATATGAGTACATTTTCGCCCATGATCCCCAAAAAATTTGCAAGAATGGTGACACTGTTCTTTTAAAAAAGTTGCCGGAAAAACTCACCACATTAATTACTCATAAAGTCGATAGAATAATTTATCCTTTGGGAGATATTACAGACCCTGTTACGGGTAAAAAAGTCACCTTCATCCACTACCGGTTAGTCTTTAACTTACTTATTTCGCTAGTACTGTTAAATTAAGAGTTCCACAGAAAAAAATAAAAATCATGGGTGTGACTATTTCCTTGCAGAGAACAACAAGATCAAGAAGATGAAATGTATGGTGCTCTGCCCACTCGCTTCCAGTATGATAAAGCTCCTCCAAGAGGATGGCAAGAGGACAAGAGAGACTTGACACACAGAGAGTCTTACATTAAATTTAATGAAGATGGAAAGGAGCAAAAATATGCAGTGTGAGCTGACACTTATCTGATTGTGGGGACTAATTCTACATAGGAAAGGTATTCTGTAGATTATTTTCATTGTTGTTTTGTCCTTTGAATGTGCATTTTGCTCGGAAAACTCTACAATCAAATAAAAAGTGTATACCAAGGACACCATATCAGGGTAAATTTCATTAGCCAGATAAGTTAAAATCGTTCAGCCAGCTGAAGTGACTTGTATATTTAGATATAACAGAATTTTCAACAATTCAATTCAGTATTGCAAATGCAAACAGGTTTGTACTTTTATCTTTACCATAAAACATCAGGACATTCATGTTAAATAGTTTCAGCCAAGATTAAAAATGAAAACCGTAGCTACCACCAAATCAACAACTCACATTGTCCCAAGAGCTTATAATTTTTCTACTTTAAAAAAGTGCTGTTAAACTATTTATTTAAAATTCTTAGATTTTTTTTATATTTTGGGGGGGGACTTGCTACACTCATCAGTCCCCACAAGGTACACAGGTGGTAGCTACTACTTTTACAGTTTGAGCAGTTTTAAACCACACAATAGCAAACACTGGTGATGGAACGCTCTTTCACATATAAATAATTGCCAAATTCTTCCTCAGCAATGGCACATGAAAGAGGAAAGCTTGATTGTATAAAAGAAGTTTATGTAAAAACAAGATTAAGTGGCCACTTAAGTAGTGACAAGGGACAACTCCTAAAAAGTTCCGGGGCACTAACCCAAAAATACATTGAAAAACGGGTGCACAGAAAGAAAACGAGAGGTAAATGACTAGTCTTCTGATATCCGCGGTAGGAAAGGTACCAAGGCTGCAAATTTAAGTTGAATGGACAAACATTAAACAGTTTGTGCTCACACAAACTCAAATATTGGAACTTGAAAGTTCAAATTGATCAACATAAAAGCCACAAAGTACTTTATGGATGGTATTCCATAGTTGGCAAAATTAGAAAAACAGGACAAAATCCTTTGTATAACAAAATTACACATATGTGAGAAGAATGTGTTGATTTTATACTTGATTTTGATAGTTATAATACTGTGTTCCATTCTACAATCTAGGTTTGTACAATAGGTATCACTGGTTTAAATTGTAAACTGGGCTCAAGATGCATACTCAAAAATGAAAAAGTCACAAAATTTCCTTTAAATTCAACCAATAAACCCCTAAAGATCGTAAAAACTAGTAATGCTCAGGAAGCAGTTCTACAATAAACAACAAGAACAGTGCCACGTATAAAAGAAAAAAAAAAACAGGTCGATTTTAAAATTTTAGTGAATTTGAATCAAAATGGATAAAATCATACAAATAACCATCTTATGATGAAAAAATTAAATTACTATAGAAACAAGTTTGAAAATGCTGAAAAGAAAATTTCAATTCTCAAGCACTTCATTTGGATACAGAAGATTGTCTTTGCAAAATACAAAAAAGAACACATACACATACAAAAAAAAGTAACATGATTTGACTAAGCATTGCAAAAGTTGGTACATATACGTAACAAATAAAATCACAGTCATGAAAATTCATCCATGTAGGTCCATGGCCTTTGCAAGCACGAGGGAAGTTCTTTTTCACAGTTCAGAGCAATCTAATGCTTATTCTGAGACAGCAGTTGCACATAGCATGTTCACTATAAGATCAAAAAAGGAAAATCCTCATTATCCTACATGCCATGTGACAAGTTACATTACAATATCAGTCATTTTTCATAGAATTAAATCCTGATTATGAAATTGAATAATTCCTACACTTTATATAACTGAATTTTTCTGCATAATCCCAAAATTTATACAGGAATCAACAAGACGAATTTTCACACATATATGTGCAAAGATTCTTTGGTATATCAGGAAAGCAAATGGGTTGCACTTTGCCTAATGCTGCAAGTGTTGGAAACCATGAGCAGTAACAATCACAATCAAATTGAAGTTCAATTTGTAAGCCAAAGTCCCCCTCCACTGTTAAAATAATTTTTATAGCAGCACTTAGACCTTAATGGCAACTTGAAGAACAAGCTTAAAAATATGACTCAAGACAAGAATTCCCTTTCTAGTGCTGCTCCCATCATGTTCCAGTCTCCATCATCCATCTCATCAGGATCGGGAGGATCTTCAGATCCAGGACTTTCAGATCCGTTTTCACCAAGATCAAGATCACTAGGAAGGGCTTCACCCCTTCTGAATTTAGTGCTAGGCATGTCTTCACCCTCCTCATCACCATCAGACTCCGTAGCAGTTCCAGTTTTGTATTCTTGACGTTTCCTCTTCAAGTCATGTTTTCCCCAACCATGAGGGTGTTCTCCTGCAAGAAATATGAATCGTTCCGTTAGCTACTGAATACACATCCCAATAACAGCTAGAGACTCAAATGCCTTTAAATTTGATGATTACTTTATTTCTTACCAGAAAGAGAATCTGCAGAGGAACTACTAGAATCTGAATCATCATCCGATTGTTTTTGGCCTGGAGGCAATTTATGTGGCGGTTGACTATCTCCTTCACTCTCAAGTTCCATTTCAGGAACAGCAGATGCTTTACTTTTTTCACTGTTTTCTTCCTCTTCACCATCACTTTCTGAGTCATCAGAGATGTCATCAACCTCTTTACCCATCTTAGCAATTTCATCAGATGAGAAAGAAACAAACAGCAAAGGATTTATGGTATCCATAAATCTTCCACTTGAGGTTCTGCTCCTTCCAGAGCTGAAAAGTTAGATAGGAAGACAAATATTACAAAGAAGAGGAATTTAAAAAAACAGCTTAGCTTGAGTCTCCAGAAATTCAATCTGGTATATTACCTTGTTGATGGTTCAACTGTGTTTTCCCTGGCCCCTGGAGTATGTTCAGGGCTTCCACAATGTGGAGGTGGATGTCTTGTGCCAGCCCGATTTCGGCTTAAAGGAAAAACCTTCTCATCAACTCGTTCCCACCTTTCTGCACTGACCCACAACCAGTCTGCTGTTACCATACAAACATTTTTCATACGCCGAGCCGAATTTACCTGGAGGCAGAACAGAATTTAAGAATCACATACAGAAGTTAAGAGGGATGAAGTGAGAGCTGTGTACAAACAATAAAATTATTACCTTGGCAGTGCCTGGTCGAACAGCCACTAAATGTGTGGTGTTCTTCTTTAAATCCTGTGTTACACAGGCACCCAGAGAGATAGCAACTTGGTAAGCCCTGCTTTTTTCTAGAGGAATATTGTTTGGGACCAAGCCACTGAAAACTAAATTTGTACCCTTCAAAACTCTTTTACGAACTGAAGGGATGATGTTCTTCATGTCAGGTCTCTCACCAGCATCCATCCTGTCATAAAACTCTTTGTGTATCCTTTTCAAAATTTCCTCCAGGTATAGAAGATAATCATCATGGTCAGGCACTTCTATTTCATCAGTGCCTATTTTACCAGTTTCTTTAACTGATGAGCTTGGTTTAGAATCCACAATCTTTTCACTGCTCTTTTCAGTTTTGTCTTCACTGTATTGCAGACCAGATGCACAATCCTCCACTTTTCTTTGAGTATCATTCACAGGTTCACCACACTCCCCCTCAGTTGTTTCAATACATGAATCTTGTTGCACCTTTACACTGATTTCAGTGGCTTCAGGTGCTTTGGTATCATTACTCATTGTTTGAGTATCTTGTTTACAAATATCTCCTAACTCTTCATTGACTTCAAGAGCTTCCTTCATGTCCTTATTGTCTTTATTCAAACTAGCCCTAACGTCTTCCTCAGGGTTTTGGCTGCCACTTTCTTCATTATCAATGATATTATGAGCTGAATCTGCAGCAGGTGGACATGAATCCTCCTTTGAGCCTTCTTCAGATTGTATTGAGCTCTCACAACTTTCCTGTTTGCTTTGGTCATTTTTCTCTCCAATCTTTTTTTTCACCAGATCCATTGCATCACACTGAGAGGTTTCACTTGACTCATCTACATTATTAGGGCGGAATATATCCGTGCCCTTTTTACCATCCCCTAGAGGAACAGAATTTGTGTGTTTGATGTTATTTTCATGGTATTCAACAGACAGTAAAGAAAACATTTTTAGAGGGAAAAAAAATGGATTTTGAAGAATGACAGAGAAACCACATACCTAGGCAACTGAAATCATATTCACCCTTATCGTCATTTTCTTGCTTTGATAAACCAGGAGGAGCATTAATATCACCAGTATGTTGAAAGAAGTGATAGGGCTTGACATGAATCAGATTTGGAGCAAAATTCCAAACATCTTCACGATCATCTATGATGCAAACCATGTCATCCCCACAAGGGAATAAGGCTCTAAAACAAAGAGGACACAAAAATCAAAAATAAATCATGATTAGTAAAAAAGTAAGCGGTTTGCTGACTTCAAATAAATATTTTATCATTTTGCTGGAAGAAAAAAAATGCTGCACAACTAACTTTAAGTTTGCTGTTTTTGAATTGGCACTGACACATTCATCTCTTGATAGAATACGATGAGAAAAGTATTGACCATCTGGATCTAAGAACATTGCAATCTTGTGAGCATACATTCTAGAGCCAAATGTGCAAATGTGCAGTTCATAATATTTGCTCATTTCTTTCAGGAAATTTTGAGTGCCTGGTCGAAGACGAGTATGATGCCAGGGAGACATACTTCCATGTAATCTAAAATGGTAAACATCCTGAAACCAATAACACTCACATTATTACATGTAAAATCAATAATTTAATTTTTGGCTTTTTATTTAACTTCAACATATTCATACCTTTAAGTTTGGTGGTATGTTGTCGTTGGTTGTGTGAATGAGAGTTTGATCCAGATCAACCAAAAGTACCAGTTTTTTGTTGGCTAAGAGCCTTTCTTCATCAGCCTTACCCAAGATTTGTGCTTGCTACACAAAGATTATGAAAAATACATGGATTTACTTAATATATAGATACAAAAAAATACAGCAAGTTACATACACAAAAAGTGTTTGAGATTTTGGATTGCTATGTGGGTCTAGACTTACTTCAGCATTGACTTTAAGTTCCGGAATACTATGAACCATTGGAATGGAAGCAACGTTTTGATCATTACAGCTTTCGTCATTTCTTAGATCAGCCCCACACTCAGCACACATATCCTTCATGACAGTTGGGTGGGTACATTTCTCAAGTTCAAGAAGAGGATGTCTGTAAGAGACAGATGAATATGAGCTCATGATTGTCACACAATACATACTGTTCCCTTGCAGGGTTCACACTGGGTCTTAGTTTTCATTTTCCCTGACTTTTCTATGATTTCCAGACAAAGAAAATAAATCGTCTCATCATGAATTTTAGAATAGCACAAGCGAGAAGAAAATTCAAAATGCTTGACTGTTATTGCACATGGAATCACATCTTTGAATGTTTTCCTGACTTTACATAAATTTCCCTGACATTTACATGACAGTGTGAGCCCTGCCTTAGCGAGCAAACTTCTTCGGTACACATAACTACACATTACAATTTTATAGATACAGAAGCTTCAAGAAATAACTGATGTGACTGATAATGAGAATTAAGAATGTTTGCAAATAATAAATAAAGGTACGATATTTCAAAAAAATAAAACAAAATGACTAGAGGAGATAAACAATGAAAGCAAGATCTTTTAACATCAATTTCTACTACACATAAAGTGCAGAACTAACGGATTATTGACAATGGTTAGAAATCCTCGCCAAATACCGATATTGACAGATGAAAAGTGAAATGACAACAAGGCGTGACACAGCCTTGAACGAAAACTGTAGGTTGATGAACAACGAGGGCAATAAATTGACACAATAACATAACCTACAACTTAAGTCTCCGTACAAGTCTTGTTTGAAAAGGGGGCCATAGACGCAATGAGGACGGACATTTTTGTTCTTGGCTACTTCAACAAGTTGACATAATTTCTAAAAAGGTCGTATCTGCAATATATAATAAACCTACCCTGGTTGAACAACATCTCCCTCCTTTGCGAGCAGCTTGCGCACAGTCCCCACGGCAGTCGCCTTTAACTTCAGTACTTCGGGCTTTCCATTTCCAGGACTTGTGTCGTATAGAAGTATAACGCGTCCAATAGACACGATTGCGCCTTCTTTCACTTTCCATTTGGAAATTTTTATACAATTTTCCAAAGTAAGAGAGAGAACGATAGAATTTACGCTCATCGTGACGAACTCGCGGTCCCACCGCTATTGAGAAGCTAGAAGGAAGTCGGGGTCTGATTGGTGGGATAGATGAGAATCGAGCGTTCAACCAATCCCGTGACTCCTTTCAAACAACCGGTCATACCGCAGTACACCGGACAGATTTGAAATTCAGTACTGTTTGCAGTGAACTTAACTTAAACTTAAAGGAAGTAAGAGCAGTGTTTCAAATCAAAAAGTTTTGTAGTTTCCTCCTTTTCCGAATGAGTGGAGAACTGTTTTAGAGCTTCTTGCCGCTTATGGGTATGTGTCAGAGTGAACATAGCTCACAACTTGTTTGCTCCTTCATGTTTGGGTTAAGTTTGACTTGTATTAAAAATAGTGAACATTGAAAAAAAAATATTAAAAAAATCACTTTTTGTCTATCTTTGTCATATATTTTATTGCCTATTTCTATTTAAGTGGGGAAGAATTTTCCAGGATATTATGAAATCGCACAATTCTATTTTGTATTATTTTGATTCTACTGCTCTCTGTACACGACCTTTTAATATCTCTCTTTTCCCATTCCCAGATGTTCTCCAATGCCTGCCTGTTGTGATGTTGACCACTTACGCTAGACAACTGCTGCAATGAGTTTTGTATCACCTTCACCGCCCAAAAAGCTGAGAAGGAGAGAGCAAAGCGATAGCACAATTGGACAAGGTGCTCCAAATGCGGCATCAACTCCCTATAATACTCCATTTAAAAGCAGAAATCAGAGTCTGTGCCAACCAAATGTGAAAGATGCACAGGTTAAAAAGGCTGTTCAGCAGCTTAAAGGTACTGAATTCCTTTGTTATCTACCATAATTCCTACTTTCTTAAGCCCCATTACATATGATGTTTTTGTACTCAGGCCTCCTTCATAAGCAGTGGTATATTTTCAATGTGTCCCCTTTATTCAACATGGATTACAGTGAAATTGCGTTAAAGCGATATGCTCGCAGATTGAAAACTAAGCTCGCGTCTAGGTTGTCAGAGACAAGTGCCATTGAATATAATGTAACTTATGCCATGTATAAAAATTTACAACTAAACGATTTTGATCACAATGCAATTGAGGTTTGTAAACCTACTAGAGGGAATTTTAAAATTTTCCTCTTCCACTTAAAAATTACATTTTTAAAATTATTTTGAACTGTGATCACAGATATCGGTGGAAAAAACTATGGAGAGTGGCAAATGTTCCATAGTTTACAATGCTATTTTATTGTCCTGGGGAGCTGAAAGAGAAATGCAACCTGAGAATGCTGTATTTTTACCAATACTCATTTGTCATGGTTTGAAAAGTATGTTCCTTTCATTTTCTAAACATCTGCATAAATTTTTAGCTGGTACCTAGATTTTATTGTTATTTTCCTTGTTATCTAGCCATAATCAAACAAGTTCATATTGAGTTTCAATTGGTCCATGACTGTTTTGTTAATTCTTTTGACTTGGGTGATGAAGAAATGAGATTACTAAGTGCACATATTTTTGATAATTGGACATATTCTGAAGGAGATGTGGTCAAGTTAAGCTACTGTCTACAACAATTTAAGAAGTCTGGAGTACTTGACATTTCTCTTCCTTGCTTTGTGTTGTCCAATCTTTGGAAATGGTAAGAATACACCTCAAAATTGTGGTTAAGTTTCTGCAGATATTTGTATTTATGCCTGCTTGTCAACTGTGTTCCAGCATTCATAAAAATTCAGCAAGGGAGTTGACTGATGATGTCACAACATTCTGGACTGAAATACATGACCACACCTATCGGGCCTTTGGCATCGATTTAGGGAACTGCACTTTGACCAAAGTTACACTGCCTGACATATCCTTCACCAATGAAGTGGTATGTATTAAAAGAGTTTTTCCCTTCTTTTTTTCCCTATCATATGCTTACCTCTGATGTAAACTTTTTTAAATTAGGTATATCTGAAGAAGAAGGAACAAATGTATCTTGTGTTAAGCTACTTAATGAACTTGCTGAATCATCTTACCACAGTGGCTCCACTTTTACATGAAAGTCCATCTTAGAAGTGCTGAAAGTTTCCTGGCAATAAATTCTATCATATGGAGATTACAATCTAGGATGTTAAGTTATTTTAAGTAATTTTTTAAATCATGAAATGTCACTTTATTTTAATTAATGACAATACACTTTTAAGTAACACATTCAATGACATTCTCCATCTCCTACCTGGAATAAGGAATTACTTCATTTTCTATACTTTACATTTCTTGCCCGCTTGAAAATATGTTCTACAAATTAAGATTTCCAATGAGGCAGAATGAATTTTAGGACAAGACAAAAAAGACCACACTAAATGAATAGTCTAGAATAGGAAATTGAGGGGAATGTTCACTCATGTGCTTTAACACATCAAACATCATTTCCATTTTAATTAAAATCAAGTTGTGTAAATTAAAATAAAAATAGGACAAAATAATGGCAAAAACTTAGCAACATTTTAGAAAGTTTTAATACAGACAGGAATTTATGTAATCAACAAAGAAGACTACACCTGAGGAAACTGCTGAATCAGATTAGAGAGTGGTGGAGAAGCATCATTAGGACTAGGAAATGTCACACCAATCTTACATAAAAGCCAACTAATTAGAATAATATTTTTTTTTTTAAGATTAACTTTGGTAACACCCATGCAGCATACAGCAGTGGGCACTCCAACATTCAATCAGCACATTGCACATCCATTCATCAATGAAACATGTCTCAACAGAAAACTTTTCAAACACATCGGAACTTAAGACTATGGATAATAAGATAAACAATTAATGCTGAGAACTGCAGAGCTTCATTGATCACACTGTTTATATAATGCAAAAAAAAAAAATATTAAATGACATGATTTAAAAAACAACTAAAAACAGGCAACACTCATGTCAAATAGACACATTTTCACAAAAGATATCAGTCACAATATCTTAAAAGGAAGAAAAAAATAGAAAAGAAAAAGGATAGAGATTGAGAAAGATTCAATGAGGTACAGAAATGCACAAACCATTCAGTTGTTGCTCTGTTACTTCCTGGGTTTATTTTTGTTTATAAATTTATTTCTTTTCAATATATGATGAACAATATGGGTAAAAGAAGAAGCTTTAATTGAATTTTTGTGTTTTAGGTGTTACAGCATCATACGGTCCACAGCATCAGAGAATCGTAACGGAAATGAGAGCGGACAGAAATGATGCAGTACTGTGAAGAAGTCTACTCTAGTGCCATCAGAATTGCACAGATTACTAGAATACAAAGCATGCACTTTCTAAAAATCACATAAGAGGAAAAAACAAGTTTCAGCACGTATTGCTAAAAACTTGAAATTTCATTCACATGGTTTACATTGAGTCTTTAACTTCTGTTTGTTCCATACTCTTAGGAGGCCAGTTCCACAGAATTGTAACTTAATCTTATATATTAAGGAAGAATAGCACATCCAATGAGCTTTTAGTGCTTACACTGCTTGAATAGCAAATAAATATGCCATCTTATCATTTTTCCTTACTAGCATTGACCAACAATTAACAAAAATATAGAGGTTTTGACAGAGCTGATCACGGGTTTAACTTCTTGAATTTGTGCTGGCCTTGGTCATGCTGCCATGGGCTTTTCCATTCAACTTGTGCAAATGCATAAGTGTCCTTAGCAGCAGCCACCTCCCTGACCAGCCCCTTGTCCACTCTGTGGCAAGTTGGGGTTTGTTGGTGAATGCTGGGGCCCGATTTTGATACCATTAGCCTGGAAAAATATTCAATAATCAGTATATTTCTTACTTGGTGAATACAAATACTCAAATGTGTTGAATTACCTCATTATTGATGTCAAATACACCTTCTTGGATCTTCTCATAGATCTCTTTAGCGGTATTGATGAAGGCTTCTTCAACATTTGCAGCAGTCTTTGCTGAAGTTTCCATGAAAATTAGACCATGTTCATGAGCAAATGCTTCGCCCTCCTCTTTCTTCACTTCTCGGCGAGTTTCCAAGTCACTAAAAAATGGGTGCATTAAAAAGTTTGCCACTAATAGCACCAAACGGACTCAAGAGTGGCTATCAAAATAACGGCAAGAGTTCTTTTACCTCTTGTTTCCAATAAGCATAATGACCATGTTGGAATTTGAATGCTGACGGGCATCTTCAAGCCAAGTAGTGAGATGATTGAAAGTTTCCCGTCTGGTGATATCATACACCAGTAATGCACCAGCAGCTCCACGGTAATATGATCGTGTAATTGAGCGGAAAGCCTCCTGACCAGCCTACAATTCAAAACCATAACTAATTAACAAAGAGCAATTCTTTAGAAAGTTAAAAATGTTAAGTACATATTTAATGAGGACCTTAAATAATACAATGGTCAGGGAATACAGTAGTTACTTACAGTATCCCAAATTTGCAGTTTAATTTGCTTTCCGTCAATTGTAATCATTCGTGCACCAAATTCTACACCTACAAAAAGAAGAAAATGTATTGTCACCTCTAAATCCCAGGTGAAATAAGTGAACCCATCTCTCTAAATATTGCACAGAACATTTAACTGGCCTGAACAGTGTCATAATTTCAGTCTGAACTGGAAGTACCATCATCAAGTAAACAGCCAAGAGAATACAAGCAACCTACCACTAGTCAACCTACCAATGGTGAGGTCATGGACCGGCTGGAAGCGCTTATCAGTAAATTGGAGGAGAAGGCATGATTTGCCAACACCTGAAACAAAATGATGTACATACACAGCCATTTAAACCCAGTATATTGATACTTGCAGAATGCTCTAGCACTCCCACTCATCCCCCATGCTTCTTAAATTACCACAATGTTAATGCATGGATGAAACCCCTCCTCATCTCACCTCTTGAGCTGCTATCCGTAATTTAATTTAGTTTATGCTACAGACTTGAGACCTCAGCGGCACCTCCAGGAAGTATATGTGTGAGTCACCCATGAGCAATGAGCAAGGAGTGGTATTGTGTAAGTCCCGCAAGTACAAAAGATAAGTTCTATGTTTAAAGATTGAAGCAAGTTCATAGCCACATATATTATAATCTGATTTGAGGCTTAGTAATTTCCTTCATTACCACAGTGAAGCTAAAGAAAGATGACAATAAATTCGGTTTCTTTTCCTTTTATGAAAGAGGTGCTTCATGAGAAGTACTAACAAATCAGGGCAACTTGTGACAACAAACTGGGACCGCCAACAGTATCAGAACAATGAAATTGACAGGAGCAGAAGACGAATGGGCACCTTATGGTGACAAGAACATCTGACAGTGCTCAAGAGTTGGGTTGAGGAGATGGACTATATTAATAAATATTTAAAAAGGCACACTTTACTCATTTCACGAGCAGTATTGGAAAAGAAAAGGCTATGAGCAGGAAAAATACAAATACATCGCAAAACCAGCTTGTCCGAATTTTAGGCCTAAAATGTTGAAAACTGAAAAATCACGAATCCATTGTTCTTGGTCTGACTTACCCGTGTCTCCGATGATTATGTATTTGAACAAGTAGGCATAAGACATCTTCGCAAGATGAGTGTCGAATCTATTTATCAAGAAACAGAGATCAGATTCTTCCAGCTGACTTCAACCCTTCAGTAAGATATACAATACTGTTCTGAAGCACTCTCTGCAGCTCTACGTCACGAAGTAAATACGCAGCAACCAATCAACACAAGACGTTCGTCATTTGTCTTCCGCCTTCTGCTCGCTTCTGCTCCAACTTTTTTTGATGTGAATTGTACAAAGATCTCCCTGAACTGTTCTAGATTTATACCTTAAACGTAAAGTTCGATAAAAATAATTCAGATATATATTTTATCTTGGAATCTGTCGCATGCCCTAATCTTTAAAATTTTCATCAGTTGGTCACATTTCTTTGCCGTACGTACAGTCACAAACAAGCATTACTATCTTAGCAAGGCAATTCTCTTGTTTCATTTCACCACGTATTTTTTTTTTACTTAATTTTTCACTATTGCGAAATCTTGTTTTCCGCATTCTTTCCGCGTGTTTTCCATAGATTGTATGTGAGTCTCTACGCTCACGGATTTTTTGGAATCATTTTTATTGTTATACAGGTGCAGCCGGTCATGAATTTCACTTGAAGTTTTCTGTCGCCCATCTATTTATTTTCAAGGCAATCGAAAAAGGAACGAGAAAAAAAAGCTGGACAATGCTGTGGTCCAGAGCAAAGTCAGCAGCAAAGGTGCTCATTTATATTTCTCGCTTGACGCTGTCTCATTACAACTTTCATATCATATCATTGGTTATGTTTATGTTATTGGAATTTTCTGTGCTCTCTGCAAATTTCTCTAAAATGCCCGCAGCTGTGCCAGCCTGCATTGGCTTTCGTGACCAGGAACAACCTTCTTCATGTCACCCCATCACAATATTTAAACTTGGTTCCCATGGTCATAGAACAAACAGGCCGTGGTGAAAGAGCTTATGACATTTATTCACGTTTACTCAAGGAAAGAATTATATGTGTGATGGGTCCTGTAAGTAATCTGCAAGACTGCTTGTCTGTACGCACAGAGAAACCGGGTTTGTTCATTTCATTAATTGCCATCCACAGATTAACGATGATTTGTCATCACTAGTCGTAGCTCAACTTCTCTTTTTGCAATCTGAAAGCAGCAAGAAACCAGTTCATATGTATATCAATAGGTATGCTCCATTGAATTACAAGCTTATCAGATCACTTGCAGAAATGTTTTGAATGATTTTTGGTGTTCCCTCCCAGCCCAGGAGGCAGTGTTACTGCCGGATTAGGTATTTACGACACAATGCAGTATATACTTCCACCAATTGCTACATGGTGTGTTGGACAAGCATGTAGTATGGCAAGCTTGTTATTGGCTGGAGGGGCTCCAGGCATGCGTCATTCCTTACCACATGCACGTATCATGATTCATCAACCATCTGGACAGGCAGTGGTATGTAGTAATCTGTTTTTTCTTCTTAAATAGGGAACATCCTTTGTGCTTTTATTTAGTTGACAACTTCCTGTTTATTTGCTCTAGGGACAAGCCACAGATATTGTTCTTCAGGCAGAAGAAATAATGAAATTGAAGAGATTAATAAATAATTTATATGTAAAGCACACCAACTTGCCATTAGAGACAATAGGTATATATCTTTTCATATCAATCTTTTTCTTCTAAAAATTCAATCAGTTAACTCATTTATCATTTTTTTTACACGACATTTTAGAGGCAAATATGGAGAGAGATAAATTTATGAATCCTCAAGAGTCAAAAGAATTTGGACTTATTGACAAAATTTTAGATCAGCCACCGAAACATGGAGAGCAAAAAGATGAATCAAACTCTCAACACCAACAACCTCATTCTGCTTGAGAAACACACTCAGCTTCATGTGCTGAAAAATTGCATTTTCCATTAGCTACTTGAGACCTCTTGTCAATCTCAAATCTGTTGTTATCAGTGTGGACTTTCACTTTTGTAATAAACGAGTTTCACTGTACTTTTAACCACTTGCCAATTTGCTGCAGCACATTAAAAACTCTTGACTTGGACCAGAGTACGCACAAGGCTCTTCATACTCACAAAACCAATGTGCGCCAATCGAAATATCGCGCTGGTCCCCAGAAGCAAAATTTCACATAATTGCTTGAGATAAAATTATGTAGCTTCACAGTCCAGTCGCAATGCAAAATCCCCTAACGTCAACACGTTGTGTGCACTATGTCTACCTTTCGAAAGGCGCGGGCAAAGTTCGCGCATGCGCAGTGACCACTTGTGGACGTGAGGCTGTCTCCGAAAACAAGTGGTGGCTGTGCCCTTCCTCCCTCCCCTTTCACCCCCCTCGCCGCTTTTGACGATAACAACATGGCCGCCGAGAAACGCAGCCCCGCGGTTCGTGGCGCACTTTCGGAGACATCTCAGCTTAGAAACGGTTCCATCATGGCGTGTAAATAGGAGGACGGGAGTGCGCAACGCGACCGTGTGTTCAAAAATGACTGATTAACTAGGTTTTTGCGTGTTTTCTAGTGTGATTTGTGGTGGAAAGTGAGTTTGAGTGCCTTGGATTACCGAAAATGGCTCAAGAACTTGTTCTACACAGCCCTGTTGGTGCAGAGCCCGTTGTTTATCCCTGGCCACTCAGCTCGGGAGGAGTAAGTGTGATCTTGCCAGTGATGTGATGTGCTGTTGTGGAAAGTGCGATGCGAGTGCATCTGTTTCGAAGAATACATATGTCGTGCGTTTTCTATTTGACCGTCACGTTTGGCTGCTATGAACGTGCCTACTAGTGTTTCGTACAGTATCCCGTTTCGAGTGGTGGATAAGCGATTTTGTGTAGGAAGGTCTCGTCTGTGCGAAATAAAAGTTCAGACTCTTTCGTACTGTATTTTTGCACGTTTCTTTACTGTACTTTTTATTGCACTCAGTGCTGTTGAAATTTTGAATCCACTCCATGAAATTGTTAGTTTTCAGTTTACGAATTCTAAGTGGTTTCATTCTGCTTTGTGGGTTAAGGTTAATGGCCTACCCCAAAGGATCCAGCCCGAAATTTTAAAATAAAATTTGAAGTTAATGTTTTTTTTATTGATTTTATTTAATTTTCATGATTTGGGTGCAATATTAAGAGTAAAACATTCTTTTAATAAAGTTCAATTGCTGTTTTTAACCGTTATGATCATTGTGAAAGTAACAGGTTTTCATAGTAGTTTTAATAGGTTCATTTTGTTCATATTTTTATTCTGTTGAACTTCATGATCTCTCACAGATATTCTACAACTTTCTCACTGTATTTAGGTCATTCCGTTTTTTTAATGTGGACTTCCTGACAAATTTTGATGACATCCTCAAATCAGTGCAATTAATAATGAGCTACAACATTTATGCTGTCTTAACATTATTTGTACTTTATCTTTTTATGCAAATTTGCATGCTGCTGTAAAATATTCAATATAACACTTTAATTTTCCTTTTGGGATGTTATTCAGTAACGGTCATTTAGTAAACGTCAGTCTTGGTTAACTTGCTCTAGATTTAACTTAAATATAGCACCAAAGATAGTTTTCATTTTAACAGTATAAGCTGCTTATAACATTCCCAAACTTGCACCAAAAGTACAAAATTGTTGGCGGAAAATGCTAGAGAGGGACGCTTATACATGAAATAAGTCTCTTGGGTACACAGAAAATGTGATGCAAAGGCAGGAAACGTTACGATTAGGGAATGTTACTGGCAGATTTTATTGTGTTTCAAATGTATTCTGTTGGAACAGGTTCTCCCATCATTAATTTCCTTTTCATCTGACATGTTTTGTCTATTGATCATTTATAGCATGTTTTTATTGATGCATTATCTGAGAAGTGGTTTTTCATTGTATTCTTAACTGCTTTTATTCTTCGAAATCTCCGTTTCCAAATAGAGCAATGATGCACTGGAAAAACAAAGGTGCTATATAGCACCCTTTTTGGGGTGCTATTGAATTTTTTTGGGTGTTAATAAACTAATGCCTTTGTAAAGGCATGATTAGGGCCAAAAATAGCACCTTTGGGAGGCGATAGCGCCTTTCTAAAGGCACTATTTCACTAACACCTTTAAAAGGCATTAGGTAGCACCTTTGTTTTTCCAGTGTAGTAGTTAAAGAACATTTTCGGGTAATGCGTCTGCAGCAACCCTTTTAATAACTAAATTAACTGCCTCAAAAGCCACTTGCTCAATTGCTCTCTTTGACTTTATTAGAACACACCTCTAATATGTCTTCCTTGTGTTTGTCTGTGCAGGACAAAAGCGATGGTGCTGTTGAGATTGTTGACACGATCAGGTATGTTGGTATTGTAGGGTTTAAAACCTGCTGTGTTTAGGCTCCTAGTCTAACTCACTTTTTCTCAGAAGTCTCTTAGTTGTTGTCTAATTATTGAGATTCGATAGTTCATGCCCCTAATTTTACCTGAAATTTTACCTGAAATTTTAACTGAAAATCCCCTGCTGTCAGCTCCTATTTCTTTAAGTTGTGTGTGTGTGTGTTTTTTTTTTTAATATTCTTTTCCTTTTTGATATCCTGGATGTACCATACTATTTTGACAAAGTTGAGGTGTTCTCGGTTAGGGTCACACTTTATCAAGACATACGACGTGCTGTACGGTGCTGTACTTGCCCCCTCAGCCACTGAGCAGCTGTGCGCCACACCACCCTATCCCTTTAAATGAACGTCCCTCCATGTCTGTGTGCGCGGTCTGCTGGCAGCAGGGGTGTGCCAGAGGCGGCCGCGGCCGGTGCGGTGGCGCGCGGCGCGCGAGGCTGCGTCGGGTGCGGGCGGGCGTGTGAGTGTGAGTGTGGGACAGGACAGGCCACCTCACGTCGCGGTCGCGGCCGTCCGTCCCTCCCCGTCCCCGTCCCGTCCCGTCCCGCCCCTGGCCACTGGGCCGCGAACATCGGCAACGCCGCGTGGAATCGGCTCCGGATCGGCACATCGGCACCGCGCTCGGCTCTGCTCGGGTCCATTCGTCCACTCTTGATGCCCCCCCCCCCCTCCTTCCCCCGCCCCGCCCCACCCCTGCCGGACTTCCAGGAGGAGGGCGGGGGCGGGGTCGCGGGGGAGGGGTGGAGCTGACAGGGGCGGTGCATCCTGCAAGGTCGCGAGCGCTGCAAGACGTTTCGGTGGTGACCGGTTGGCCGAATCGCACGCGCACGGGCCATCTCTCCGTCTCTCCTGCCCGCCCACTCTCTCTCTCTCTCTCTCTCTCTCTCTCTCTCTCTCTCTCTCTCTCTCTCTCTCTCTCTCTCTCTCTCTCTTTCTTTCTTTCTCTCTCTCGCCCCCTCTCACATGCACTTGCCCAAGCGGCAACGTGGCCGCGGTGCGAGTGCGTTGCTTCTTGAACGCAGCTGTCCGTCGCGAAGGCGGACCTCCTCGCGGCCCCGTGAAGGCCCGTCGCGCCGCAGACTTATTTCAGGGCGCCACGGTTGCCCCGAGCTGCTTGGCCGCGGCAGAGGGTCGGGTCGGGTCGGGCTGCGGGTCGGGGCGGTGGCGGGATCATCGGTGCCCCCCCCCCCCCCTCCGTGCGAGGCCACCTGTCATACCCCGTGGTCATACCTCGAGGGTGTCCATTGTCAGCGCCTCCTAGCCCGACCTCTGTCCCTGTCGGGGCGTTTACAGTTAAGGGTCTGCGAGACGGCCGGGGTCGGCCGGGGTCGGTCGGGGTCGGAGCGGCGGCGGCCGCGGGCCGGAGAGCGGCGGCGGTGGCTCGCGTCGGCCGAGCGGCCAGGGATTTGCGTATTATAGCTGTATGTCAAAAGCAAAGTGGGTAGACCTTTATATTTTCGGAAAGGGGAAAGAACGAGGATCATTTTTCTGCTTTTGACATACAGCTATAATACGCAAATCCCTGGCCGCTCGGCCGACGCGAGCCACCGCCGCCGCTCTCCGGCCCGCGGCCGCCGCCGCTCCGACCCCGACCGACCCCGGCCGACCCCGGCCGTCTCGCAGACCCTTAACTGTAAACGCCCTCGCACTCATACGGCGCGAGGACACAACGAAAAGCTGCTCACCCCGCTGGTCTAGTTCCGCCTCCTCCTGCTCACCGCCCACGCTAGTTTTCTCCACAGTGATTCCAGGACGGCCCCCGCTCCCTCTTTCCCATCTCCTCGCCCGTGTCCAGTCGGGGCCCGCAAAGCATGTACCACCACCTTACTGCCTAGCGGACATCGCCCCCTCCTTGTTCCCCCTGCCCCCTCCCCGCCCCCTCTCCCACTCTCTCCTGCAGGCACGCCGTGCCGGAGAGGAGATGCTCCTTCCTCCAGGAACCAGCGGCGCGGCGGCGCAGGGTGGGGGAGAGGGGCCAGGGGGGATGAGTTCGTCGACCCGCCCGCCTGACTGACAGGCCTGTCCCTCTCTCTCTCTCTCTCCCCATCTCTTTCACTCTCTCACTCGACATGTCGGACGACGACGCCCGATCGGTAACGATGTCGAACTCAGTGAGCGTCTTGCCCAGCACGGCCTGGCGTCGGCGTCGGGCGTCTCGTCCTGGGCGTCGCGGTCTGCGTGCGCCCGTCGCGGCGTGGCGCGGCGTGGCGCTCGGGCCACAGGACCGAGCTGAGTTGGAGTAATGCCCTCTGAGAAGCGCGGTGCTGCGGTGAAGCACCGCGAACGGAAGCGCGAGGCGAGCGCTCTGCTGGGGACTCTCTCCCTCTCCCTCTCCTGCTCGCTTGGCGGGGCGCTGGGCCTTCTCCAGCCTGTCGGCCAGCCTCTCTTTCTGTCTCTCTCTCTCTCTTACCTCACTACGTACCTTTACGATGGCCCAAACCGGCTCGGGCGGGCGCGGCCGGGCTCATTGGCCGTCCCGTCCTGCCCCGCTCCACCCCGCCCATGCCGCCCAGCTCGTCAGCCGGAGCGTTACTCTCGTCCATTTTTATTCTTTTGGGCCGGACGGGGCGGGGCGGGGCGGGGCGGGGCGGCTCCGCTCTGCCGTGGCAGTGACCTTGTGCTCGGTGCGTCCATTGCGTCCGTCGCCCCGCCCCGCCCCGCCCCGCCCTGCCACCACCCGCGTCACTGTATTCAGGAGGGTTTTACTGGCGGGGGAGCGACTTGGTCGCATTCACCCGATGAACCGAGCTTTAAAACTGGAAGTATCGCGCCTATGCTCCCGTCGTTCTCGTGAGCTGCGAGGTGAGGGGAGAGGATGCCGAGCTTGGCCTACGTGACGCGGACCGCGCGCGCTTGCCCGCCCCGCCCCGCCCCGTTTTGAGCTGGTGTCTGTTGCTCATGGGGTTGCGTTGCGCGCCGCCCGAGGGATGCCGCCCCGCCCCGCCCCACCCCACCTCGCCCCGCCCCGCCCCGCCCCGCCTAACCCAAAGGGTTGCCAGCCGGTTCCCACGCTGCTCAGCTCAGTCAGCAGCCTGGCCCGTCCCGCGGCAGTTAGAATGGATGCCGAGGACGCGCGGAAAAAGCAAGAAAGTTTAGCTAAAGTAGCTCATTCATCTGCTCGTATGGCCCTGGTCTTCGCTGCTAATCTAGCTGCCTTAGCTTATTTTCAGCCGACTCACACAACTGCCTTGGAGGAAATGCACAAGCCGTGAGAGTGAATTTCTGAACTGTTACAGCTGAAAATCAGCTGAGACAGCTAAACTGTGAGCCAAGGCCATGCGAGCCAATGCATAAGCTTTCGTGATTAATCCTTTTTCCCGGCACACACGATGTATTCTCTCTTTACTCACGGGTATTCCCCCTGTCCACCTCTCGCCCGGGCGCGCACCTCGGTGTTGCTAGGGAGGGTGGGGCGCAGTGCTTCCTCTCCGAGCGGGTCCAATACGCCGATCTGACCCGGCCCGACCCGGCAGGTGCTTCTCCCTTCTCCTCCTCCGCGGCGCACCCCCCCCCTCCCTCCCTCCGCCGCGTCGGGTGAAAGTGGACGGAGCCTCCCTATTAGCAGCGAGAACAAATGGCCATGACGTCACCGCCCCGCCCCGCCCCGCCCCGCACAAACCCTTGTCATTTCCTCCACTCGCGGTTCGGGCCGGGTCGGGTCGGGTCGCGGGTGCAGAAGTGTGGCGCCCCGGCGGCAGCTCGGCAAGGCGCGCTGTTGCCAGCTCCAAAAGCCACCCCCGGCCCGTCCCGCCCCGCCCCGCCCCGCCCCGCCCCGCCACGAGTCCCGCCCGATCGATGCCTTGCCTTGCCGGGTGCCTATGTCCCAGGCGCCGCCGCCGCCGCCTCTCGGTCGTGTTTACCTCGGCACGGCGCCGGGGCGCGCGCATGTGAAGTGGAGCGCCAGCCGACTGATTCAGAAGATCGCTCTCTTTCCTCAGTCCTTGTCGCACTCATGGCGGTGCCCCATGTTGAGGGTGGCATGGCCTCATGAGTGTGAGAAGGACGGGGGTACGAGAGCGATCTTCTGAATCAGTCGGCAGCACCAGGCCGGCAGCCCCTCCGCTCAGCACCGCTCCGCTCTGTCTCTGTCCTGTCTGTCTTTGTACTCCTGCACGTCGACATGCGTTTTTCAGAGTTGTCACACTCCTGGAAATCCTTGAAAACCTGGCAAACTCGAGGAATTTGAAAACGATAAGGGAACTCCGGGAAAACTCGGGAAAAATAATCAGAAAAACGTAGAGGGAAAATTTACTGATTCGACTTAGCCTATAATTTTGTGGTGTAAATGCAAACACTGCAATTTGTTTGACAAAAGTCAGAAGTTTATCAAAAACTTGTCAGTTTCTGGAGAAAAAAAAAAACCGCTTGCTTTACTCGCGCTTCATTGACCTAGTCAAGATTCACTGTCAGAAAAAATGCCTGCAGAACGGCCGAAAAATTTTTCAATTGTCTTGACTGTATTTATTTTTACGGTCAGTCTAATTAATTTTACAGACATCGAATCCTTTTTCACTGTCAGCCGTGTACTTCAAAATACGGTCGAATTGTATTTAAATTTACAGTCTGGTCTGTTAGAGTTTGGACCGTATTTGAGCATACAGTTCGGACTGTATTGGAATGTATTCAATTTCACACTTCATCTCTCGGTACATCATCGGTACATTGTCATTGCCAACCCTACGGTCCAGAGTGTAACTAGCTAGACAGTAAAATTCAGTACAGCCCTACCGTATTTTTAAATACAGTCCAAACTGTGACGGGAAAGACCTTAAAAGTAAATACGGTCCGAACTGTATTTCGGAATACAGTCCGAACTATAAAAGTAGATACAGTTTGAACCATAAAATAAAGTACAGTACGTCCGTAAAATGTAGAACGGTAAGAACTGATGACCACTGTTTTTTGACTACAGGATTTCTAACAGTGTGCAATACTTAAGTGAAATTTGAAATAAAGGGGCTTGGAAATAAGGGAAAATTTAAAGTTAATTTTGTGGCAACCCTGGTTGTTGTTGTATCAACGACATGGGGCGGGGCGGGGAAGGGGGAGGGTTGGGGCGCAACACGTCTGCCGCGAAATCCCAGGGGAAATTCGCCGACGCCTGTTGTTCGAGGCCCGAGGCTGTGTACCGTCCTCTCCACCAGGTGCTAATGCGTAGTTGTTGGGGGCGTGTTAGACGCCCACTCCGCTGTTGTGGCGACTCCGTGGTATCCGAGGTGCGCGCCCGTCTCGCACGGCACCGTTGCGCTTCTCGACGAGCTCGTGACCCTCGCCGTCGAGGTTCCCGGGTCCGGACCGGACCCGTTTGGCGCCAGCTAGCGGCTCCAAGCGGTGGCCGTGTCGTGTACCATTCGGTGTCGGCGTGTGTACAGTAGGGGCCCTAGGGTTGCGGGTGACAATGGGACAAGATAGGAGCCCCCTGGCAAAGGGCACTTGGCGCGGGGCGGGGCGGGGCACCTCTCTCCGCAGCACGATGTGTCTACATAGAGCTCCACGGCCGTGTCTGCAGCTGCCGTCGTGAACGTGCCGTTCGAGAGAAGGTGGTCCACTGAACATGAACAGGCGCCGGTTGGTCTAGAACCAGGCGCAGTGACGACAGAGAAGGTCATTGAGGGATGTCGAGTAGGTCTCCACCGGTCCTCCTGAAGTGAATATATCTCTGCTGCTGCGCACAGTCTGTTACAGCAGCAGCGCACCTGCGTCGTTTGTTGTGCGGGGCGGGGCGGGGCGGGGCGGGGCGGCTGGTCCCGCGGGGTCAGCGACACGCCGGGCCGGGCCCGGGCCAGGCGCGCCAGCCCGATCAGCTGCCGCCGCCTCCGCCGCCAGGCGAGGCGGACCCATCCGACAACACCGCCCGGCCCACCCCACCCCACCCCGCCATCACTCTATGTACGGGGGCACTGCCACGCCCCCTTCCCCGCACGACCTCGTGCTCTACAGCATGAGGGCCTTCTGGTGCTCCGCGCGGAGCGGGGCGGGACGGGACGAGCACTGGCCCACATTGCTCGCTCACGATTCTGTCTCCTCATTCATGACGGCTTGTGTTCACGTCGAACGTGTGCAGTCGACAGCAGCGCAAGAATTTTGATCCATGCATGACATCCGTCAACATTTCCCAAGGTGACTGCTCGAGGGTGCGACAATTTTGAGAATCATGTGTACACAAGCCTGGGAATCATCATCATAAAACTTAAGGGAAATCAATGAAAACCACTACAAGAGAGCCAGGAATCACCTGGAATCATTTATAATTAGCCGAAATTTGCGTTTCATGTCGCTTGAAACAGAAATGAAAAGATATGGATGGGAATCATTGGGAGTCAATCATTCCGGGAATCATGTGTGCACATTTCAGGGGAGTGGTCGCCGCCTCGTGACTGCTCTTGGTTGGGTCTTGGTTCCCTCTTCGTTGTCTCTTTCGCGGCAGCAGCTCGCCGCGCCTTGTCCTCTTGCAGACTTTATTTGTTTTAGATCCCCGCCCGCCCCGCTGCTCCCCCACGGAAGTCACCTGGTGGTGGTGGTGGTGGTGATACCTCCTCCCCCCCCCCTCCGCCAGCTTAGTTTCCTTGTCGTGAGAATGCAATTTTTGCCGAATGTCGGTCACTCACTCCGTAAGCTGGCCGGGCCCACTGGCTCTGGCTAACATATTCAATGGCGGCATCGTATCAGCGCAGTGTGAATGAATGAGAGGAGCAAGGCACGAAGGGCCTGCCCTGGCCCGCCCCGCCCCGCCTTGACACCTGCTGTCGTCATGTTTCCGTCTTGCTGTTGCGGTCGAGCTCGCGGCGGGGCCGAAGGCTCGTCTACCACATAGCCTTAAAACCTAGAGGAAAACAACTCTGAATATTTGGTACACAACTTTCAGTGCAGGAAAATGAAGAAAGGGAAAAAAAAAAGGAAAATTAGCAGCAAATCCCTTGAAATTGGTAAAATTCTCTCAAATTAGGAAAAATTCAAGCTTGAATAGCAAAATAAATAACCAAAAATACAGATATTTTTTTGTTGTTAAAAATCATAATATCTGCGCACTAAAATTCAGAGTTGTGTTTCCCCCTCGCTTAGACCCGGCCTTTTTTTTCGCCCAGCAGACTGATTCCAAAGATCGCTCTCGCACCTCCCTCCTTGTTGCACCTATGGCGGCGCCCTATGTTAGAGATAGTGCGCACTCTCCCATCACTTTCACTAATCCCGAATGCATTTTCTTTCCCAGATGGGTGTGCGAGGACCACCCCGAACTCGAGTTCGCACTCAAGAACAACATCCTGTCGGACTACGACACGCGCAGGTGAGTGTGTTCGGCGGAGCCAGAAATGTGCTTACTGTTTAAGCGAGAGTTTCTTTCTGCCAGCGTTGTGTTTGGATATCGCTCGATAACCGGTTTTGCCTCTCCTGTTTCAGCTTCGAGAGCATGAAAGCGTTGTGTGACAAGTACAACCGCGCAATCGACAGCATCGTGCAACTGGTGAGTGAGCGGGAGAGCGCTGCCGTGGCTCTAGGGGCTTGGAGGAAGGGATGGCCGCCACTCCACTCTGGGCCGTGGGTCTGCCCTGTCAGTTGTACGTGTTATAGTCATCACTGGCACCGATACATCTCTATGCCGACTGTTTCGCGGGAGCGCTCTGCTCGCGCATCGCATTTCTGTCCTTGTCGCACCCATGGTGCGACCCCATGGCGGTGTGACAAGGACGGACGAGGAATCATCTCCGAATCAGTCGCGACGCTGTAGAGCGCGGGGAGAGTACGCCTCGTAAGGTGACGAAGAACGCGATGCTAAAGAGCGCTTTTGTCCGTGTGCGGGGGGGGGGGAGGTTGTACCGCCAAGAGAGGAGACAGAAAAACTCCTGAACGCTGTGCGGACTCCGTGACTGCAGGTGCGCGCTGCACTGTACGTAGGCTCGCAGCCTCGTCGCGAGGTATGCTCGTGGTGTATGCGTTTGTGTGCGCCGGCCTGCTGCCTGGCCCTGGCCTCGGCGTGGATTTACTTGTCGGCGGCAGCGTGCTCGGCCGCGCCCGCGCCCGCCGGCCCGCCGAGCTTCTATTATTTTTAGTGCCGCAGAAGTGGCCGTGCCGCCCGGCCCGGCCCGGCCGCACTCACTGTATAGAGCAGGAGACACACGATGATTGTCGCTGTCAAGGTCACCGTCGCGCTCGCGCTGCACTGTGTGTGACGTAACACGCAACGGAAACGCATCGAACGGATAGCAACGTTTGCATTTGTTGTATTTTACTGAGCGCCAGCCGCACCGCTGCCCCGCGCTGCCCTCGGGTCACTCTAGTCTCACGCCGGCCGTACCGGCGGCCGCCGCCAGGACTCATCACGTAACGAAAAGCTTTTGGCCATTTTCGCAAGTTCTGGTCGATGCCTCGACACGCTAGACACGCTATGGCTCGTTAGAGAGCTTGGATCCAACTTGAAATTCGTTGCTTTCTGACGCAATGCCATCAAATTGGTCCTTGTGCTGCAAAATAATTTTTGCTTTGCTGGCATAGGAAATAACGGTAACCGCCCTAGTGCGCGCAAAAGGAAATAAAACATTTCAGGGTACGAGGACCAATTAAATTACCTTGGGTCGAAAAGTGACAAATTTCGAGTGCACTATAAGCTCTCTAATGAACTATAGGTTTTCAAGATCCATCATGTACCGTATGTTCGGGATACGAAAAAAAATGCGAGAAATGCGAAGCAATATTGGTGACGTTACGAAGCCCTGGCCGTCGCCCCTGCCCCGCACCCACCCTCACCTGCGAATTGGGAACATGCACAGCGGGAGGTCGTCAACCCCGGGCTGGGCCGGGCGTGGTGGTCGTGACCTTGGGGAGGCCGGGCGGCCGGGCTGTCCTGGCTGCCGGCTCCACGGCCAGGCAGTGCGGGTGGTGCGGGTCCTCTGTCTGCCGTCTGATTCCGAAGATCGCGCTCCTACCTTCGTCCCTGTTGAACTTACGGGGTCCTGCCCTCCTCAACGTGGGGCACCGCCATCGGTGCGACAAGGACGGAGGTGCATGAGCGATCTACTGGCCCGGGCCGGCCCGTGCGCGTGCGGGTGGGGATGACTGTGGCTCTGTGGCTCGACACGACCTTGTCGTGGTGCCTGCCTGTGGGTCCCGCCCCGAGACCGGCACCTGGGGCACCTGTCGTCTGAATCCGAAGTTCGCTCTTGCGCCTCCGTCCATGGTGTTGAGAATGGCAGGGCCCCCGCCCCGCACGAGTGCGACAAGGACCGAAGGACCAAGGTCCTCGGAATCATACGGCTGTCAGTCCCCCCTGCGGGCCAGTACAGGTGAGGCGGCATGAGTCTCGCCGCGCCGCGCCGTCAGCCAGTTGATCCAGGTATAAATAGCGTGGGTCCGTGTGGTGGCGCTGGGCTGGGCTGGGCACGCGCTAGCACGCGCCGCCGGGGCCCGGCCGGGGCCTGGCAGGTGGCGAGTGGCAGGTGCAGCGCGCCTCCCGCCTGCAGCAGGAATCCGGCAGGCCAGCAGGGGCCAGCAGGGGCCAGCAGGTGCTGTGCTCCTTTGTTTCCCGCTGGGGTGCAAAATCCACGACCGCTGTGTCTGGGCCTATGTCATGCCCTGTAGACTGATTCCTCAAAGCGGTTAGATCTAGCGGTTAGAGTGGCCTCTCAGGTGTCCTCTCTCTTGCACCCTATGGCGTCGCCCCATGAGTGTGACAAGGACAGAGCGATGACACCGCCTTGCGGAATCAGCCCGCTGGCGCCTAGGAGGTGCAGTGGTGCAGCCCCACGCCCACGCTAGTACCAAGGCGTCCAGCCGACTTATTCCGAAGAGCGCTCTCCTGTCTCTGCGTCTCTCTCGCACCTATGCAACGAAGCCCATGGGCCATGGGTGCGAGAGATGGGGCGATGAAAGCGCTCTCCGGAATAAGTTGGCTCGGCTGGCCAGCACTTCTCCGTGTGTTGTCCGTCTGCATTCCACCTGCCCCCCTGCGGCACTGGAGGGGGCCTGTGGACCAGGTGCCCTGCGCCCTGCTCCCTGCCCTGCTCGTCCTCCTGGAGCTTTTGACTTGACTTGGGATTAGAAAGCGCCCCGACCCGACCCGGCCCGGCCCGGCCGGGCTGTACTACCGTTGGGCTGCGCTTCAGTTCGGGAAGGTTGTTTTCATTTTATTCCAGTCGGCGGCTGCTGTTGCTGCTGCTACCAAGCTCGTTGCTTTCTCGTGATGAAGGCCCCCTTGCTCGGCCTTGCCGTTGCCGTTGAGGAGTGGGAGGGGCCGCCCCGCCCCGCCCCGCCCCGCGCCGGAGCCGCCTTCCGTCCCAAGAGGCGCAGTGAAAGTGCGGCCCTACCACGCACCGCCTGGCCGCCGGGGCGGGCCGGGCCTGCCAGGCCTGCCGGGCCCAGACCAGAGAGATGGCACCTGCTCACTGCCGACTCTATCATGAAATCCATAGGGGACTCAGCTCTGAATTTTGGTGTACAAATTTTGCAAATTTTCTGAATTTTTCTGATATTTTTGGTTGCAAATTTCGCTTGATTTTTTCCCCTGAATTTCTCTTAATTTTTCTGATATTTTTCTGAATTACGGGGTGTACAAAAATATCAGTCCTTTCCTCCTCGAGAAGATCGCTCCACGCCTCCTTCCCTTCCTCCTTCCCTGGTCGGCTATGAACTGAGGACAGAGCAGATATTTTATTCTCTGATAAAAATTGCGGAAAATTATTTAAAAAAAAAAAAAAAAAAAAAAAAAAAAAAAAAAAAAAAAAAAAAACATTTTACTTTATTTTCGCGTGATTTGTTTAAGGACACTCTACGACCCCTTTATACCGTTATTTTACCCGGTATATGATTTGAAAATGTCAGGAAAAACCCTCACTTTCGTCAGGAATTTATCAGGAAAAAGTCAGGAAAATCGACAATTCCGATTCCGTGGCAACCCTGCTCCTCTCGTCTCGTCGTCAAGTGGCGCTCAGCTCAGCGCTCAGCTCAGCGCTCAGCTCAGGGCTCAGGGGGAGGGGATGCTGGGCTCCCAGCAGTCTGCCCCACATTGGCGCGGGCTGGCCTGGGCCGCCTGGGCGCAGCGGGAGTCTTACGCACCCCACCCCCGCACCCCGCGGCTGGGCTCGGCCCGGGGGTGCTGTGCTTGCCCATGCTGCTGCTTGCCAGCGTAAGGGTTGTTCCCCTTTAAAGAGCAGCCGCTCACTTGTGCTGGAGTGGGCGCCGGCGGCTGTACGGACGGGGTAGCAGCATTGATCGAGTGGTCACGTGACGCCCCCCTCCCCTCCCCCTCGTCCCGGGAGCATTGGACGCCCCCGCTCCCCCCTGTTCCTCTCGTCTCGTCAGTTTTGACGCCATGCCCCCGCAGACCCATAGCTCAACTTGGCTGTCCGGGAGGGTGAGGCCCGGGGCAGGGCAGGACTCCAAAGTTAGACTCACCACCGCGGCGCCGAGCGCGGCCTGCCCGGGACGGGGGCACAATGCAATGCCGCCGCTCTGGCGCGCTCGCGCGCTGCAAGCTGCACTGAGGTGCATGCAGTCGGCCGGGCGGGCAGCGTGCGCGGCCTGTCTCTGGTGGCCTTCGTCGCTTTCGGCTTACGCCCCCCCCCCTCCCCGCTCTGTCCGCGAGGCAGCTGCTCTATAGACGACGTGGCCGGGCGCAGCTCTGCCCAGCTGAGCCTGAGCTGAGCCCCCGGCTGCTGGGATAATAGGCCCATCTGGGCGGTGAGGGCCCTGCCGGCCCTGCCCGGTCGGGATGGAGTCCTCCCCCGCCCCCTCCCGGGCGACCCTTTACCCTCCTGTGGCCCTGCTACACTCGCCCACCTGGGACTTGGGCTGGGACCCCACCCCACCTCGGGCAGGGCTCCGTTGGGGCGGGGCCGGGTGCAGCAGACGCTCAGCTCAGCTCGCCTAGCAGCTGACTGGGTTGGAAATGCGCTGACGGGGTCGGTTCACACCGTGAGCTGAGCTAGTCCGCTGACGCTCCGTCCGGGCTTTATCAAGCAAAGACGATGCTAGCGCGCCAGCACGCTAGCAGGCTAGCATCTGCCTGCATCTAGACCAATCAGACAACACGCTAACATGCTGATCTTCATTTATTCAGCCTCGGATTGGTCTGGATACTGGTAGGTGCTAGTGTACTAGCGCGCTAGCATCGTCTCAGCTTGATAAAACCCTGGATGCAGGCGCTGCCCGCGCGTTGCTTGTTGGCGAGTGTTGGCGCGCGCCGTTGGCGGGGCCGGGCCGGTCAGCGCGGCCTAAAATGAGTCAATGTCTCGGCTGGCTCGACAATTGTGCGAACACGAGACGGGAGGGCTGTACACTTTAACTCAACAGGTCGCCTGGCTAGGGTGGAACAGGGCAGGTTACGGAGGGCGCCATGACGGACGTCTGCTCGGGCCTTGCCGCGCCTTCCTGGTCTGATTTCGAAGATCGCTCTCGCGCCTCCGTCCTTGTCTCACGCATAGGATCCTGCCACCCTGCCATCCCCAACAGAGGGCGCCGCCATTGGTGCGACGAGGACGGAAGTACAAGAGCAATCTTCTGAATCTATCGGCTGGCGCTGTGACATGACTGTACGGTGAGACTGCCAGGATCGGAACCGGAACCGCGCCGTCTGAGGAGGACGGATAGGATAGGAGCGCCACCAGCCGAGTGACTCATAGGATCGCTCTCGCCGTCCTTGTCGCTTTCGTGGGTTTTGCCATAGATAAGGGCGCGCGATCCAAGTAGAAAGCCCAGGCTGTGAGCGCTGCCGGCGCACTCTAAAAAGCTTACGGTGAATTTCACTGTAAGTTAGGGTGAACTTGGCATCACCGTAACTTACGGTGAATATTAACCGTAAGCTACGGTGAATGTCACCGTAGATTACGGTCATGCCCCCTGATTCACCGTAAGTTACGGTGATGCCAAGTTCACCGTAGCTTACAGTGAAATTCACCGTAAGCTTTAAAGAGTGCGCGTAGAATATTTTGGCGGCTCAGAGGTTTCGTAGCGGAAGCGTGAGCGCGGAATAGTTGTTTACCCGCAAGGTGCCCGTGCTGGCCCAGGGGAAGAAGGACCTCCCTCGTCCTTGCTGTGACAGAAGCGCTCCTGTGTTGTCCGTGTGGGGCTTCACGGCGAGGCCCCCGCCCGAGCTGCAGGTACCCGCTGTGTGCGTGCCCCTTTGCAGGGGGAACAACTCTTGAAATGTTTTTACACCTCGTGGTTTATTTCTTAAAATTCAGAGGAATGAAGAAAAGTTGAGATAAATTCTGATAAATTCTGAGAATTAAGTTAAATTCTTAAAAAAATCAGAGAATTCCAGAAAAAAAAATTAAAATTCAATTCTCCTATGACAAATTTTCGCAAACATTGGAAGAAAAGAAACAGAAAAATTTAGCAAAATTACACAAAAATTTCAAGTACATACGCACATACGTGATGATGTACGTATGAATGTTTGATTGTGTGTTTGTGTACGGCGGGCGGGCATGGCGGTAGCTCTGATGCACACACGGAGCCGCTGCTCGCTCCGGCCCGGCCGGGGAGCGTAGCGTCGCAGTCCCCGCAGAAAATCAATACCTTCTAGCTGCGCGGCGCGTGGGAAAGGAGAGAGGGGGTAGGTAGGTGGCGGGGAGAGGGGGTGGTTTGGTGGCGAGGCCGGGTCGGGTCGGGACGGCCTGTTTACACTTGACGGTGCGCTGCGCGGCGAAGCTGCTCCTGGACACGGCTGGTCCCGGCGCGCCGGTTGGGGCGGGGCGGGGCGGACAGCTCGCATTCCTGCCGGCTGCTGCTGCCGAGACGAGGCCGTGTTACGTCGGCTGAGCGTGCTGAGGAGGAGGAAGAGCGGGCTGAAGGTGGAGGTCGGCAACCTTGTCGTTGGCGCGAGCGATTCGCTAGTCCTTCGACGCCGCGGCCACGCGCCGCCCCGTGCCGTCACCTCGCCGCAGTGTAACAGGGCCTCGCCCAGGAGCGGCGCAGCGCGGCCGGCCCGTGGAGGCTCTCTACGGCCCGCCTGGGCCCCACCCGCTGGGGGGAGGGGGGGGGGAGCCGTGGAGATGAGACCACTCGAGGCTCGAGGCGGACGGCCGCAGCCCCGTGCTTCGCGCCGCGCAGTCCTCCTGCCCCTCCCACCCTCCTCCCCTCCTGCTCGCACCCCGCCCCGCCGCGCCCCGCCCCGCCCTCCTGGCATTTAAAGGGGATGGCTCGCTCACTCCAGGGGAGGGTGCGCAGCAGGGCAGGCCTCCTCTGCTCGCTAAAAGGGCGCTCGTCTCGGCATGGCTCGCGCGACCTTTCGGCTGTCGCCGTGTTGCCTGCCGTCTGAATCAGAAGATCGCTCTCGTATCTCCCCGTCCTCGTCACGATCATGGCGGTGCCCTATGTTGGGGATGGTAGGGCCCGTAGGGCCGCATGAGTGCGACAAGGACGGAGGCGCGAGAGCGATCTTCGGAATCAGACGGCAGGAAAGCAGGCTAACACGTCACCCGAACATGGCGCGCGGCGGAGTGGAGTCAAGTACGCTAGGTAGATGTAGCCGGTTTCACTAGACACTGTGTGTTTGGGGGTGGGGGGGTGGGGGACCTACTTTTTGTTTTGCCTTCCTTTGCGTCCCCTCTAGTACTGTATCGGGCCGAAAGCGGATGGCCCGATTGGCGCCTCATCCCGGCTGGCCTCCACGAGGTTGTTGACACCCTCCGCCCCCCCCCCCCTCCTCCTCGAACCACAATCTCACGCTAATGCTCCGTGAGTAGCGCGCTGCGCGTTACGCCGTAACCCTATCGCCGCATGCCTGCCGCTGATTTATCGCCCATGCGCTGGCGTTGTGTCCTGGCGGGGCGGGGCGGGGCGGGGCGGGGCGGGGCGCACTCGGTCATGGACACTCGCATACGTAGAGGAGCGGTAGGCGAGGTGAGGTGAGATGGGCTGTGCTGCTGTGCTGGGTTCAAGTTCAACATAGTCTATCGCAGTGACTTTTCCAGATGAATTGCTCGTATGCTCGTGACTCGTGTCGTCCGTCACTTCTTTGCGGCTGCAAAGCGGTTTGCGAGGCTTTCCCTTTTCCCTCTCGCGCCGTCCGTCCGTTCATCCGTCAGAAAAAGGACACTGCCTCTTGTTTATGTATTTGTAGGTCGTTTGTTTTCATTTTTTGAAAATGATTTCTCGCCGAAAGCAGAGCTCTTTCATTATTTTGTTGTGGTTCCCACACGAAGGCCGACGCTGTATGAGTGGTGGCGGGGATGATAACGTTATCAGCCGTGACATGACACTGTCGCTTCGCAGGCCAGCCGACCCGACCCGACCCGGCCCGTGCCCGGGCAGACATGGACTCGAGAGTCGTGTCCGGGACCGGGAATGATGGGCTAAATAGAGCCCATGCACGGCGAGCAGAAGCGCTGGGCGTGACTTACCTCCGAAGGCTCCGGTTTCCGCTTAGCAGAACACCCTGTCGCCATTCCTGAAAGGCGCGGGATCAGCGCGACGACCTGAGGCCTGATGAGGTCTGGTCTATCATGAAGGCGAAGCGGGCGCCGCGCGCTGCAGCGGCGCAAGTGTTTGTTGTTGCATCGGGGGAGCTTGTCCAGGGCCGCGGCAGCCGCGGCACACGGACGTAGACGCCGCGGCCCTCTCGGTAGGCCCCCGCCCCGCCCCGCCCCGCCCCGCCCCGCCCCGCCCCGCCCCGCCCCGCCCCGCCCCGCCCCGCCCCGCCCCGCCCCGCATGCAGTCCCCGCGCCTCAACCCAAAATAAACGCGGCTATATTTAAAATGCGCCGAGAGGAGTGTAGGGGGAGCGCGTCACGCGCGTCACAGCTGAGGCCGTGGTGACGCGGCCTGGCGCGGCGGGGCCAGTCGGGCCCTTACTTGCAATCCTTTTGCGATTCTGCACTTTCCCGTGGCTTTCGTGACCCTGTCGGGACATTGATTTGAGCCGCGCAGCCGACCTAACCCAACTTAAAGTGACTTTACTTTATCCTAAACTAAGCTCGAGCGTCCTCTAAGCAGGCTGGCAGCGATGCGATAGAGACAGGGGCCGCAAATTCGGGGAAGGGGGGGGGGGGGGAATCTGAGGGGGGGAAAAACAGGAAAATTCATCTTAAAAATCTCAAATTTTGGAAAAATTCAAGCAAAATTTGTATAAAAGAATTGAACCAAAATTCAGAAATCCACAAATATTCAAAAATTTACAAAAATTCAAAAAATTTGTTCTCCAAAGCTCCGAGTTGTATCCTGGTTGTGTCCCTCTCGTGGGAGAGACAGGCAGATAGCGGCCGCGGCTCAGTCGCTGCTGCTGATGCGTGGTCGCGTGAGGCCGAGCGAGCGATGCAAATGTGTGTCAGCGCAGCCCCCCCCCCCCCCCCCCCCCCCTCTCCGGCCCCAGGCGCCCCCCGGCTGCTGCTGCATCTCACGACGGCGCTGGTGTTGACTTTGAAGTCCTGACTGGAGTGCGGCTCGGCGGGGGCGGGGCGGGCGGGGCATGTGTCTGCCGAGGGAATTCCCCTCCTTAGCCTCGTTTCGGTGATGTCTTCTTCCGGCCTATCCCCGAAGCGCGGCGGGGCGGCGGGGGCTCCGGGCTTCCCTCTTGTGCCCACCACGCGACGTGTCGTGGTAGTGCAGATCTATCCTGAAAAGCGCTCTCCTCGCTATCTCTCTGTGCCCACCACGCGACGTGTCGGGGTAGTGCAGATCTATCCTGAAAAGCGCTCTCCTCGCTATCTCTCTCGCACCTGTAGGACGCTCCTCATTAGTGCGAGAGAGACATACCGAGGAAAGCTCGCTTCGCCCGGGTACACGAGATGAGTCAGAGTTGCCGGCCCGCGCTGCGCTTTGCTTCCTGCTTCTCCAACATCTCCCTCGCCCTCCTCTCCCTCTCCCTCACCGCCACACGGTCCCCGAAATAACTCCTCGGATCGACGCGGCCGCGCCCGGCTCGTCAGGGGGTAGTGGCGCGGGCCGCGAAATGTTATGGCGTCCCATCGTGATGTCATGTTGCAGACAAGTAAAAAGAATTTGAGTAAGGGAAGAGTTAGTCTGGGGTGTTTAAGCGTAATGTGAAACTTGTCCGTTTAGTTTGTTGTATAGAGGTTGGGTGGGAGGGGAGGGGAGGGGAGAGGAGTGGGGTGAGCCCGCCCTGCCGGGCTGCGCGAGTCAATGACCCAGCCCAAGCCTGAGTGGTGGGCGGCTGAAGTTGAAGGCCAAGCAATGACCTTTCTCTCTGTCTCTCTCTCAAAACCATAGAAGTCCGTCATTAATATGCTACAACTGGAGAGAGCTGTGACTGCATTAAGTTGGTCCTCTTATTTACTAAATTTGTATTTACGAAAAGTGTGCTGAGGTATCTTTGTATTTTTGTTGCAGGAAAAAGGCACATCATTACAACGGGTTAGCAAGCAGCCATCGAGAGGTTTATTGCGACACATATTACAGCAGGTCTACAACCAGGCTGTGCTAGAACCGGAAAAGTTGAATCAATATGAACCTTTTTCGCCTGAGGTAGATATTTTTTGGTCACAAAGATTTGAATTTGGAACCTTTTAATTTTTGCAGATGTGTAACTTATATAAAAACTGTTCTCTTAGGTGTATGGTGAGACTTCATATGATTTAATATGTCAAATGATAGATGAAATTGAAATAACCAGTGAAGATGTATTCCTTGATCTGGGATCTGGTGTTGGGCAAGTTGTTTTACAAATGGCTGCTGCTACTCCCTGCAAAATTTGTCTTGGTGTTGAAAAAGCTGACGTACCATCACGTTATGCAGAGGTATATTCCAACCACTCAGTTTCAAAAAAGGATTTTGAAAATTTTTCTACCTGCTCTTCTTTACATCATTTTTTTTCGCTTGCAGCAAATGAATGCATCTTTCAAGAAATGGATGGGGTGGTATGGAAAGAAGTATGGAGAGTATAAATTGATGAAAGGAGACTTTTTAACACCAGAATATAGGGAAAAAATTACTAGTGCTTCCATTGTTTTTGTAAACAACTTTGCCTTTGGTCCAAATGTTGATCATTCGTTAAAAGAGCGGTTTGCAGATTTGAAAGATGGAGCACGCATTGTATCATCAAAATCGTTTTGCCCATTAAATTTTAGAATAACGGACCGAAATCTAACTGGTGAGCAAAGATACATTTTTTTAATACCTAATCTATTTCTTTTAACCTCTTAAATTTAAATCTTATTTTATTTTTTTGCCCAAACAGACATTGGAACAATCATGCATGTCTCAGAAATGACTCCTTTACGAGGTTCTGTCTCATGGACGGGCAAGCCAGTGTCCTATTATTTGCATGTCATTGATCGAACTAAGGTAAGCAATGAAAATTTTGTTTTCTCACCTTGAGCAGAAATATTTGAACCCTCCAGGCCCCTTTACTCATTTAATCTATTGTTCAATTCTTCAAATTTTATTACTCACTGCCTCCAGCGGCTTGGCCCCTTTTAAGCACACTTTGACTAGTTGATGTAATTTTTACTGAAAAATAATATTTTGGATGTTTCCAAGGGTTTCATGAACACTGGGAGTACTACTCCCTGCGCATGCGAACTCTTATTAGTTTCATGTGGAACATAATCCTCACAATCTCGTGGTTTGGAAAACAGCTGTGGTAGATTCATTTAGGTTTATTATCAATTATGTGAAGCATTGACTCATTTGTCATTGATCATTTCCATGATTGCCTTTGGTTTGGCAAATCTGCATCATCATTGTGTAGTTTAGTATCATGCCACATTTTCTGAACCCATTTTATGAGGACCTAGTCAGTGTTTAACCTTCCTTTGTATTTCTTTTTCTTTTTTCTTTTTCAATTATGTTTCTTCTCAAAGTCTGTTTTACTTTTTGAGTGTAATCATTATTTTCAGCAAATTAATGTCCATACATTTGGAAGATTCTAGTAGTGTTTATTTTATGTTAGCAGTGCTTTATTTTTTTCTCTATCTACATTTATTTCCCTTCTTTTTTTTAAAAAACCTTAAATGTTGCTGCTCTCTCCCTTTCTCTCCCTTTCTACTTTCATGCATTCTGCTAATGTTTGCTAACCTCCTTGTTTTTTTGTTTCATTTTGTTTTCTAGTTGGAACGCTACTTCCAGAAGCTAAAGAATCCCAGGACTCGGGTACGCGAAAAGGTTTATTTCTTTTCCTTCCTCATTCATGTGCTATTGGAGTGATGTAGTAAACTAAAGTCTGTGCAGAGGTCTGAATTAAATGCCAGCCGCGCGCACATTCTGATCATCCCATGTGCATGTGCCTCACTTTCCAGCATCCATATTAGTTAATTGAATTTTCTTCAGTATAAAAAGCAATCAATTGAAATTTTTTTCTATTTCTTTTTCTCTTTCTCTGAAGGATGATACTTCCATTTTCAATTATCATCTGGTTCATTTTCATTGCAACCTCTTGTTCACTGGTTTGCATGTTGGAAGTGAGACACAGTGGCCCTTTAAATCTCTGCACAGTGTGGGTAGTTTGAGATTTAAAATTGGCAATTTAACATCAATGCCAGAGCATGGTAGACACCATCTTTTTGTAAAAGTTCTGGCTTATGATTCCCTCCCCTATTAACTTTTTGTATTCATTAACCTGCTTGTCACTGATTTTGTTTCAACTGCAGAGTGCATTTGGCACACTCATCTCCATAATTTTAATCAACAAGAGTTTCTATATTTTATGCTTCAGTGAAACATATAATTCATATCTGTCAAGTCAAAATTGTTGCTTGAATGCAACCTGTTTTATTTTTACAATCAAGGCTGTGTTCTTCTGAAAGCATATCTTAGCCCAATAAGCACATGTTGGGTGTGGACCTAAAAGCAAATAGTTCCCTTTCATTTTAGGTTAAGCTTTTCTCTCATCCTCATTGATTCTTCATCCATCCATCAGTTTGACGCGCTTGCGTAATTTTTGAGTTTAGGGACATTTTTTGCACATTCACATTGAGGTAAAGGAATTTACAGAGTATGGCTTTTGGATTATTAATATGTGTTAATTTTCTAGTTCATTCAGGAGGATGTGGGTTTGGTTGAGGAACCTTTCTCATACACTTGTACATAGTGTCTTAAATAATTGCACATTCATTATTAATGAGCTTGATTGTGTGTGTGTCTCTGTGTTTAATTTTCTTTTCTTCTTTTTATGTGTTACTGATCTGCTCTGTTGCTCAACAGACTTATAAACAGCAAATTAGTTATTCGAATTGATGAAAGTTTAGTTCCATTATTTTATTGGGTTGTCTTCACTTTTCATGTTCTTAAACTGCTGACAATTGTTTGTTTTTCTCAATCTTTTATATGCAGTTGTGAGAATTGGGAATTATAAGAACAACCCTTTTTATTCTATCTCTCCACATGATGAATTTTGAATTTCTATCTGTGCACCAAACTTACGTCGTACCGGCCGTATCCTAAGACTCCCCCTTCTTCCCCTATTTTTAGGAGCTCAACTTATGAAAAAAATAAGAAAATATTTATTTATTGGGAAAGATCTCTTGAGAGTATCCAAACATTTCAAATGGGTTGGTGGTGGTGGTGTTATGTGTGCTTTAAGGAATGCTTTTACGTGCTCATTAAGCAGTAAATAAGACAAGACAGACATATGGAGGCTAGGCTGACAGTGCTAACAAGCAGGCTAAATGTTATATACCTAAACACTGTTTTACCCAAATTAAATTTTCTATATGACTCTTTGCAAATGTTTCTGTTTCCCACGTCATTTGAAGTGTTTGGGGACTCCCTCGTCTTGAGCTCAGAATTTAATACGCCTTTCCCCACTTTAGTCGAATTTTCAGGGGAGCTCCTAGTCTCAGGCAGGCACAGTATATTGTTGCTGCCATTCTAATGGCAATGGTCCAGTTTCAATCATACTTCCTCTCATTGCGAATATTATCACTTCTACTGTTTTAACTTGTGTTGTACTTACTAATGTATGACTTTGTGGTTGCAGCAACCTTAAGCTTCATTTCAATGTGATGGTTGTGACAATTCATTTCTTAAATCTACATTGACTGTTTAATCTTTTAGGATACCTCTTTTAAGACTCAAACTGTGGGTAACTTTTTCATACCCTTTTTTTTCTAACTTGACAACTAGTTTCCTAGCTTGAAAATGTATCTAGTCAGTATTAACCTTCAGCACTCATACTTTGTACTTGCCACTATGCATAAGTTTCCTTATCTGAAGTAGTCATCAAATCTTATTAGTGCCTCTGTAATAACATGGGTTATTGTGGTGTTTTAGAATCTATTTGATCTATCAATTCAATTGCCACTTTCATTGACTACCTGTTGATTGAAAGTGGAGGGGATGTGCAGATCTTTTGGTTCACTAGTAATGCTTCCTGCATTTTTCACTGAAACTCGAAACCGCATTGTGGGTTTTTAAGGTTTACGTGCTTTGAGCTTCGCGTGTCAAAGGAAAGAACCTCATATCAACAATGCAATCAAAATGCGCTTTGACAGATTTCCCGCTTATAAGAGTGGACTTATGCTATCCTGAGGTGTAATGCTATGTTGGGGTTTGATTTCATCTCATTTGGTGGACAGTCTTGCTTTGATTGCAGTGATCATATTTTCATACCATGATTCTGTCTTAATTTTGTTTTATTATGTCATGTTCACAGCGAGATGCAAGCGTGTCCATGCTGACAGACAAGTCAAACTCAAATAGCGGCTTCATATCATCCAATTGTAACTCGGACTCCAACTCGAATACTGACCTCCCAGCCAATGGTATAAGAGCAACTCGTAATGCAAAGCGTGAGGCTGTCAATCAGATGACTCTTGATGATTCCGACTCATCTGATTCTGAGGCTGAAAATGCGAGGAAGGTCTGGGCATCTTTCCCTAATGGCCACAGTAGTGGTAGTGATGAAGAAAACAACAATGCGTCTTCTGGTAAGTAGCAGAAATTTTCAATTCCTTTTTTAGGTCTTCAGCCAATGTTCCTTTTAAATTAACTTGTGTCCGTCAGGCCGTGGAAGGCAAACCAAGAAAAAGATTGGTAGGAAGTTGCCGGGCAGGCCTAGTAAAGGAGCCACTGCAGGGTCTTCTTTCCCTGTGCCTACTCAACGTGCCCCTGTCCGAAAAACAGCTAAAGGGCGGGTAAAGAAAGGAAAGCCAAAGAAGCCCATTAAAATTACTGGATTGGATCTTCTTCATAGTCAGACTTTACTGAGTACTTCCCCACAAGGTATTTATTTTATACTGCTCATGTATCACAGCATAAACCTAGTCTGTCATTGTTTGGGAGAGTTTGTGAAATGTGCAATGTTTTTTAACTTTTTCAGCTTCTGGCAAAAAGTTACCTCCTGCTCCAGGCTGTGTTGATCAACAACTCACAAGCCTTGCTGTGACTGGGCCCACTCTAGTGCATGAAGAATTAGAGATACCTCCTGCTCCAGCAGACACTCCTTATGCCCTTCAGATTCTTTTAGATTTATTGAGAACCCAGTACATGCAGGCCATAGATAAAATGAAAAGCCCCAGTTATCGCATCCAAGTTCAAGAGGATATAGATCGGGAAAGAGTAAGTTTTGCTACAAAATTCAGGCCTTAGATTTTTTGTGATGCAAATTCTTACAAGATTTCATTACATATGCAGGATCAAAATGATAAACTGAAGAGTCGGGCTGCGCAACTAGAAAAGCAGATTAAAGTTCTAATTGATGACAGCGTAGTTCTACTCAAAGCCCGGATGACTGAGCTAGACATTAATGCCACTTCGCCTGTTGATCTGTTAGCTAAAGCCAAGGAGATTGTAATGCGACACAAAGATCTTCAAGCGAAGGCAGCTCGCCTTCAACATCAGGTATTGTGTTCATCTCTTTTAAGTCTATCCTCTGTGTCTGAATGTGGTCAATTTTGTGGTGGCAATGCTACACAACCAGGAAAATGGGACAGATTATAGAAATAGAGAAAAGGAAGTTTTTGAGTGTTTTCTCCTCCAATGCTTAGAATTTTATGTTGCATTGCTGTTTTGTTCTCTTTATTTACTCACCTTCTGTGATTGAGTCTTGTTTGAAGCAACGTGTAACTTTGTACCATTAGATGTATTGCACAAAGGCACGTATGAGGTTAACACCCCACTTTCGACAAACAGGTTACCACACTTGAGCAAGATCAGGTCAAATTGGCCTGTGCGCGTCATCACGACGTCCATGACTCTAACAAGAAGAGTGGCACCAAGTATGTTCCTCCACCACTGGCTAATGGGGCCCCGTCTCAGCAGCTGGAGGTGGTTCAGGAGCACATTCTACGTGAGATCTCTGCCACTCTCAGCTACCGCAAGAAGCTCAAGAGCAAGGTACTGCTATTGAACTCTTGCCTTCTCTGCAGTAGCACGGCTTATTCAATCCCTCTTAGGAAGTAGGAAAATCATGAAAGAACATCCTTTGCTCGATCCTTTTTTTTATATATCTGAGTCAGTGATAGTCAGTTGAAAGTACCCTCTTGGCTCACATTGCAATATAATTTTATTACTGAATTTGCTTGAGAGAGATTACATAGGCAGTTGTTTGTTGTATTGGTGTAACAGCTTCATATTCCAATTATCTAACCATCCTTGTTTTCCTTCCAACCCTTGCACCTAAATGTGTGGTTTAGTGTAAAATGTGTGGATGATACAAATGCTTATACAGTTTTCACCCGCTGCACCGCTTTGCTTCTTTTTTTTCTTTCTTTATCTTTTTCATCTTTGTTTTCTTTCCCTGGCACAAGTCTGGTCTTGTGGTGTGTAGGAGAAAGCTGCTTTTGTATCCTTAATAACTGTTTTAGGCTAATTTTAAATTAATAAGGTTTAATATTTGTTAGGGTTGCTAATTATATTTTTTTTCATGCTAATTATTGGTTGTCCTTTTGCAACTTCACAAATCTAATCTTCTTATAATTTGTCAATTTGTTGCAGGTGTCCAAATTAGAGGCTGAACTTGGTCCAGCTGTTCCTCCTCAATCAGACATAATCAGTCAGCCTCCATTAGTTTCACCTGGAGGTAAACGGAAATCAAGAGATGTAAGAACAAGATCTCAAGATTGGCCAGATGTTCCTCATGTTGGCCGTATCCAAGAGCAAAACCCTGAAATTTTAGCTCAAAAGATATTAGAGACTGGTCGTCAGATTGAACAAGGAAAAATAAGGGAAACCATTCCAACACATAGTCCCCATCCAGCTCACACTCAACCTGTGATGCCCCCTCATCTACCAACCCATACACCCGGTCAGCCTAATGCTCATCCAACTGGCTTGCCTCACACTCTAAAGTAAGTATTTCTCCTTATCTTGTGAATCTGCTGCTGTTTTAAGCTTCTTTCCTTACAAAACCATGTCCCATTTCAGTGACAGTTTGAGCCCAATTCAAGCCAAATATCCACCGCAAATTGACAACAGTCCCACAAATGCTGGTCACTCAGTTACCCAATTGTGTGCAAGTGACTTTCGAAACTCAGCTTACCCACCACTGTCAAATACTTCAGGGAAAGGTCATGGTTTGGATTCATATCAACAAGCGCAGGCCCATGCTCAAGCCCAAGCTCAAGCCCAGGCTCATGCGCATGCTCAAGCACATGCCCAAGCCCAGGCCCGAGTGCAGGCTCAAGCTCAAGCCCAGGCTCAAGCCCAGGCTCAAGCCCAGGCTCAAGCTCAGGCTCAGGCCCAGGCTCAAGCACAGGCTCAAGCCCAGGCTCAAGCTCAGGCCCAGGCTCAAGCACAAGCACAAGCTCTTGCCCAAGCTCAGGCGCAAGAACAAGCGAGAGTAAGAGCTGCGATGCAGCAGAGACCAGAACTACCTAAAATTCAACCACCGAAACCTATATCAAACAGGTAAGTATTTAATCATTTGTTTTAATAGAACAAAGTAAGAGATGTGTTTTGATACAAATCACTTATTTACAGGGCCCCTCCTCCCCGTGACAACAAACCTGTTAGTTTTACGAGCAGCCGAGTTCAAGAACCACCTAAAGTAGTGAACTTTGAAGACCGTCTGAAGAGTATAATTACTAGTGTGCTTAATGAAGATCGACAAAACCACAAGCAAATGCAGATGCAACAAAATGGAGTTACTCTTCCACCTCAGGCGCAACAGCAGACCAGTCCTCAACAACAACAGCTGCACCAAAAACTGCAACAGCAAATGATGTCAGCAGATCACCAGCAAAGAATGCAACATCCACCTCACATACATCAACAATTGCTAGCACAACAGCAATCAATATTGCAGCACTCTAATCACTCATCTTCCAGTTCTCAAGGGTAAGTTTTAGACACATTTCCAAACTTTCCCTCGTTATTGACTTTTTATGTTTTATGGTGTTTATTACTCCGAGTTAATCCATTTTTGTATTTGTAGCTCTTACCCAGGTCAAAGCGGATATTACTACAATGGAAGCGGAGGTACAAGCGCAAGCACTGCGGGTGCATCATCCACTTTGGACCACTCTGGTCATCTAACTGTTCCGAGTCATCCCCATCCTCAAAGTTCCTCTCCATCTCCATCTCCTATGAAAGGACCCCCCAGAAAATCAAATACTCCTTCCTCAAGTCAGCAGAACAGCAATCCTCATGGTGGTCAATTATGTCCACCTTTGGGGCCGCCTCCTCCCCAGCCTCCCCGCAGCGTTTCTGTGCTTCAGCAGCAGGGCCAAGCCAGTGCCCAGCCAGATTACACCCAAGTGTCACCAGCCAAACTGGCTCTCAGGAGACATCTCTCTCAAGAAAGGCTGGCAGCTGCTTCTGCCGAGCATTCACAGGGTAAGTCACTTAAAATTGATCAGCTCAATTTGTTTTCATTGTAGAGCATGAGTAATAATTTGACCTTTTGCCAGCAACTTTGTTCTTGTATGACTTAGTCGAAAGGAAAACATTAGTTGCCTGCATTGAAGTAGAACTGTAGTTCTTTCCGGTTTGCATTGGTTTTTAGTAGGTGATTATTTTTAAATTGAGAACTGATGGTTCTAGTAGTTTCACATAGGTAGTAAAGTAAGCATGAGAGTCTTCTTTTTCTAAGTTTTTATTTATTTATTTATTTATTTATTTATTATTACTATTATTATTATTTTTATGAAAAAAAGGGGGGGAGGGAGGGCTATATATATATATTTTATTTTTTTTGAATGTTCTTTTGCACATGATCAGTCGTAGTCGATTTTATGTAAAATTGTGCACGTTTACACAGTCAACATTCATTTTAAATCAAAAGCACAAAGTGATATGATAAAGTTTTCTTTTCAAGTACAGAGCACTACACTTGCCCCTTTTATCAGCCTTCTTGCTTTACCTTTCCTTAACACTTTCGGTAGATGTTGTTTGTCATGAACATTTTATATGCAGACCATTGTGAGGCCATAATCCTGAACACCTTCTGTTCTCCCTAGAAGCTTACAAAAGTTAAACTTCTTTAGTAGTATTGTTAATAAGTTTACTCTGTAGACATTTATTATTAATAGTGAAATTATAGTGAATACATTGCTTGGATAATTATGAGCTGTCTGACAATATTGCTTTTTGCAATATGCTGAGCAGGGAGGATGAACTGCTCTGGTCTTCAATTTCACCTTGTTGTCTGTTAACACAGGCCACGAGGGTAAAAGTGCCATTGCCATGAGAAGCATTGGTGATCTTGTCTCTGGAGAAATTGAGCGCACTTTGGAGATTTCCAATCAGTCTATAATTGATGCTGCTGTGGATATGAGTGCATTCCCAAGTGCCTCTCAAGTCCCTCATCCTAATACATCCTCTGCACCCACATCCACCCCACACTCTGTTGTCAACGCCAACATCCCACCTCGCCCAGAAAGGGTCAGCATTCGCCCAGACTCACATGGTCAGTATTTTTCTAACATCAGACAATATTTAATCTTTAAGTAGTGTTTGCAGGGTAAACTTGATAAATAAGCAAAGACACCAAATCAATATCAAATTTCAAATGTAGTGTTAGAATTATATTAATGTTGCATTTTATACTTTTTTGATGAAGAGATGATTTTTTGGTTGGGAAACAAAATTGGTTAAGGATGGCATGCTGTTTTTGAAGAGTTTGGGCGTTACTTCTATTCCTCTGCAAGAGATGCATGGGAGGGTTTTATACAGGAGAGTGCTTTACTGTTTGTGCATTACTAATGTGTTGGTTTTAGTTTTCTGTCATTTCTGTTTTTTTCTCCCTTCTGTTTGAAATTATTAGTGAAAAAGAGGTGTCAGGTTGTCATGTCTATTGACCGAAGTTTCAAATTTAACAAGAAACAATCACCCGGCGACATTGTCAGACTCTTAGTTACGTTGCCCTTCACTGTTCAGGAATGAGGATGAGCCGAATGGGTGAGGACAACTGCAGTGCTGGGGGCAGAGACAGCCCGTACTCCTCCAGAGCCGAGGGGCCTAGTCAAGGTTCTGATGCTGGGGCCGGGGCCGGGCCACCTCTGGAAGGCTTGGCTTACCCTCAGCACCGGCCCAAGTCACCAGCGCACGCTAACCTGCACCACGGACTAGCCACCCTGGCACACGCAGCCTTCAACCGTAACCCCATCCATTACCCCGGCCAGCAGCCGCAGGCGCAGGCACAGCCGCAGGCGCCGACGCCTCCAGCTCAGGCCCGTCAGCGACCTCCGAGCGCGCCGTACACTCCGGTTCAACTTCCTCGCGCGGACATTAAGCCCTACCACGAGTCCTACTTTACGGACTCAAAGCCACCGGTTTCAAGTGCTAAGGTGAGCCGTTGAAACATGCAACGCCATAAGTCAAGTTTTGAACAAGAGTCCTCCTTGTGACAGGAAGAGTTTTTTTAATGTTAATTTAATGTTCTTTCTTTTTCTCAGGGTTCCTCGAGAAGTGAGTCCACACCAAGTGCAGACTTTGCTCCGGTGGAAGGCCTAGCCGCCACTCTGCACGCTCGTATCCTAAATGGACAAGAACTTGGCAGCTCTGCTTCGTCTGGTCCATCTGCATCCGCTATCAAGGAGGAGGCTGATGAGGGTTCCCATACATTGATGGCTGCTGACAGTTCAAGACTTCCCCATGAACCATCCCCTGACTTAGGTACCAGCATTTATTAATGTTTTTTTCCCTATTTAATTTTTATTTATTTTTTTTTATTTTTGGAGAGAGATTTTATTTCTTAATTCTTATGGCTCAAATTTTTCATCAACTGTCTTTACCAATTTAGATCCTGAAAGAACGCGGTCTGCAGATGGGCATGTTGAAGATAAGCCCCAATCATGTAGTGCTGATTCTAGTATCAAAATGGAAGGTGCATTAAATGGTCCTTCAAGTGAGAGATCATCTAATCGTCCTGATCGCCCTCCTAGTAAAAGGGCATCTCCTCTTGTACATGGTCCGTCAAGGCCATTTAAGAAGCAGTGCATTGATGCTGCAGAACAGGTTAGTAGTAGTTTTTTTACTTTGAAATCTGGATAGTAAGAACTGCTTGGGACCAAGGCCTTCGTATATTAAATCAAGTTTCTTTGTAATAAGGCACTTAAATTGGGTCCTTAAAACTGTAACTTTATAAGAAGGCATTTTTACTATACAGGTTCTCAGTATCAAGGTTTCAGTGTATTATTAGTGTAAGTTTTTTTATAAATTTTATTCAAAAATAATTTTGATGTTGCTTGGCTTTTAGGATGGGGAAGTTGCTGGACTTTCATTACCACTGTCACCAAGAAGTAGCCATCCAGCTCATTCTAGTTCTTCTCACATCCCAAACTCCATGGATGATCGCTCCCCCGGTTAGTAGTTGCTTCATAAACTCCTCCTGTTTTAGAACGATTTTGGTTTCTTATGTAGACTTTTCTCATCCTTGTGCAGATGATGGTGAAATGGATGACGGCCGAGGTGAATGGAAGGACAAGATTAGCTCACAATTTGACCGTCTGGTAGCATTTGCTTCCACTGAACTGGATAAGAGGAGAAGAAGCACTGAGGGCGCCTCTCCTCGTGCAGGAGAGACAACAGCAAGTTGTAATACCAGTCCTGATAGTGGTATAGGTCATGGGGAGACGTTACCTCCAGCTTTAAGTAAAATGCCGAGACTCTTTAAAACACCACCAGCAAAGGCATCACCTGGAAGAGACTCCCCTCCAGTTTTGGAAGCACCACATGGAGCTGATAGAGCTGGTGTTACAAGGACTCCATCACCGTCATCTCCTGTACCCAATGCTCCTTTTAGCCCTGCACCTTTGGATGGTCCATACAGTCCTGTAAATGCAACTTTACCTGGGCAGGGTAAAGATAGACCGCCTGCTTCAGCCAGTGGAACATCTGTTCCTTTGAAATATCAAAGAAGTGAATCTTTAACGACCCAGCATTTCAAGAAGAAATTCTTCCACCACAGAGAATCCTGGAACTCTTCAAATTCAACCTCCCAGTCTAATAATGGACACAGTTCTACTCACAACTCTGCATATAGCAACACCAGTACTTGGCATCACAAGGGGAAGTTCCGCCCTAAGGGCAAGGATTGGGACTGGAATGGGGGTAGTAGTAATGAAGAAATGTCTTACCGTGAACGCGATCAAAGAGACCAGCGGGATCAAAGAGATCAAAGAGACCAGAGGGATCATAGGGATCATAGACGTGATCATAGAGACCATAGATCGTACCATCAGAGTTTACCTCGTTACCGGTCTTGGGACAATTATCATGAAAATGATAATCATCCTCAGGGTAATTTCTAATATAATCAACCTAGTTCCCAAATTTGAAGTATCTTTGGTGTGATTGTGGTGTCAAAGCTGAGTGTCCCCCTAGTTCAGCTATTCTTTTGTGGAAATCATACTTGAATTGTAACTTTTCTGCCCAAGTATCCTCACTCAACTCTAGCTGCCTAGAGAAAATCTATCTACCCATTGTATCTTTAAATGTTTTCTAATCTTAGATAAATTATTTAGCTAAACTAAGGGGTTATATTCAATGGTAGTCTAATATCTGCTTGTGATTTATCTGTTGATAATTACTTAGCAGTGATTGTTAGTGTGTACTCACATGTAGTGTACTGTTGATACATATTATTTATTTGTTTCTTACTGTACATTTCATAGAGTACACTGAAGTGGAAGGAGCTTTCTGTTAAACCCTCAGTCGTGCTATGGCCTCTCTTGTAATTGATTAATTATTGTTTAATTATTTATTAATAATTTAATGAAAAGTAAAGACTTACCCGTTTTAGCCATTTAATGACTTGTTAATTTGTTTTCCTTCAGGTATAGCTCAGGCTGCCTGTACCTGCTTCTATTTCTAATTATTAATCCTCATAAAGGAAATTTATTTATTTTTGTTAGCCTTTCATTGTACATAGTTAGGTTCATTTTGAAGTGAACCTATTGTAAATAATTGACATACATGTGTGAGATTCTGTAAATATGGTTTATATCATAGTGTAAATTATTGTATGTACAATTGTATATTGTCCTTCAATTATTGTTGAAAGTTTTTGTCTTAAATGACATTGGGTTTGTTGTTAAAATGTTTTTGAATCAATGTATGATATGGAGCTCTGTTTGGAATCAGTTCTTTCTTTTTTTTTTTGGAAAAGGTTGGCCTAGCATCCCTCCAATATTAAGTACTTTTTCTGTGCTAGTGGAAGATTGAATCACTGCCATTTTTAAAGAAAAGAATCTTGTCTGCCCCTTTTGTAGACTACGACATGTTCACCATGCCGTTTAATGAATTCCTTTTGAGTAGAAAACTTTGAATAGGAATTAAATATTAGCTTTAGGAAGCAGTAAGGGTCACTGATCTTAGTGTCTATTTTTCAAAATCAATTATCAGTGCTTCAGAATCAAGCAAAAATTTATGGGGAGCTTTTAAAGTTACGTTTTAGCAGATTTGGGGGAATTTTCAAGATTTTTTTGTAATTGATGTATTAAAACCACTTTTGTTTGCATTTCTTCCTTCAAACTTTTAAACCAACTTTTTATAGATCTGTGTTTGTTTACTACCTTACTTTCACTCATTACCATATTGACATTTGATTTGTGAATGGCCCCACTGTTGATTACCTGTACTAGCCCGCATAATTTCATGATTAATTCCAATAATTTGACCTAGAAACCTTTTTCCGTAATGGTTCTGGCATGTCCTCTGTAGTTATTTCCTGTTAGTTTGGTATGTGTAATTTATGCACTGCAATTACAATGATATATTAATGACTCACCTCAGAATTGCTCATTTTGGACAACCCCTCATTATTGAACTCCCTATGAAGTTTTGGACTGTGTAGCTTAGAGCAGGACGCATATTGAATATGACTTCACTCATGGTACTTCTTGTAATGATGCACACTACATATTCTCCATAGCTGCTAAAATGTACTGAATACTAGAGAAATTGTAAGGTGTAGTATGTTTAATTTAAAATGTATTGGATAGTGCTTAGAATCTATCTATCTTGTATCTCTGACATTTGCATGTATCACTTATACCAGGTGTCAACTTGTTGTATTTTGTTTGTGGGAGAAAAACCAAACCATCAAGATGCAAGTTAATAGAAAGGAAGAATTGTATTACAAAAGTTTTTTAAATACCGCAGAATTATCATGGATATTATCAATATAGTTCTCATGTTTTCAAATCCGGAAAAGCATGAAAAGTTCTGTTTATGAAACAGAATTTTGTTCCTCTGATATTGTGTCTCTAATCAGTTATTGACAAAGGCCAGGCTGCTGAGTGGACATTTGTTACTTTCATGCTGCTATTTATTTGTACCCTTGTTGTATAAGATTGGTTTATTTGGAGTTTTATTTGTTTTGTGCAATTTAAGTACAAAGTCTGTATTAATAGAATGCTGTGGCTCAAATTCATTGTCCACCTTTAATCTCTCATATTCTATTCTTGTTCTGTATTATCATTTGTGTTCAAAAGCTACTTCCATAGCTCATGTTTAATGTTGTCAGGTAATTATGGCCTCTTATGGACGTTTAGATAAATTTCTTTTTTGGCATAAGATGCACTTGACTGCCGTACATCATTTGCTTATTGCAACGAAAATGAAATTTGGTGGTGTGGCTACACTTTTAAAATGGTGTGATGTAGTGTCTCCATGACATTTAAAGCCAAGTTAAAAGCCAAAGATAGAATATTGTTTTGGTATGTCTGTGAACCCACATATTCAAGAATTGCATTCAAGAATCAGGTTTGTGATGAAGATCAAATAACAAATCAGTTTGCTTTAAATGAAAACCTACCTCAGTATCAAAAGGAATAAAAAATTGTTCCTCAACCTCATGCTCTTGATGTAAAGTGGCCACCCTGAATTTCTTGTCTTCTGTTAATATCTTTTATTTTAGTCATGCGTTTAAATGTCCTGAACTGCTAGGATTTGTCTTGTCCTGCTTTATATGTCTGTGTACCTTTGATGCACCGGTTTTGCATTATCATGCAATGTGGCTAACTTGACCCACTGCCATCTTTAGGAAGGGAGGCCGACTGAGCAGCAAAGTAAAATTGTTGTGTTTTTGTTACTGTTTTAGTGTTATTCTTATTTTCCTGATCACGGATCGCTGCCTTGTTATAGTTTATGGTTTATGTATAATTTAAGGTACCTGTTAACATGTTCCCTCTTCAAAAAAAACAAAAAAAAAAAAAACACTTTCAAATTTTATGTTTTTGATTTACCCTTTTGTTCAGCTATCTTGGATCTCACTGACAGTATTGCAGTCTGTTACCATACTGCTGACCTCCAAAATTTTGAAGTCTTATAACCTGCCAAATGTTTGTAAATGTGTAATAAATAAAATTAAATAGAACATTAAAATCTATCTATTTCTAAATCAGAAAACGATTTTCTCAAACGTGTGCAAGTCCTGCTCTGGGAGTTCTGTTTGCGTGTAGCGTATAGTTAAAAATGATATTCTCAAACTCCGTCAGGTAGTCTTGGTTAGCAACCTACACTACTCGGAGGGATGGGTTGGTAGCTTAAAGTATTGGCCCACTGCACTAGACCCAATTCTTGGGTGAGAATAGTGACAAGCTTAATGAAAGCTTAGAAAGCTTAAAGTTTCACAGGTTTTTGTAGTAAAAGGAAAGGAAAGGAAAAACCAAAACACTTGGTGTTAAAAATGCAACTTTTTTTTACCACTAAAAATTCTACACAAAACAAAATTATTAAAAGTATTTTCATCTTCACCTTGTCATCTTTTCATCGGAGACGACTTCCTTTACCGCCCAAACCAAGACCGGTATCGTGCTTCTGGCGACTGAAACATCTTTCACGGTGCGTACAGAATATACCCTGTGTATTTGGGCGTGATCTAAGACTTTCGATTTTTTGTCAAATTTCCAAAGGCTATAGCCTTTGCATTTTTAGGGATTTTGGTCCCCAAATTTTTTTTTCTCCAAATTGACGGGGTTTGTGCAGAGGGGCTCTAGTGCACCCAGAGACCAACCCCGGAAGGTGAAATCATCCGAAAACCGGCGAAAAAAAAATATTAGGTCGACCGAGATTCGAACACGACAAAAGCGACCCGACAGCCTAGTTGGTTTGGGACGGGGGACGGGTGTGCTAACCACTAGGCTGTCGGATCGCACACCTCTTGGCGATGCGAATTGGAATCCCTATCTACCAGCCTGGACGAGCTCCGCGTGGCGTAGAAGAATTTTCTGTTCCCTGTCACTTTCTTAGGGCCCAAAAGATCCAATCGAGGGGGTAAGCTATTTAACGCATCATACAACCTCGAAGGAAAACAGGTATTCTTCTTCTCTCCCAAGACCGTTGCTAAAAAAAAAAATAATTAAAAAGCAAAATTTCTGCGGCGCTCGGGTTCGAACCTGAGAGCTTCTGAGCAGGTGCCCGCTGCTCTAACCACTACACCACAGACTTCTGCTGTCAACGGCACTGCAAGCACCACATAGCTTCCGAAAATCTCTTGTTACCAGGAGCCGATTTCGAGGAGGTTACCTCCTCGCCTCTTCTGAACTCCGGGTTGAATACGGCTCGTTTCGCACGATTTTCTCTCAAACATGCAGGCGCGGGCTGGCGTCGAATGGGTTGCCTACCCATAAGGCGCCGATTGAACAATTGACTATTCCTTGCGTAAAATGCGAATTTCTCCCAAACCAAGAACGCTATCGTGTCCAGGTCGACTCTAGTGCACCCCCAGACCAACCCCCAAGGGTGAAATCATCCGAAAATCGTCGAAAAAAAATTATTAGGTCGACCGAGATTCGAACACGACAAAAACGACCCGACAGCCTAGTTGGTTTGGGACGGGGGACGGGTGTGCTAACCACTAGGCTGTCGGATCGCACACCTCTAGGCGATGCGAATTGGAATCCCTATCTACCGGCCTGGACGAGCTCCGCGCGGCGCAGAAGAGTTTTCCTTTCCGAATAGGATTCCGAATTTCTCCCTAAGCAAGAACGGTATTGTGCTTCTGGCTACTGACATATGTTTCACAGTGCATACAGAGGATTCCCTGTGAATTTCAGCGTGATCTGAGACTTTCGATTTTTGGTCAAATTTCCAAAGGCTATAGCCTTTGCATTTTTAGGGATTTTGGTCCAAAAACATTTTTCCTCCAAATTGACGGGGTTTGTGCAGAGGGGCTCTAGTGCACCCAGAGACCAACCCCGGAAGGTGAAATCATCCGAAAACCGGCGAAAAAAAATTATTAGGTCGACCGAGATTCGAACACGACAAAAGCGACCCGACAGCCTAGTTGGTTTGGGACGGGGGACGGGTGTGCTAACCACTAGGCTGTCGGATCGCACACCTCTTGGCGATGCGAATTGGAATCCCTATCTACCAGCCTGGACGAGCTCCGCGTGGCGTAGAACAATTTTCTTTTCCCTGTCACTTTCTTAGGGCCCAAAAGATCCAATCGAGGGGGTAAGCTATTTAACGCATCATACAACCTCGAAGGAAAACAGGTATTCTTCTTCTCTCCCAAGACCGTTGCTAAAAAAAAAATAATTAAAAAGCAAAATTTCTGTGGCGCTCGGGTTCGAACCCGAGAGCTTCTGAGCAGGTGCCCTGCTGCTCTAACCACTACACCACAGACTTCTGCTGTCAGCGGCACTGCAAGCACCACATAGCTTCCGAAAATCTCTTGTTACCAGGAGCCGATTTCGAGGAGGTTACCTCCTCGCCTCTTCTGAACTCCGGGTTGAATACGGCTCGTTTCGCACGATTTTCTCTCAAACATGCAGGCGCGGGCTGGCGTCGAATGGGTTGCCTACCCATAAGGCGCCGATTGAACAATTGACTATTCCTTGCGTAAAATGCGAATTTCTCCCAAACCAAGAACGCTATCGTGTCCAGGTCGACTCTAGTGCACCCCCAGACCAACCCCCAAGGGTGAAATCATCCGAAAATCGTCGAAAAAAAATTATTAGGTCGACCGAGATTCGAACACGACAAAAACGACCCGACAGCCTAGTTGGTTTGGGACGGGGGACGGGTGTGCTAACCACTAGGCTGTCGGATCGCACACCTCTAGGCGATGCGAATTGGAATCCCTATCTACCGGCCTGGACGAGCTCCGCGCGGCGCAGAAGAGTTTTCCTTTCCGAATAGGATTCCGAATTTCTCCCTAAGCAAGAACGGTATTGTGCTTCTGGCTACTGACATATGTTTCACAGTGCATACAGAGGATTCCCTGTGAATTTCAGCGTGATCTGAGACTTTCGATTTTTGGTCAAATTTCCAAAGGCTATAGCCTTTGCATTTTTAGGGATTTTGGTCCAAAAACATTTTTCCTCCAAATTGACGGGGTTTGTGCAGAGGGGCTCTAGTGAACCCAGAGACCAACCCCGGAAGGTGAAATCATCCGAAAACCGGCGAAAAAAAATTATTAGGTCGACCGAGATTCGAACACGACAAAAGCGACCCGACAGCCTAGTTGGTTTGGGACGGGGGACGGGTGTGCTAACCACTAGGCTGTCGGATCGCACACCTCTTGGCGATGCGAATTGGAATCCCTATCTACCAGCCTGGACGAGCTCCGCGTGGCGTAGAACAATTTTCTTTTCCCTGTCACTTTCTTAGGGCCCAAAAGATCCAATCGAGGGGGTAAGCTATTTAACGCATCATACAACCTCGAAGGAAAACAGGTATTCTTCTTCTCTCCCAAGACCGTTGCTAAAAAAAAAAAAAATAATTAAAAAGCAAAATTTCTGCGGCGCTCGGGTTCGAACCCGAGAGCTTCTGAGCAGGTGCCCGCTGCTCTAACCACTACACCACAGACTTCTGCTGTCAGCGGCACTGCAAGCACCACATAGCTTCCGAAAATCTCTTGTTACCAGGAGCCGATTTCGAGGAGGTTACCTCCTCGCCTCTTCTGAACTCCGGGTTGAATACGGCTCGTTTCGCACGATTTTCTCTCAAACATGCAGGCGCGGGCTGGCGTCGAATGGGTTGCCTACCCATAAGGCGCCGATTGAACAATTGACTATTCCTTGCGTAAAATGCGAATTTCTCCCAAACCAAGAACGCTATCGTGTCCAGGTCGACTCTAGTGCACCCCCAGACCAACCCCCAAGGGTGAAATCATCCGAAAATCGTCGAAAAAAAATTATTAGGTCGACCGAGATTCGAACACGACAAAAACGACCCGACAGCCTAGTTGGTTTGGGACGGGGGACGGGTGTGCTAACCACTAGGCTGTCGGATCGCACACCTCTAGGCGATGCGAATTGGAATCCCTATCTACCGGCCTGGACGAGCTCCGCGCGGCGCAGAAGAGTTTTCCTTTCCGAATAGGATTCCGAATTTCTCCCTAAGCAAGAACGGTATTGTGCTTCTGGCTACTGACATATGTTTCACAGTGCATACAGAGGATTCCCTGTGAATTTCAGCGTGATCTGAGACTTTCGATTTTTGGTCAAATTTCCAAAGGCTATAGCCTTTGCATTTTTAGGGATTTTGGTCCAAAAACATTTTTCCTCCAAATTGACGGGGTTTGTGCAGAGGGGCTCTAGTGAACCCAGAGACCAACCCCGGAAGGTGAAATCATCCGAAAACCGGCGAAAAAAAATTATTAGGTCGACCGAGATTCGAACACGACAAAAGCGACCCGACAGCCTAGTTGGTTTGGGACGGGGGACGGGTGTGCTAACCACTAGGCTGTCGGATCGCACACCTCTTGGCGATGCGAATTGGAATCCCTATCTACCAGCCTGGACGAGCTCCGCGTGGCGTAGAACAATTTTCTTTTCCCTGTCACTTTCTTAGGGCCCAAAAGATCCAATCGAGGGGGTAAGCTATTTAACGCATCATACAACCTCGAAGGAAAACAGGTATTCTTCTTCTCTCCCAAGACCGTTGCTAAAAAAAAATAATTAAAAAGCAAAATTTCTGCGGCGCTCGGGTTCGAACCCGAGAGCTTCTGAGCAGGTGCCCGCTGCTCTAACCACTACACCACAGACTTCTGCTGTCAGCGGCACTGCAAGCACCACATAGCTTCCGAAAATCTCTTGTTACCAGGAGCCGATTTCGAGGAGGTTACCTCCTCGCCTCTTCTGAACTCCGGGTTGAATACGGCTCGTTTCGCACGATTTTCTCTCAAACATGCAGGCGCGGGCTGGCGTCGAATGGGTTGCCTACCCATAAGGCGCCGATTGAACAATTGACTATTCCTTGCGTAAAATGCGAATTTCTCCCAAACCAAGAACGCTATCGTGTCCAGGTCGACTCTAGTGCACCCCCAGACCAACCCCCAAGGGTGAAATCATCCGAAAATCGTCGAAAAAAAATTATTAGGTCGACCGAGATTCGAACACGACAAAAACGACCCGACAGCCTAGTTGGTTTGGGACGGGGGACGGGTGTGCTAACCACTAGGCTGTCGGATCGCACACCTCTAGGCGATGCGAATTGGAATCCCTATCTACCGGCCTGGACGAGCTCCGCGCGGCGCAGAAGAGTTTTCCTTTCCGAATAGGATTCCGAATTTCTCCCTAAGCAAGAACGGTATTGTGCTTCTGGCTACTGACATATGTTTCACAGTGCATACAGAGGATTCCCTGTGAATTTCAGCGTGATCTGAGACTTTCGATTTTTGGTCAAATTTCCAAAGGCTATAGCCTTTGCATTTTTAGGGATTTTGGTCCAAAAACATTTTTCCTCCAAATTGACGGGGTTTGTGCAGAGGGGCTCTAGTGAACCCAGAGACCAACCCCGGAAGGTGAAATCATCCGAAAACCGGCGAAAAAAAATTATTAGGTCGACCGAGATTCGAACACGACAAAAGCGACCCGACAGCCTAGTTGGTTTGGGACGGGGGACGGGTGTGCTAACCACTAGGCTGTCGGATCGCACACCTCTTGGCGATGCGAATTGGAATCCCTATCTACCAGCCTGGACGAGCTCCGCGTGGCGTAGAACAATTTTCTTTTCCCTGTCACTTTCTTAGGGCCCAAAAGATCCAATCGAGGGGGTAAGCTATTTAACGCATCATACAACCTCGAAGGAAAACAGGTATTCTTCTTCTCTCCCAAGACCGTTGCTAAAAAAAAATAATTAAAAAGCAAAATTTCTGCGGCGCTCGGGTTCGAACCCGAGAGCTTCTGAGCAGGTGCCCGCTGCTCTAACCACTACACCACAGACTTCTGCTGTCAGCGGCACTGCAAGCACCACATAGCTTCCGAAAATCTCTTGTTACCAGGAGCCGATTTCGAGGAGGTTACCTCCTCGCCTCTTCTGAACTCCGGGTTGAATACGGCTCGTTTCGCACGATTTTCTCTCAAACATGCAGGCGCGGGCTGGCGTCGAATGGGTTGCCTACCCATAAGGCGCCGATTGAACAATTGACTATTCCTTGCGTAAAATGCGAATTTCTCCCAAACCAAGAACGCTATCGTGTCCAGGTCGACTCTAGTGCACCCCCAGACCAACCCCCAAGGGTGAAATCATCCGAAAATCGTCGAAAAAAAATTATTAGGTCGACCGAGATTCGAACACGACAAAAACGACCCGACAGCCTAGTTGGTTTGGGACGGGGGACGGGTGTGCTAACCACTAGGCTGTCGGATCGCACACCTCTAGGCGATGCGAATTGGAATCCCTATCTACCGGCCTGGACGAGCTCCGCGCGGCGCAGAAGAGTTTTCCTTTCCGAATAGGATTCCGAATTTCTCCCTAAGCAAGAACGGTATTGTGCTTCTGGCTACTGACATATGTTTCACAGTGCATACAGAGGATTCCCTGTGAATTTCAGCGTGATCTGAGACTTTCGATTTTTGGTCAAATTTCCAAAGGCTATAGCCTTTGCATTTTTAGGGATTTTGGTCCAAAAACATTTTTCCTCCAAATTGACGGGGTTTGTGCAGAGGGGCTCTAGTGCACCCAGAGACCAACCCCGGAAGGTGAAATCATCCGAAAACCGGCGAAAAAAAATTATTAGGTCGACCGAGATTCGAACACGACAAAAGCGACCCGACAGCCTAGTTGGTTTGGGACGGGGGACGGGTGTGCTAACCACTAGGCTGTCGGATCGCACACCTCTTGGCGATGCGAATTGGAATCCCTATCTACCAGCCTGGACGAGCTCCGCGTGGCGTAGAACAATTTTCTTTTCCCTGTCACTTTCTTAGGGCCCAAAAGATCCAATCGAGGGGGTAAGCTATTTAACGCATCATACAACCTCGAAGGAAAACAGGTATTCTTCTTCTCTCCCAAGACCGTTGCTAAAAAAAAATAATTAAAAAGCAAAATTTCTGCGGCGCTCGGGTTCGAACCCGAGAGCTTCTGAGCAGGTGCCCGCTGCTCTAACCACTACACCACAGACTTCTGCTGTCAGCGGCACTGCAAGCACCACATAGCTTCCGAAAATCTCTTGTTACCAGGAGCCGATTTCGAGGAGGTTACCTCCTCGCCTCTTCTGAACTCCGGGTTGAATACGGCTCGTTTCGCACGATTTTCTCTCAAACATGCAGGCGCGGGCTGGCGTCGAATGGGTTGCCTACCCATAAGGCGCCGATTGAACAATTGACTATTCCTTGCGTAAAATGCGAATTTCTCCCAAACCAAGAACGCTATCGTGTCCAGGTCGACTCTAGTGCACCCCCAGACCAACCCCCAAGGGTGAAATCATCCGAAAATCGTCGAAAAAAAATTATTAGGTCGACCGAGATTCGAACACGACAAAAACGACCCGACAGCCTAGTTGGTTTGGGACGGGGGACGGGTGTGCTAACCACTAGGCTGTCGGATCGCACACCTCTAGGCGATGCGAATTGGAATCCCTATCTACCGGCCTGGACGAGCTCCGCGCGGCGCAGAAGAGTTTTCCTTTCCGAATAGGATTCCGAATTTCTCCCTAAGCAAGAACGGTATTGTGCTTCTGGCTACTGACATATGTTTCACAGTGCATACAGAGGATTCCCTGTGAATTTCAGCGTGATCTGAGACTTTCGATTTTTGGTCAAATTTCCAAAGGCTATAGCCTTTGCATTTTTAGGGATTTTGGTCCAAAAACATTTTTCCTCCAAATTGACGGGGTTTGTGCAGAGGGGCTCTAGTGAACCCAGAGACCAACCCCGGAAGGTGAAATCATCCGAAAACCGGCGAAAAAAAATTATTAGGTCGACCGAGATTCGAACACGACAAAAGCGACCCGACAGCCTAGTTGGTTTGGGACGGGGGACGGGTGTGCTAACCACTAGGCTGTCGGATCGCACACCTCTTGGCGATGCGAATTGGAATCCCTATCTACCAGCCTGGACGAGCTCCGCGTGGCGTAGAACAATTTTCTTTTCCCTGTCACTTTCTTAGGGCCCAAAAGATCCAATCGAGGGGGTAAGCTATTTAACGCATCATACAACCTCGAAGGAAAACAGGTATTCTTCTTCTCTCCCAAGACCGTTGCTAAAAAAAAATAATTAAAAAGCAAAATTTCTGCGGCGCTCGGGTTCGAACCCGAGAGCTTCTGAGCAGGTGCCCGCTGCTCTAACCACTACACCACAGACTTCTGCTGTCAGCGGCACTGCAAGCACCACATAGCTTCCGAAAATCTCTTGTTACCAGGAGCCGATTTCGAGGAGGTTACCTCCTCGCCTCTTCTGAACTCCGGGTTGAATACGGCTCGTTTCGCACGATTTTCTCTCAAACATGCAGGCGCGGGCTGGCGTCGAATGGGTTGCCTACCCATAAGGCGCCGATTGAACAATTGACTATTCCTTGCGTAAAATGCGAATTTCTCCCAAACCAAGAACGCTATCGTGTCCAGGTCGACTCTAGTGCACCCCCAGACCAACCCCCAAGGGTGAAATCATCCGAAAATCGTCGAAAAAAAATTATTAGGTCGACCGAGATTCGAACACGACAAAAACGACCCGACAGCCTAGTTGGTTTGGGACGGGGGACGGGTGTGCTAACCACTAGGCTGTCGGATCGCACACCTCTAGGCGATGCGAATTGGAATCCCTATCTACCGGCCTGGACGAGCTCCGCGCGGCGCAGAAGAGTTTTCCTTTCCGAATAGGATTCCGAATTTCTCCCTAAGCAAGAACGGTATTGTGCTTCTGGCTACTGACATATGTTTCACAGTGCATACAGAGGATTCCCTGTGAATTTCAGCGTGATCTGAGACTTTCGATTTTTGGTCAAATTTCCAAAGGCTATAGCCTTTGCATTTTTAGGGATTTTGGTCCAAAAACATTTTTCCTCCAAATTGACGGGGTTTGTGCAGAGGGGCTCTAGTGAACCCAGAGACCAACCCCGGAAGGTGAAATCATCCGAAAACCGGCGAAAAAAAATTATTAGGTCGACCGAGATTCGAACACGACAAAAGCGACCCGACAGCCTAGTTGGTTTGGGACGGGGGACGGGTGTGCTAACCACTAGGCTGTCGGATCGCACACCTCTTGGCGATGCGAATTGGAATCCCTATCTACCAGCCTGGACGAGCTCCGCGTGGCGTAGAACAATTTTCTTTTCCCTGTCACTTTCTTAGGGCCCAAAAGATCCAATCGAGGGGGTAAGCTATTTAACGCATCATACAACCTCGAAGGAAAACAGGTATTCTTCTTCTCTCCCAAGACCGTTGCTAAAAAAAAATAATTAAAAAGCAAAATTTCTGCGGCGCTCGGGTTCGAACCCGAGAGCTTCTGAGCAGGTGCCCGCTGCTCTAACCACTACACCACAGACTTCTGCTGTCAGCGGCACTGCAAGCACCACATAGCTTCCGAAAATCTCTTGTTACCAGGAGCCGATTTCGAGGAGGTTACCTCCTCGCCTCTTCTGAACTCCGGGTTGAATACGGCTCGTTTCGCACGATTTTCTCTCAAACATGCAGGCGCGGGCTGGCGTCGAATGGGTTGCCTACCCATAAGGCGCCGATTGAACAATTGACTATTCCTTGCGTAAAATGCGAATTTCTCCCAAACCAAGAACGCTATCGTGTCCAGGTCGACTCTAGTGCACCCCCAGACCAACCCCCAAGGGTGAAATCATCCGAAAATCGTCGAAAAAAAATTATTAGGTCGACCGAGATTCGAACACGACAAAAACGACCCGACAGCCTAGTTGGTTTGGGACGGGGGACGGGTGTGCTAACCACTAGGCTGTCGGATCGCACACCTCTAGGCGATGCGAATTGGAATCCCTATCTACCGGCCTGGACGAGCTCCGCGCGGCGCAGAAGAGTTTTCCTTTCCGAATAGGATTCCGAATTTCTCCCTAAGCAAGAACGGTATTGTGCTTCTGGCTACTGACATATGTTTCACAGTGCATACAGAGGATTCCCTGTGAATTTCAGCGTGATCTGAGACTTTCGATTTTTGGTCAAATTTCCAAAGGCTATAGCCTTTGCATTTTTAGGGATTTTGGTCCAAAAACATTTTTCCTCCAAATTGACGGGGTTTGTGCAGAGGGGCTCTAGTGAACCCAGAGACCAACCCCGGAAGGTGAAATCATCCGAAAACCGGCGAAAAAAAATTATTAGGTCGACCGAGATTCGAACACGACAAAAGCGACCCGACAGCCTAGTTGGTTTGGGACGGGGGACGGGTGTGCTAACCACTAGGCTGTCGGATCGCACACCTCTTGGCGATGCGAATTGGAATCCCTATCTACCAGCCTGGACGAGCTCCGCGTGGCGTAGAACAATTTTCTTTTCCCTGTCACTTTCTTAGGGCCCAAAAGATCCAATCGAGGGGGTAAGCTATTTAACGCATCATACAACCTCGAAGGAAAACAGGTATTCTTCTTCTCTCCCAAGACCGTTGCTAAAAAAAAATAATTAAAAAGCAAAATTTCTGCGGCGCTCGGGTTCGAACCCGAGAGCTTCTGAGCAGGTGCCCGCTGCTCTAACCACTACACCACAGACTTCTGCTGTCAGCGGCACTGCAAGCACCACATAGCTTCCGAAAATCTCTTGTTACCAGGAGCCGATTTCGAGGAGGTTACCTCCTCGCCTCTTCTGAACTCCGGGTTGAATACGGCTCGTTTCGCACGATTTTCTCTCAAACATGCAGGCGCGGGCTGGCGTCGAATGGGTTGCCTACCCATAAGGCGCCGATTGAACAATTGACTATTCCTTGCGTAAAATGCGAATTTCTCCCAAACCAAGAACGCTATCGTGTCCAGGTCGACTCTAGTGCACCCCCAGACCAACCCCCAAGGGTGAAATCATCCGAAAATCGTCGAAAAAAAATTATTAGGTCGACCGAGATTCGAACACGACAAAAACGACCCGACAGCCTAGTTGGTTTGGGACGGGGGACGGGTGTGCTAACCACTAGGCTGTCGGATCGCACACCTCTAGGCGATGCGAATTGGAATCCCTATCTACCGGCCTGGACGAGCTCCGCGCGGCGCAGAAGAGTTTTCCTTTCCGAATAGGATTCCGAATTTCTCCCTAAGCAAGAACGGTATTGTGCTTCTGGCTACTGACATATGTTTCACAGTGCATACAGAGGATTCCCTGTGAATTTCAGCGTGATCTGAGACTTTCGATTTTTGGTCAAATTTCCAAAGGCTATAGCCTTTGCATTTTTAGGGATTTTGGTCCAAAAACATTTTTCCTCCAAATTGACGGGGTTTGTGCAGAGGGGCTCTAGTGAACCCAGAGACCAACCCCGGAAGGTGAAATCATCCGAAAACCGGCGAAAAAAAATTATTAGGTCGACCGAGATTCGAACACGACAAAAGCGACCCGACAGCCTAGTTGGTTTGGGACGGGGGACGGGTGTGCTAACCACTAGGCTGTCGGATCGCACACCTCTTGGCGATGCGAATTGGAATCCCTATCTACCAGCCTGGACGAGCTCCGCGTGGCGTAGAACAATTTTCTTTTCCCTGTCACTTTCTTAGGGCCCAAAAGATCCAATCGAGGGGGTAAGCTATTTAACGCATCATACAACCTCGAAGGAAAACAGGTATTCTTCTTCTCTCCCAAGACCGTTGCTAAAAAAAAATAATTAAAAAGCAAAATTTCTGCGGCGCTCGGGTTCGAACCCGAGAGCTTCTGAGCAGGTGCCCGCTGCTCTAACCACTACACCACAGACTTCTGCTGTCAGCGGCACTGCAAGCACCACATAGCTTCCGAAAATCTCTTGTTACCAGGAGCCGATTTCGAGGAGGTTACCTCCTCGCCTCTTCTGAACTCCGGGTTGAATACGGCTCGTTTCGCACGATTTTCTCTCAAACATGCAGGCGCGGGCTGGCGTCGAATGGGTTGCCTACCCATAAGGCGCCGATTGAACAATTGACTATTCCTTGCGTAAAATGCGAATTTCTCCCAAACCAAGAACGCTATCGTGTCCAGGTCGACTCTAGTGCACCCCCAGACCAACCCCCAAGGGTGAAATCATCCGAAAATCGTCGAAAAAAAATTATTAGGTCGACCGAGATTCGAACACGACAAAAACGACCCGACAGCCTAGTTGGTTTGGGACGGGGGACGGGTGTGCTAACCACTAGGCTGTCGGATCGCACACCTCTAGGCGATGCGAATTGGAATCCCTATCTACCGGCCTGGACGAGCTCCGCGCGGCGCAGAAGAGTTTTCCTTTCCGAATAGGATTCCGAATTTCTCCCTAAGCAAGAACGGTATTGTGCTTCTGGCTACTGACATATGTTTCACAGTGCATACAGAGGATTCCCTGTGAATTTCAGCGTGATCTGAGACTTTCGATTTTTGGTCAAATTTCCAAAGGCTATAGCCTTTGCATTTTTAGGGATTTTGGTCCAAAAACATTTTTCCTCCAAATTGACGGGGTTTGTGCAGAGGGGCTCTAGTGCACCCAGAGACCAACCCCGGAAGGTGAAATCATCCGAAAACCGGCGAAAAAAAATTATTAGGTCGACCGAGATTCGAACACGACAAAAGCGACCCGACAGCCTAGTTGGTTTGGGACGGGGGACGGGTGTGCTAACCACTAGGCTGTCGGATCGCACACCTCTTGGCGATGCGAATTGGAATCCCTATCTACCAGCCTGGACGAGCTCCGCGTGGCGTAGAACAATTTTCTTTTCCCTGTCACTTTCTTAGGGCCCAAAAGATCCAATCGAGGGGGTAAGCTATTTAACGCATCATACAACCTCGAAGGAAAACAGGTATTCTTCTTCTCTCCCAAGACCGTTGCTAAAAAAAAATAATTAAAAAGCAAAATTTCTGCGGCGCTCGGGTTCGAACCCGAGAGCTTCTGAGCAGGTGCCCGCTGCTCTAACCACTACACCACAGACTTCTGCTGTCAGCGGCACTGCAAGCACCACATAGCTTCCGAAAATCTCTTGTTACCAGGAGCCGATTTCGAGGAGGTTACCTCCTCGCCTCTTCTGAACTCCGGGTTGAATACGGCTCGTTTCGCACGATTTTCTCTCAAAAATGCAGGCGCGGGCTGGCGTCGAATGGGTTGCCTACCCATAAGGCGCCGATTGAACAATTGACTATTCCTTGCGTAAAATGCGAATTTCTCCCAAACCAAGAACGCTATCGTGTCCAGGTCGACTCTAGTGCACCCCCAGACCAACCCCCAAGGGTGAAATCATCCGAAAATCGTCGAAAAAAAATTATTAGGTCGACCGAGATTCGAACACGACAAAAACGACCCGACAGCCTAGTTGGTTTGGGACGGGGGACGGGTGTGCTAACCACTAGGCTGTCGGATCGCACACCTCTAGGCGATGCGAATTGGAATCCCTATCTACCGGCCTGGACGAGCTCCGCGCGGCGCAGAAGAGTTTTCCTTTCCGAATAGGATTCCGAATTTCTCCCTAAGCAAGAACGGTATTGTGCTTCTGGCTACTGACATATGTTTCACAGTGCATACAGAGGATTCCCTGTGAATTTCAGCGTGATCTGAGACTTTCGATTTTTGGTCAAATTTCCAAAGGCTATAGCCTTTGCATTTTTAGGGATTTTGGTCCAAAAACATTTTTCCTCCAAATTGACGGGGTTTGTGCAGAGGGGCTCTAGTGCACCCAGAGACCAACCCCGGAAGGTGAAATCATCCGAAAACCGGCGAAAAAAAATTATTAGGTCGACCGAGATTCGAACACGACAAAAGCGACCCGACAGCCTAGTTGGTTTGGGACGGGGGACGGGTGTGCTAACCACTAGGCTGTCGGATCGCACACCTCTTGGCGATGCGAATTGGAATCCCTATCTACCAGCCTGGACGAGCTCCGCGTGGCGTAGAACAATTTTCTTTTCCCTGTCACTTTCTTAGGGCCCAAAAGATCCAATCGAGGGGGTAAGCTATTTAACGCATCATACAACCTCGAAGGAAAACAGGTATTCTTCTTCTCTCCCAAGACCGTTGCTAAAAAAAAAATAATTAAAAAGCAAAATTTCTGTGGCGCTCGGGTTCGAACCCGAGAGCTTCTGAGCAGGTGCCTGCTGCTCTAACCACTACACCACAGACTTCTGCTGTCAGCGGCACTGCAAGCACCACATAGCTTCCGAAAATCTCTTGTTACCAGGAGCCGATTTCGAGGAGGTTACCTCCTCGCCTCTTCTGAACTCCGGGTTGAATACGGCTCGTTTCGCACGATTTTCTCTCAAAAATGCAGGCGCGGGCTGGCGTCGAATGGGTTGCCTACCCATAAGGCGCCGATTGAACAATTGACTATTCCTTGCGTAAAATGCGAATTTCTCCCAAACCAAGAACGCTATCGTGTCCAGGTCGACTCTAGTGCACCCCCAGACCAACCCCCAAGGGTGAAATCATCCGAAAATCGTCGAAAAAAAATTATTAGGTCGACCGAGATTCGAACACGACAAAAGCGTCCCGACAGCCTAGATTGTTTGGGACGGGGGGCAGGGACGGTAACCACTAGGCTGTCGGTTCGCACACCTGGAGGTGATGCGAATTGGAATACCTATCTACCGGCCTGGACGGGCCCGGCGCGGCGGAGACGACTTCCTTTACCGTCCAAACCAAGACCGGTATCGTACTTCTGGCGACTGAAACATGTTTCACGGTGCGTACAGAATATACCCTGTGTATTTGGGCGTGATCTGAGACTTTCGATTTTTTGTCAAATTTCGAAAGGCTATAGCCTTTGCATTTTTAGGGATTTTGGTCCCAATTCTTTTTTCTTTCTCCAAATTGGCGGGGTTTGTGCAGAGGGGCTCCAGTGCACCCAGAGACCAACCCCCGAGGGTGAAATCCTCTCGCTCCGACTCTTTTCTTGTCGCTTACCCGAAAAGATGGCGCGTAGATGGTGATAGCGATTCGCATGATTGCAGGATGTGCGTCCCGCCAGCGGAGATGGTTAACTCACCTTACCTCTGTCCCCAATCATCTCGGCTGGCGAGATGTTTTGTGGGTTCAAATCCCGCTGGAAGACCTCCTCGCCTCTGCTGAGCTGCAAGTAGAATTAGGCTTGGCGAGCCGCTTTTTCTCGGTTTTCGCTCAAACGCGCTGCCGGGGGCTGGCGTCGAATGGGTTGCCTATCCATCCGGCGCCGATGAAACAATACACGTTTCATTTAGTCAAAAGCTAATTACCCAAACCAAGACTGGTATCGTGCTTCTGGCGACTGATATACATGTTTCACAGTGCATACAGAAGGTTCTCTATGAATTTGAGCGCGATCGTGGAGTATCTTTAATTTTCCGTTCCATTTTTACGAGTTTCAGTCGAACTCCCCTCCCCCCATAGAGACGGAGGTTGTGTAGGAGGAGTAAAGAGTACCCCCAAACCGCAACCCAAGCGTTAATTCAACTGAAAAACGTCAGAAAAAATTCAGAATCGCTCGAGATTCGAAGCCAAAAGCGTCCCGACAGCCGGGAAACCGTGAGTGACCTGGGGTCACCTGGGGTGCACACTTCTCGTAAGGTCAGCCTTGTGGACCCCGAGCTCGCGCCCATGGGGGCAATTTGAGTTTCTCTTTTCTTTTTACTTTATTTTTTAAGGGGGGGGGGGGGGGTAAATGGTTGGTTTTATAGAGCATACACCATTGCGACTTCCTACGCTCATTTTTTTGTTTTTATTCTGTCATTTAGCTCTTCAATAAGTTACAGTATTTTTCAGTTTTCTGAGTGTATGCCAAAAATGAAGACAAAACCTTAATGGTTACAGTACGCTTTAATTCAAGTCAGATTTCACCCATTTCTTTCTTCTTTCTCACAACTGTTTCATATTAGAAACAAAAAACAGAATTGTTACTCAGGTCTGCAAATTGATTAGAAAAATTACTAGGTGAGAAACACGATGCCTACAAAAGAAATTAGGGAAAAAGTTATCACCATGTATTTATATATTTAGACTGTCATGGTTACTTAAAATTATTGCATGTATACATACATTTATTTTAAGGGAAAGGAAAACTTCATTTGAATACTCTACCACATAGCTACTTTTAAATTTCTTGTCTGATGCCTGGAACACAAATAGGATTATGAGTGCGGATGCCTTGACAAACAGTTAAGTATTCCAGAACTGAGTCCAAGTCTTCGCTTTGTTTACCTGAGGTACTCCAGCCTCGGGCGTTGGCATAACGAGGGGTGCCCTGAACCGGCTGGCTGAAGTTAAAGTCCAGGTTGCCCTCGAGGATGAGCTCCTGGCGCACCACGGCATCCACGTCGCAGTTGAGGGCGCTGTCCGCAGACAGCAGGGGCAGGTCGTCGGCGGGGCCGGGGCCGCAGTAGTACCCCTCAGCAGCAGCAGGTCCCGTGGGCCTTGTGTACTGAGAGACCGTCTGGGAAAGAGGCGGGGAAGGGGTGGGACCGGCCTGGTACACGGGGCTGGTCTGGTACAGAGGTGGTGACGGGCTGCACAGGGATGGCGCGGGGTCGGGGGTCACCGCGTAAAGGGGTGACGATAGACTGGAGGCCACCTGGTACAGCGGAGGGGACGGCTGCGTGATGTAGAGAGGCGAGGAAGTACTGGGGAGGGGCTGGTAGAGCACGGGCGACGCCTCTCGCGAGACCTGGTAGCAGGTGGGCGAGGGGTCGCGCGAGAGCAGATACAGGCTGGGCGACGGGGGAGGCATGACCGTGGGCAGCTCGTACGGCGGGGGGGAGGTGCAGGACGAGGACGCCGGGTGCAGGATGGTGGGGAGGTGCTGGTACCGCGGCGGCGAGGGCGCCCGCGAGGAGGACCGCGAGGAGGCCTGCGACCCCGAGGACGGCGGCGGGTAGAACAAGCTGGACTCGTAGGCCGGGGGGTCCTCGTAGTAGGGGGCGCCGCGCGGGTGCGGCAGGTAGCTGCGCTGCGGGCTGGTGGCCGCCAGGACGTCCTGCTGGTACATGTAGGTGTGCTCGCCCGCGCCCCCCAGCGCCATGTGGCGGTTGAGCCTGCTGGCGAGCTGCTCGGCAGGGCAGCCCTGGCCCGGGCGCGCCGCGGCGGCCGCGGCCCCGTCCCCATCCACCTGCGGCTCGAGCCTGGCGGCGGCCTGCGCCTGAGCCTGCAGCTTGGCCGCGCGCAAGGCCTCGGCCTTCTTCAGCAGACGGCCGCGGCGCTCCGCCGTCATCCTGGAGGTCTCCATGGAGGCGGCGCGGCGGCGAGTGCGGCTGCCGCGGCCGGGCTTGGCGTTCGGGTCCACCGTCCACCACGACGACTGGCCCTTGTCCTCGTTCTGCACGCGCACGAACCGGTCCAGCAGCGACAGGTTGTGGCGCACCGAGTTCTTCCAGCCCACCGAGCTGGACGCCGCCGAGGCGGGCGCGTTGCTGGACGACTCCTTGAAGTACGGCACGTTCTCCTCCATCCAGCGGTAGATCTGCGCCAGGGTGAGGCGTCGCTCCGGCGAGGACAGAATGGCCTGCGCGATCAGGTCGGCGTAGGACGCGTTGCCCCAGGCGTTGCGCGGGCGCGAGGACGACGACGAGAAGGACGACGTCCTCGACAGCGGCGTCGGCGGCAGGTCTTCGTCCCAGTCCCGGTCCTGCGGCGCCTCCGCTATTACGTCCATGGCCCTGGGTCGCGCGGCGGGGGCGGAGGGGGCCGCTTGGAGTTGGGCTGGCGGCAGGGGCGAGCTCGCGGCCGCGGTCCCCGCAGGCTCCGCCGCTGCCTCGGCCTCGGCCCCGGCCCCGGCCCCGGCCCCGGCCCGCGGGGGCAGGCGCGGCCAGGTGTTGGAGCGGGCGCGCACCCGCGGCGCGAGGTCCTCATCGCAAGGGTCGTGATCCTGGGCGAGCAAGAAAGCCTCTGCCATAGCGCTGTCACTGGAACAAGAGCAGAGGGGGAATGTTTCATTATGGGTGCTCAAGGAGAATCAATGAATTATTTGAGCTTTGGTTTTTAGCAGATGATACGTAGTTTCAGCAGCTTGTACTGAAGTAAAGTTATCGTGGTTAGCGTTAAGCGTTGTAAAGTTAGCGTGATCAGCGTCAAAAGTAAAACGTCTTCAGTTAAAGTTGTCAAAGTGAAAGTTGTCCAGCTATAAGCGTTGAAAAGTTAAAGTTGTTTCCTAAAGATATATATAGGTGCGCGGCTACAGTTAAAGTTGAAAACAGAGTTCTGAATTTCAAAGCAAGAAGTATAAGTCATCTGCTCTCACGTTAGTGTTAGCGTTAACGTTTTTTACGTTGTTTTAATTTTTCTTTTGATTTGTCAAGAGAACGATCAAGTTTTGTCACTTTTTCATAAATGATTTTTTTTGTCTCTCTATTACTGACTATTTTCGCGTATATTCAGTTTTTTGTTCATTTGTCCTCGATTATACGGATTAACTTCCTTCTTTTTTGAATACTTTGAGGTGAGCCCCCCTTCGACTCGGAGCAACAAGATCTGGCCTTATCACTTTAAGATCTTCACACAGATTAAAATATGACTTTAGCATTTTAATTTGGTTGCATCAAATGCCGACGCAAGGAGATTCTTGGACTTGGACGGGACACGCCCAACGCCCACGGCCGCCGGCCAGCCGACTGATTCCGAGGATCGCTTCCACCCTAACAACTGTCGCTGTCGCACTCATCATCCTAGAGCCAGGAGCCAGGCCAATAGAGCACCGCAATAGGTGCGACAAGAACGGAAGTACGACGGCGATCTTCTGAATAATCACACGTCTGATTCCGTGCCGCCTAAGGATAGAAAGACGAAACCGCTATGCGGATTCAACCTGCAGGAGGCCCCTCCCCTAGCTCGGCCGATGGGTTGCCATCTGGGAACTGGGGCGAGAAAACGGGAAAACCAAACCGGTGGGCAGGTAAGGACCATGTAAGGACCCCCCGGCCCAGGACCCCCAGCCCAGCACCGGAAAACCCGAGGCAGGGCGGGAATGACGGAGATGGATCTCGACCACTGTGAGCTCGACGTAGGTGACGGACTGCCCGGCCCGTCGGCCGTCGCCTCGACACGAAGTACAACGAGCCGCACGAAAAGGTAAACGTCCGTGCACAATCGCAAGGCAGCAGGCAGACAATAAATGACAGAAACACGTTTCTTAAAATTAATAAAAATGAAATAGAGTTCAGATAAGTGTCGGACATTTAAAAAAAATGGGGGGGGGGGGGCTTTAATATGAGAGTTTGTATTTTATAGGGGGGCGGCCGCCCGCGCCCACGAGACTGATTGATCGCGAAAATGTTAAAGGATCCCGAAAAGGTTGGCCACCGCTGCGCAAATCGTTGCGATCGGTTCATTTTCTTATAAAATTGCAGACAGATATAGAATAAAATCGCATGCAAATATTGAAATGCAGGCCCTCCTATCAAATTAAAATGCATATGTTAATGAGTTAATCTGTTAACCTAATGCTACAACTGAAAATAACAGAACACTGAAAATGCCGGGAAGCTATCAAGCTATCATGGGCCTCACAATGCCATATTCGAGACGTTATCATTAAAGTCGTGACCTCGACGGCATAAATGATACCGATGTCGCGTAGAAATAACCTCCCGAATGCCATGGACCGTGGTCCATGGGAGACTAACCTGCTACTTCTCTGACGTGGGCCGACTGCCGTAGAGTTTTCACTTCGCTATAAAATTTCAAGCTGGGTCGGAATGGATTGAACCGATTTTATCGATCCGTAACAACAACAATTACAGCCAGAGTCTTGCCACAATCACAAGTCATCCGGGCAGACGACGTCAGGGACGGCAGGCTGGCGACGAAAACAAACACAGACTGCAGGCGGGCGGATAACCGGGACCGGACGCGATGCACAACACTTGGCAGACGACACTGACTGTGCGCAGCTATGCGCAGCGCGCCGTCGCGCGCCGATGGCAACGCGGGGTAGAAGTGGGGGATTTTCATGTTTAAAGGGCAGTTATTCTAAACCCCCAAGTGAGGGTAGCAGCCCAGCCCGGCCCAGCCCGACTCGAGTCGTGGCGGTGGTGGGAGAGCTCCCTTCTCCCACAGTGTTATTCCTGGAAGCCTTATTCGACTGTGACGGGAAGTCCATCCCCCCCTCCTGTCGTCCCTCAGGACACGGGTACTGAGACTGAGCACACAGCTGCTCTGCTGCAGCAAAGTGATATACGATCCATACGATCTATACATAGTCAAGAGACAACTCACCAGCCAGCTTTTCCACTCGAATTGGGACGATGCAAAGGGATGCAATGCAAAGACTCTTGGATATAGCTGACATGGCGGCAACGGTCGGGGTCGGGCAGGTAAACTCACTTCGACTCCTACGTATCAAAAACCGTTTGGTGCTGACACTACTTGGCTACTGTAAATTGGAAGAGATAATGCATTTTCTTTCTTTAATACTCCTTTATTTTCTGCAATACAAAACTTCACAATGCTCTGCATTTATTTGAGATGATTTTTTAAAACTAATATATATATATTTATCTATATAGATGTATTAGCTTTCCTGTGACATAGAAGGTTTTTCTTTTTAAAATTCATGACAAATTCTTAACAACTAATAGGCTAATAATAGTTTGTACATATACAGCTTTGGCGACATTAGCTCCATTGTTCGTATGCTGACGTCATTTGAGCGCCTGACTATCACAAACTTCAAACATTAAGACCTAACAGTGCAGTGTGTTGCAGTGAGGATGCAGTGTTGCACTGTTTAACAGCGCAAGAGAAAATTTAATAAGATTTGACAAAATTTTCAGGGCTATATGTGGCTAAGGAACAGTAGCACTTGGCAAACAAGCACATTCACAAACTTTATTTTAAATGGCATTTTACGACACTGTTCCATAGCTTACCTCTACTACATTTATATCATGTGAACTGATTTTACGTTGGCACATATTATGAATGTATTGAATTACTTTCAGTGAACAAATTTCTCTATTTTAGTAAGCAAATGTATGATGAAAACAGCACTTCTACACATTTTTCCTGGATTGAGAATTATTGTAAGCTCACAATTCAGAGTGAGACTGATTTTAGAAATTGTATAAAAATGTAAATTTCATATCTGTCGGCACAATACTTGTGTCAGTAAGTTTTAATGGAGCATCTAATAAGTAATACATTTACATACGAACAGAAAAATTTATAGTTAAGATTGATTTGCCTTCACAAATATGTACACAATATACTATAATTTTCATTCATGACCTGCACATGTGCTCCATAAAAACTCAAGATGTTTTAAATTTCTCTTTCCATGAAAATAGCTTACCAAGGGCCTGCCTATCAGCAAGCTATCTAAGTCGAGATATTTCTATAGTAATAGCATTCCTCTGATCAAGAATAGCGCTCACATTCAACTCACCGCAAACATTTTTCTGACTTGACATATACATGTGAATGCAAGTAAACTGAGGTTGTAAAGTGACAATATCAATTTGTTGGACAAGTGTGTCTAACAAACAGCACACATTTATGAATTCCAGACTTTCCCCTCACATCATTTAAAATGCATATTTTATCTTAAAAATTGCCACACCAATTTATATTGTTGTAGTAAAATAAAACCCATGATTTGGACTGACGAACAGTACATGCACGAGGTGGACAGATATGGGTCTTCTCAATGCGGCATCTATTCCTCTCTTTTCTCTTGACCCTCCCAAACTGTCCTAGGCCTCATCCTTTAGTATCACGCATAGTCAGGCAATACACTGAACATGTGGGAATCAATTTGAAAGCCCAAACAAAACCAATGGACTGCATTGCTCAGGTAGGTAACACTTCCTTTAGCTCGCTTTCACTAACGCTGCCACAGCAACATTCTCCAACAACTAACTCTGCCTCAGACAAGGTTGTTTGTGCAGGAAAAGGACAAGCACTTCGACATAAGTGGTGCGGTGCCTTTACAGCTTTACAAAATATCGTGGACGGGTGTGCGAAGCGCGTGCTGTCCAGGTGGGTCCAGCGTGCAGGGGCAGGGCGGGGCGGGGCGGGGCGCCATGGGACCGGACGGGCCCGTCGAACGCGAGAGGAAGAGAGGGTAGAGTGAGGAGGAGGGGTAGGGGAGCGGTGCCCCTAGCGCGCCTAACGCCCCAGCACCCTGTTCAAGAAGTACGGGTAGAAGGTGCGGTGCTGGTGGCTGACGAGCGACCGGCTGCGGTTGGGCCGCGGCGGGGACTGCGGCTCCGACTCGAGCCCCTCCTCGCCGTCCTCCTCGGGCTTCATGTTCATGGACAGCAGCGGGGCGGGCAGGTGCTGCCGCCGCCGCTCCTTGGGCGCATCGCCACTGCCGCTGGCGGGGGCGGGCTCGGGCCGCGCCGTGGACGAGGACGGGGGCACCGCGGTGCTGGTGGGGGCGTCCGTGGAGTGCGGGGGCGCGGCCGTCGACGCGTTCCGGGCAGTGGCGGCCGCGGTGGAGGTCGTGGGAGTGGCGGGCGGGACCGTGCTGCAGGAAAAAAAAATCCATAAATAGTTTTAAGTGGAAAATTAAGAAAGGAAATTCATAGGGTGCTTACCTAGTCATGGTGGTCGGAGCTGTGGTGGTGGTCGTGAGGGCAACGGCGGGCGCGCCTGACGACTCGGAGGGCGCGGGAGGGGCCGTCGTCAGCGTCCTAGCCTTGCCGCCGGGGCCGGCCATGGACTCCCTGAGCCGGACGGTAGGGGCAGTGGTGGCGTTGGGGTCGGCCGTGGTCGTGGAGGTGGCCGCGGGGGTCGGCGGCGCCGGGGTGGTGGTCGTGGTCGTCGTCGTGGAGGTCGTGGTCACAGCGGCACCGGCGATGGCCGCGGGGAGGCCGTCTTTCTTGACTGGCGGCCTCCGTACAACGCGGCCGTCGGCGGGCAGGGACAGGAACACGGCGCTCTCCTTGGACAGCCTGGTCGCTGCCGCGGCCGGCGGGGCGGTGGCCGGCGCCATCCTGGGCTCGTCCAGCGGGACGTCCACCACTGGCACAGACTTAATGAGCGGCGTCCGGGCGCTGGACAGCTCGCGAATCATGAGAGCGTCGTCGAGGTCATCCGCCGCGTCGCCGGCCTGCGGAGCAACGAGCATGACAACGGGTTCTTATTGCGCCTAGGCCAAGAGCGGGCCGAGCAGGGCGCAAGGGTGTTACTTACCATATGATTTGTAAACTCGCTGTCGTCTAGCTTGTTGTCAGAGTCGGTGTTCACGGACGCGGGCATCTTCAGAACGTCCGTGACCGGGGAGGGCTGAGGCGCCTGCTGGACCTGGTCGGGCACCACGCCGCCGGCGGCCTTGGCGTCCTCCGCTGCTGGCGCGTCAGGCTGCGGGGCGGCGGGCGCTGCCCTGGCCGAGTCCGTGGCCGTGTCCTCCACCCTGGCGGCCTGGGCGGGCGCGGCGGTGGGCAAGCGCAGCTTGAGGGGGATCTTCTCCGGCCGGAATGGCTTGGCACTGGCGGTGGTCACCTTCTTCGGGAAGCTGGGGCCCTTCTTGGCCACGATGGGGACGATGATAGGCTGCCAGCATAAATAAAGTTAGCAAAGTCAAAGTCCGTCGTTGCGATTGCAGCGGCCCGGTCCGGCAAGGCCCGGGGGTCACACAGGAGAGGCTGGTCACCTTGTCATCGGGCGTCCAGGCCGCCTGGGGCTGCGGCGTCGAAGCCGCGGCCGGGGCCGCCGGGGATACCTCGGGAGCTACCTCCGGACTCGCGCTCGCCTTCCGGTCGTCCTTGCGGGCCACGATGAGCGTGTCCGGGGCGGAGTGTCTGGGAGCGGGACTGGAGGTGGCGGGGGCGGAGCTGGGGGCGGAGCTGGGGGCGGAGCTGGGGGCGGAGCTGGGGGCGGCTGCCTCACTCGGGGTGGTAGTCCTGGCGGTGGCTGGGCTCCCGGGGCTGGCCGCTGCCGCTGGCTGGCTGGAGCCGCTAGCTGGATTGACCGCGCTCGCAGCGCTCACCGGGTTGGCGGTGATCGCCTCGGAGCTGACCGACGGCTCGCTCGGGGCCTCGGTGCTGCTCGCCTGTGACACCGCAGAGGAGGACAATCACAATAACGCACAGCACAACGAACTCGGCCTGTTCCACTTTGATTTAATGTCCACTTAATGGCGTAGAATCCACGCACTCAGCATTTTTGACACAAAAAGGAAATAAATTCCAATTCAGTCTTACCATAGGGCGGAGACTCACCGGCACCGAGGTGTCGACGCTGACGTCCGTGGTGACCTCGACCTCCCGGGCGGTGCTGCTGGCGCTGGTGGTGGACCTCCTCTGCCGGGTGGAGGTCTGCTCGCCGGGGGTGGTGCTGGCCGACGTCTCTGGAGCAGCGGCACGTTGCCAGCAGGCAGACCTCGTTAGCACCGGTTCCCCACCCCCGCCCCGCCCCACCCCACCCCGCCCCGCCAAGCCTCCCTCGCCCTACGTTTAGGCTTTAGGCCCACGACGGAGATTAACATTCAAACGTCGACTGCTCCTTCGACCTAGCAGTGCACAGTGGCGGAGAGTGGCCGAGGCGAAGGGGCCAACAACTCTGAAATTTTTAGTTCTTCTCGTAATTCAGAAAAGTTCGGAAAATTCAGAAAAAAATTGGGTAAAATTTAACCAAAAACTGGGAAAAAAATCACAAATATTCACATAATCTGTACAACAAAATTCAGAGTTGTTTCCCCCTCGGCAGTGGCAGAGCATAGCGGGGCATTACCCCTCTCGCCACGCGTCACTAGACATAGTTCTAACCCCCAATACCCGCCACACCTTCGCGAAAAAAACAATTTCTGCGCGCCATTCGTGATTTTCGCTTCTGCTTGGGTGTTCCAAACACAAACCGGGGCTTGCCCCCATCGCCCTCGGCTCGTCGGACGCAGCAGCGCGCAGCAGGGCGTTCTCGCTGAACTCACTCACCCGTGGACGTCCCCGTGGAGGTGTAGGCGTCGTCCGCCTCCGGTTGCTCCGCTTCCGGCTGTTCCGACTGGTCCGATGGCTCCGCCTGCTCCGCGTCCTGCCCGCTTCCGCTTCCGGGCGGCATGCCGGAGCCCGAGCCGGAGCCCGGGCCGAGCGCCGCGTCCTCATTCATCATGTTGTGACAGTTGAGCTGGGCGTAGAGCGCCTCGCGCCTCTGGAAGCAGGCACGGCGCGGGGCGGGGTGCGGCCAGGCATTAGCGGCGGAATATGGATGGCGACAGAGGATTCCAGAGGCGTGTGCTACTGTGGCACAGCTGTCAAATCTGGAAGACGGAAGGGCGGCCAGGCCCTCCGGATCCTTCTTAACCTCCCCCCCCCCCCCCCACCTCCCCCTCGTGTCTGTCCGAGATTGCCTGGACTGGAACACAGCAGCTCTCTCCCTCTCCCATGCTCCCCCTCCCTCCCTCCCTCCCTCCCTCCCTCCCTCCCTCCCTCCCTCCCTCCCTCCCTCCCTCCCTCCCTCCCTCCCTCCCTCCCTCCCTCCCTCGCTCCCACCCATCACTATTTGTCTCCCTCCCTCTCTCCAGCAGCTCCCTTTTTCATCTGCCTTTTATTTAGGATCTGATGCGTCAAACTGCATATCGATTTCCTGTGGAGCGCGCGACAAGGAAGGGAAAATTAATGTGCGGCGGCGCGAGGGAGAGGGAGCATTTATTTTGGCGCTCTCCTTATTACCCAGGAAATATCAGGAAATATCCGCTCCGTCACCGGCGGCGTGGTGCGGAGGAGTAGGACCGGGGGGGGAGGGGAGTACCCTGGAGCGACCGTCGGCCCCGTGGCGCCTGACAGGTGCTCGGTCTTCAGCAGCAGTCCTTTACTTAGCCGGTTCCCGTCTTGTTTAGCGCGCGTCGCAAGCCACGCGGCGCTGAAATGCGCATGCCCAGCCCAAGCCCCACGGCGAGAGCGAGAATCGCCTTCTCGAGCAGGGCTGTCAGGTAAATAGGCAAAACGTTCCATCGAATACACCGGTGTGTTGCAGACGGGTTTCTCCGCCTGCCGGGCAAAAAGCGGTATCACACATACGCATGGGCGTGCCGTGTAGGCTTAGGCTGGCGGGGATACCCGTCTGCCTGATCACACAGGCGCGTTATTTGCTCGTTCATCCGGCAACTCTGCTCTCGTGGCGCCGAACACTTTACAAAACCCCGTCACGTTTGATCGTTTGATTCGGCTCAGTCGCATATACGCGCCTCGTGTCGTCGGCCTACCGTGTTGCCCTTGCAGACGACGCGCCGGGTGCCGCCGAGCCCGCAGTCCGAGGTGAGCTCCACGGCGGCCTCCTCGGGCAAGAAGGCGGCCGTCAGCGAGGGCAGGTTCTCCACCATGCAGCCGTCGCGAGCCGCCGCCCAGTCCGGCACTGCGGGGCAGGAAGGCGCGCAGCATGAGTGAGGGGCGAGAGCGAGGAGGGAACACTGCTAGTCTCAATTCAGAAAAATAATAGTAAGAGAACTGCAAAAAGATTCGGAAATTGCAGAAAAATTCGGAAAATGCAGAAGTATTAGAAAAATTTAGAGACATTTGGAGAATTCAGAAAAAATGTAGGACAATGCAGAAAAATTCCCGAAACTTTAAAAAAAAAAAAATCCATGAAAATTTGGAACCAACTGAACTGACCTGGTAGCTCGCAGATGAAGGAGGCGACCTCCAGGCCGCCGCAGCTCAGGCCGTGCCACCGGAAGTCGGCGGCCGGGTCGGCGGCGGCGCACAGCTCCTCGGCGGCCGGCGCGGCGGGCAGCGGCTCGCTCCAGTAGCCCGCGCCCGACACGGGCTGCTCGCTGGTCCACAGGAAGTGCGGCTGGTCCCGGCCGCGCTTCAGTCCCAGCCACACCGGCGACAGCACGTCCAGCTCCTTGAGGAAGGCGCGCGCCGCGTCGAACTGCGCGCCCGTGTCCACTACGCACGCGGGAGGCACGACATCAGTGCCGAAAGCAATGCCCCGAGGGGGGCGTGGGGTGGAGGAGGAAATCACTTAGAAAAGTCATAGAACGGATACCGAAAAAATAAAATAAAGAAAATAAAAAACAAATTGAAAAATAAGTGAAAATAATAAGAAACTTACAGAAAAATCCGAAAAATAGAGAGGAAATGAACAAACAAATGAAAACAAGTGAAAAAAATGTCAGAAATAATGAGAAAAATATGAAAATTTATCGGAACGTGACCGAAATTTTGATTATTCTCTGAAAACATCTAAAGAACATTTAAAACAAAAAATAAAAAATAAAGAAATAAAAAGAAAAGAAAACTATTGTAGACGTTTTGGATGAGTGACATCCTCCGTACTACACCGAACAGCTCAGTGGCAGCTAGGGAGTAGTACGTACCCGTCACGAGGTTGGCGTGGTGAAACTGGCACACGGCATCGGCCTCGAACCAGTTGATCCGGTCCCGGAAGTACCGGTAGAAGACGGGGAAGCCGTCCTCGGGCAGCACCCACGTGTTGCTGATGTTGACCTGCAACAGCAAACAGCCCAGCATCAGCCTCCTGCTCGTGCAGAAGGCGCGGGGCGGGAAGGAACGTGCACGCCCGGCCTCTGGGGTTGGAGGGGCTCCAATCAGAGTCGCACGTCGCGCCGCACATACGGAACAGCAAGTCCTGCGCCAACGCTACCCGCAGAGGGACCGGCACGTATACCCGCCCCGCCAGCGTGAGGTAAAAACAGCGGCGAGAATAGAAAACCGAAGAAATGAAATTAAGGGGCGAGTAAAAGAACAGGGGATGGTCTCGGGCGGCTTCCCCCGCGCAGCAGTGACAGCGAGGCGAGGGGAGCAAGCAGCAGCAAGCAGCAGGTCAGGTCCCTCGTGAAGCTGGTCGCCAGAACAGCAGCGGGGGCGCCAAACCCTTCCAACGACCACACCACCAGCAGCAGCGCAAGTGGGTATGCGGCCTCCCCACCGCGCCCCACCCCGCCCCACCTAGCTCATAGCCCCGCTCCGTACGTGGGACCAAGGAAGGAGTCGCCTTTCGCTGCTCTGCTCTCCGCAATCTCGCGCGAGCCCCGTGGCTGCAGAAGGGAAGGAGGGGGGAAGGGGGAGGGAGCGCCCCCTCAGCCCCGTCGCTTCTCGTGCTAGCCCGCAGTTGTGTAGCGTCCAAGAGGGTCGTTACGTACTTCACTCGCTGTGCTTTGCAGTCGCCCCGCCCCGCCCCGCCTGCCTCCTTAGCCTGCTCGACGAGAGGGGTGAGGGTCCGTGTCCGTGCTCTCTGACCTGACCCACCCTCGGAGCACGAGCGCGTCCTGGCGTGTGGCCCCCAGCGGGGGCAGGGGAGGTATCGCGTTGCACGCCGTCGTCGCACGTCCCGCCCGCCCCGCCCCTCCCCGCCCACCCTGTCACCCCGTACGACCACCGGACGACTAGTATCTCACTTATTACCCGCCGCTGTTCCGAGTTACGCAGACAGGCGGTCGTCCTGTACGGCCTGTACAGCAGAGAAACACCGGATCTCGTCCGAAGTTAAGCCCTCGAGGTCCCTAGGTTAAGGAATGGAAAAAGACCCCCAATTTCTTTTCTATTATTTTAAATTAATTTTAAAGTACTGTACATGGCATTTTTCCAAATGTCAGCTCGGGTGTTTGGGAATATTTGGAATATTTTCAATGACATATCCGATGCTTACTTGGAACATTCGAAGTGCCCCCCCACAGCACAGGTGCGCTTATGTTGCCTCGGGAAGGCGCAAATGCAGCCTATCCCCCGCCCTACCGGCCCACTTCCTGCCTACTTTACTGGCAACACCAGCCCTATTCACTCGACGAAGCTGTGTTTATAAAAGGCTACTTTCGAAAAACGTTCTGCGGCCAATCTGGAGAAGGAGGACCACGCCACTCTACGGCACGCTAGGCCAATCGCCCGACCTGCCGAGCGATTCCGAAGATCGCTTTCATACCTCTGTCCTCGTCGCACTCATGGACCTCACTCTAAAGTTTTTTTTTTTTCTACCAAATTTGCTTAGTAACTACTAAGCGTTTGTGCTGTCATAAGTTATAAAGAAATTCTTTTAGTATTACTAAACTTTTTCCTAGTATTACAAAACGTTTTTCTAGTATTATAACTACGGTGAAATCAAGTGCTACGAACACGTTTAGTATTACTAGAAAAAAGTTTAGTAATACTAAAAGAATTACTTTATAACTTATGACAGCACAAACGCTTAGTAGTTACTAAGCAAATTTAATAGTAAAAACTTTAGAGGGCACTACCTTGGCCAGCATAGGGCACCGCTGTAGGTGCAACAAGGACGGAGAGATGAGAGTGATCTTTAGAACCAGTCGGCAGGTCGGCAGCGCAGCGCCGTGAGCCGTGCGGAGCGGTGGAACAGTGGCCCCGCCTCGTGCCTCACGCTCCGGCCAGGGGCTGGGCGTCTCACCCTCACCTCGGCGCAGCCCTCGGAGAACAGCGCCGGGAGCTGCGCCGCGATCTCTGATAAGAATTTGATGGAGGTTTAGCACCTGAGGCTGTGCCGGCGGTGCCCTGCCGAGCTCCGTGCCGGGGCGTGGGGTGGATGGCGGGGCGGGGCGGGGCGGGGCGGGGCGCGTGCACAGAGCTCGCGCACGGGGCTCAGCGCCAGAGGTAGGAGCAGGAGAGGGAGCGGAGGGTTGAAGCGGGGTGTCTCCTCATAAAGTATTCACAGCGCGCCGTGTTTACCGGGTTGCATAAATTCGGGGGATTTCTGTTCTCATATTGTTAGCTTTGCAAACCTCGGGCAGGCGCAGGGCGGGGCGGGGCGGAGCGGGCGCCCCTTCGGTCGCGCCGACCGGCGTCTGCCCGTTAGCCAGCCACAGTAAGACGTCACCGGGAAAGCTACATTCCGGGCGCATCGCCAGCAGCAACAAACAACAACTAGAAAGAGAGATTGGAGTGCGACGGAATACACGTATTTTTTTTGCAGAGCAGAGACGAGGTAAACAGCAGGGCGTGGCAAAAGAGTGAGGGGAGGCATTTGTTTTGAAAATTCGTCAAGAGTGAGCAGGGGATAGTGTTTCGGTCCGAGTTTGAAAGCAACGCACGCACTTCCAAAACGCTTACCCTGAATTTCACCGCAAGCTCCGGTAACACAGTACAGCACACCATGAAATTTTCCTCATAATAAGCTTCGATGACTCTGCGGGTCACGGTGTACACCGTGCTCTGGCTGGGCGCATCACCATCACTATGACATTCACCATGGCTCACGGTGAAAGATGGCCGTACGCAGCAGTGCTGTAGAATTTGCAGTGAAATTCACCGGAAGCTTTTCTTGGAGCGAGCGGCGGTGGCGCTGAGAGTGCAGCCGCTTAAGGTCAGGGAGGCAGGCGGCGGGGGGCGGGGGCGGGGCGCCTGGGCACACTCTGAGCTGCCGTCGCTGAGAGTGCAGCCGGCTGGGAAGGAGAAGCGGACCAAGTGAGGAGATTAAAGAGTCGGCCGGGGCGGGCCCGGGCCCGGGCCGAACCGAGTGGAGGAGGAACAAGTGCCGCACCAAACTGCTGGGAAATGACATAACTGCTGCGGGCGGGCACGACCACGGGCGAGAGGCTGGCGGAGAGAGGAGAGAGAGAGAGAGAGAGAGAGAGAGAGAGAGAGAGAGAGAGAGAGAGAGAGAGAGAGAGGGGAGAGAGAGACGAGAGAGGGGCGGGAGAGGCATTAGAGCGGGACATAGGAGAGAGAGAGAGGTACTTTGCTTTGCGAGGTCAAGGCCGTTGCGCGCGCTGAGAGGCGAGGAGGAAACAGAGACAAAAGAATCTCACCTCCGACATGTTTTTTCCTTCCAACTCCGCGTCCCCTGCTGCCTCTCTCTCTCTCTCTCTCTCTCTCTCTCTCTCTCTCTCTCTCTCTCTCTCTCTCTCTCTCTCTCTCTCTCTCTCTCTCTCTCTTTCTCCTGTCCCGTCCCCTCACCCCTCCTTTTCCTCTCCGCCCTTCGACCTCTCGCACTTCTTTCTCCCTGAGAGGGGTAATGGAAACACAAATACGTCTCCTTTTACAAGAGAGCTCGTGGAGGGCGCGGCGGGGCGGGGCGGTGCGGGGCGGGGCGCGTGCACACACGCCACCTGCCCCAACCCATCCTATCGAATCAGGTTTGACATCCGCCTCTCCAAGGACGCCTCTCCGTCTCCGCAGCCTCCCCCTCCCCCCCCCCCCCTCTGCCTCTCACTTCCCCTCCAACTCTGCGAAGCGGAGCGGCTCGACGCGAAATGTTTGCTCTCTTACGTTTCTTTCTTGCCAGGCGCGCGGCGCGGTGGCGGAGCGTAGCGGGACGCGGCTGGCTGGGGTTGGGGGAGGGGGGGGGGGGCTGGGAGACAGAGGGGGCCCGGGATGTAAACACTCGAAGGACAACAGGGATGGGGGGACGGGGTGGGGGGGGGGCTAGGAATGGTGCCGCTGGGCCGGGTCGAGGCACTCGAGTGGCCCACCGCGAAGGGGAGGGGTGGAGGTTGTATACAGCCGCGTACACCGGCAGAAAAGCGGCATTGTTACACTTCGAAGATCGACCCTCACACTAAATGTTATTTCAATTTTGACGCAAAGGTGAAATTTGTTTTCACTAGAAAAAAACTAATGTGACATATGCGTCACATCAATTAGTGTGACCAGTTTGGATCATAACTCGTGAAAACCATGTGACGGTTACATAGAAGGTCTCAAACATTCCCAGGAAGTCACACTTACATGGATGAATTTCCTCCATTTGGGCCAAATAATATATCAATAAAATAGATCGAATAAAAACGTCGCCGTCTGCGTACTCATAACATCAAAAATATATCACTAATAAATCCTTGAGAAGGATTTGTTCGAGTTGCGAAGGATTTGGCTGCTTCGTAAGCCCACGGAGAAACTTACTGTTCGCAACTGCGAAGGATTTTGTTCGCAATATAAGACAAAGAAAATCGTTTGCGCGATCGCGACGCAGCCACACAACTGTTCGCAAGTTAAAATCGATTCTGTACCTGCCTGCTCCGGTGGGGAGTCACCTTATTGGAACAAATAGGCGGCGACTTGCCGAGGCGAGGGTCCGGAGAGGTTATTGAGAGGCTAGGGGGAAGACTGCGCTGCACCACGCCACGACACGACACGCCGCAGATGGCTGACGAGAGAACTAGTTTAGTAGTTAATATATAATGCGCCCACTAAAATCTAATGTGTGCGAAAGCTCATTCCGCATTCAGGTCCGCAGTCCCTCCCCTCCGCTCAGCGCCACTCCACGTCCCTGTACTCCGCTCAGACGCCCCCCGCCCCGCCCCACCCCGCCCGGCGCTCCCCGCCCCGCCACACCCCGCCCCGCCACACCCCGCCCCACCACACACCGCCCCGCCACGGCGCGCCCAGCCCACCCAGCACGCTCTGACACAGAACAGCAGCGTCTCTCACCCAAAGCAGTACTCCCTACCCTGTTGCAAAATTAAGGGAAACTGAAGGAATTTTTAAAAAGGCCGTTTTATAATTACTACAGGAGAAAGCAAAAATAGTGTGAAGTACTTGAAAGCAGGGGTGTGGAGCACTTCGAAAAATCACTGTATGGCCCCTAAAAAATCAATTTAATATCAAAAACGAGAAAAAAAAACATTAAAAAATCAATAAGAAAGTTATATAAAAATCCGAAAAATCGGAAAGAAATAAGCAAAAAACTGGAAAAAAGGGACAGAAATAATGAGAAAAATATCGAAAAATTATCAAACGGTGCCAGAAATATTTACAGTTCTCTTAAAAATCAAGAGATGGAGAAACGTCAAAACAAAAAAATACAATCAAAACAAAACAAACAGGACAAAATCTTTAGTCAGAATAAACACTGTACACATGTAATGAGAGCCTCCCCTCGGTGTTGTTGCAGAATCTCGCTCCCCGTTTCTTATGCGAGTGCCTTTGGGACACTCCCCCCTCCACAAATTTTCACGGACACACGAGCAGCACGCCGCGCCAACTCACGCTCACACGCACACACACACACACAGAGGCGCGCGCGCGTATGCGTGCATATTTTCCGGATCGGCAGGTGCGCTAGAGCTGCGCATGCGCGGCAAACACGTCCCGCGCGATTTAATTACGGCCGTGCATGCAGGGGGAGGGGGGAAGCGCTTGGGGCCGTGCCTGCTCCTTTGGGGGTTCTCGTCGCTACCCCCTCCTTCCCCCCTCCCCCCCCCCCCCGACCACCATCCACTATAAAACCCCCACAAAAACCACCCCTCCGCCGGGCGCGCGCGGGAGGAAAGGGAGAGAGATTTGGCCAACCATGCGGGCCGGCTGGTTCACTGTATGCAACTGAGTTGTTTTGTGTTATCCAATTCTACACTAATTTATTACAGGATCGGCGTATTATTGTGTGTGTGTGTGTGCGCGCGCGCGCGCGTTAATTTGCAATTGTTAATAAAACGAGAACATTGGCGAAATACATCGGATAGGTCACCGTCCACTCGCACATGTTCCTATTCCTGCTCAGCTCTTTGCTTCGCCTGCTGTTTTTTAAATGTATATTTTTTTTTATTACGTTGAATCCTCTCCATTCCCCGCTCCTCTTTTGCAGCTCTCTCCCTTTCTCCCTTACACACGACCAATTTCCCATTCATGGACCATCGCAACACAATTTGTTCCCACCAGTAAAAGGGATAGAGTGGCCGAGGGGAGAGCGAGGGGGGAGAGAGGGGGAGGGAGTTGGCACGCTCGGATTACCCTGGGTCCATGGCGTGGCAGGCGGGGACACACGAGGAAGCTTATTATTGAAGGTCCGATCCGGCGCCTGGTGTCGTCTGTCTGTCTGTCTGTCTGTCTGTCTGTCTGTCTGTCTGTCTGTCTGTCTGTCTCTCTCTCTCTCTCTGACACGAGCGCAACCCTTTCTTCTCCCTTCCTCTCACACGCCACGATTTATGAACGTCATTCGTGAGCGCGCCTCACCCGCACCGGCACCCCTGAGGACAAGCATGCTGTCGTCGCGTCCTCTCCACAGCTCGGGAGTCGCTGGGCGTGGCGGGTAGAGCTGAGCGAATTGTTCGAATTCAAATAGAAGCGGGCAATAAATTCGATTCGAGTTTGAATTTGTTTAATTCGAATGTCGAAAAATTCGACATTGTGTTGGGGTTCGACATCGAATCACACCGGGATTTTGCAAACGCGGATTTTTTTATTTTTATTTTTTTGAGCATCGGACGATTGCTTTTCCCAAACGCTGAGGCGCCCCTTAAAATTTGAGAGAAGGGAGAAAGAGGAAAAAAGAAAAGAGAGAAAAAGAAAATAGGAAAAGAAAGAGAAAAATGAAGAAAGAAAATTAAGAGAAGGAATGTATTAATACAGTAGCAGCAAGTGTGTCTGTGACTGACTTTGGAACATAAATTTTTATGAACTTTTGTTATTCGAATAATGCATGGTTTTAATGCGGATCTATGAACAAAATTGTCCTTATTGAACTGTACTATCAGATGGGCTCAAAATTATGTGTATGCGTTTATATAAATCAGTAACTGCGCATGGAAACGTTCCTAATATTCCAGCGTGTATTTTAGAAAGAAGCATGTGAACATGCAACCTCCAGATCCAGCGATAGTGTTGGTGTTATTGTGTTGGATAGAAAGTAAACCAAGCGGTTCATTTTCAAAAGGAATGCCTTTCCCAAACTATTCTTTGTGACGACTTAACTAAACCTTCCTTGTCAGTCAAAACGGTCAAAACAGTCTCTTAAAATCAATTTTTTTTTCGCTCGCTACGCTCGCGTTGTTCAGAAATCTAAACTATATTCCACTCCACTCGCAAAATTTTCGCAATGATCTTTATCTATGTGCCTTCTGTTTCGCAAATTGAAGTAATCTAGGTTCTATAACAGTGAGTTTAAACGAGTGTAATCTCGGGTTCATGCCATTTACACCCTTGCGAAATCTAGAGACATATGCCCTTTGTCACGTTAAAGGGGAAAACAAATAATCTTTCGTGACCGTGTCGTCTTCGTGTTTTAAACACGGCTCCGACGCCGTTTTTTCCTTTTTTTCCCTCCACAATTTACCTCTACTGCAAATCCAGTTACCAAAATAAAAAATACGATTTCAGGAAATCCTGGTAGGCACGAAGTTAATTAATGTTTTTGTTTCACTCAATTCTTCGGTAGAAGATGGTTTATGGAGAAATTTACTTTAAAAATTCTAGCCTTATGAGTCATGTTACTGAATTTCTTTTATCTCAGGGTCACTAGTTCAGCGGGTCACATGCCAAATTTTAGCTTTCTAGCTGAAACGATTTAGAAGTTCGTCTCTCAGTAAAAATCGCCCGATCAGCTTGATTTTTGAACTGTAGGCTCGTTGTGCAATGGGCATTCGAACACCGCTTTTACATTTTTATTCTAACATGTCGTTCGAAATTTTATTTTTTGAACTACTGTGCATGAGTAGAATCAACAAGTCCCCGGCCCCGCCGGTCCTCATCCCCTGCGCGCCGCGCCGAGGGCTCGAGCAGCCGCAACAATGGAGACTCGGCTCGGCTCCCCTTTCCACGCTGCTTTCCCGTGACAAGCCGAGTATTACCATAGAAACAGAGATTTTAAATCGAAATTTCTCAAAATTGGCCACTAAGTTTGGTCTGGCATTTCAGCAGTGAACTAAGGAGATTGAGTTCTACCTCTCTGCCAAGTCTTATGAAAATCGTATAGAAAAATCAGGATTTAGGTAAGGGGCCACACTGATATAATCGGATCCGCCGACAAAACCATAAGGCTACTTCGTGCCTAAAAACAAACAAACAAAAAGTTGAATAATGAGATTCGGACTCGAATTCGAAATGATTCGAATATTTTTTCTTTTTGGAATTTGAAGCACGTGCACGCCTTGCAATCATTCTACGAGAACGAGTCGTGCGTGTTCGCCCAGGGGCGGGGGGAGGGGGTGTGGGGAGGGAGCCGTGTGCTTTGATCGCATTGTTCTCGCGCCCGCACTGCTGCGCTTTGGCTCAGCCCCACTTGGCAGCGCCTAGACCAGCTAAAGGACGTGAGGTAGAATGCGAGCGGGAGAAAGACCACGCAAGAAAAGAGAGAGAGGGAGGGAGAGAGAGAGAGAGAGAGAGAGAGAGAGAGAGAGAGAGAGAGAGAGAGAGAGAGAGAGAGAGAGAGAGAGAGAGAGACAGAGAGAGAGAGAGAGAGAGAGAGAGAGAGAGACAGAGAGAGAGAGAGAGAGAGAGAGAGAGAGAGAGAGAGAGAGAGAGAGAGAGAGAGAGAGAGAGAGCATGGCCGTTAGCGAGACAGGAGCAGCAGGAGATGGGACTAATTACCTGGGCCTCTCTTCTGCCAGGCAGACTTCCCCCGGAGGCCAGGGCCCGCCCCACTACACTCCACCCCACCCCGCCACGCCCCGCCACGCCCCTCCACGCCCCTCCACGCCCTGGTGGTGGACGCCTGTCAGGTCGTGGGTAGGCAACCCACGGAGCGCAGCGCACCGGTGGCGGGCGGGTCTGCCTGCCGCTCAGGCGCTCCAACCTCCAGCCCCGGAGGAATGCGCGGGACACTCGCGGCTGGAGCATTATTCGAGCCTGATGTGGTTTTAGAGTCGAATAATCGGTACCGCATACCGCTTTGCGCCCCTGCGCCCCGCCCCGCCTGCTCAGTGTACATCAGTGCTGCAAGTTGGTCATAAGTAGCCCAAACAGAGCGCAGTAAGGCACGCTGTATCTGCCGCCTGCCCAGGCAACACCTCAGTACAGAGATGAGTGCATGTTGCCTGGTAGGCAGGCTCAGATGCCGCCCGCTACACTTCACCGTGATTGTGATGCATATTGCCTATATTTTTCTGGCAACGCTGGAGAGCATCTGATGAGCAAGCCCCTCATGGTCTTGGCTGCCCCTGCTCTGTCCCACCCTCCCACGGCCACCGTTGTGAAGGTGTAATAGGACCCGCCCTCGGAGTGACGTGGGGAGGGGCGGGGCGGGGCGGTAGGCAGGCACTCATGTTTACTTTCCATTAAACAGATGCGGCCAACCTGTTTCCCATGTGTTTGCCCCGGAAGCAAGCGAGCGCGCCCGCGTGTGGAGGCGAGTCTGAGCGCGTGTACGCGCGGGGCTGAGGGAGAGAGAAAGAGGGTGGCATAAGGCTGGCGAGAGGGGTTGGCACGGCCTCGGGAGCGCAGGGGATGAACTAGCGCGAGGCTCAAACTCGAGGCTCAGCCGGGCGCGGAGTAGGGAGGTCCTCGTCGTCCCCGCGATTTACCCCGCCACGCCCCACCACGGCCCACCACGCCCCGCCACGCCCCGCCACACCCCACCACGCCTCGGCCACGCCTCGCGGCTCAACTCGAGTCGCGTTTATTTTCCCCGATCAATCTTTTTCGAATCCGGCAGCGTGCGGGGGCGTTCCAACCCTTCACCAGCTGCTGCCGACGACGTTCCCTCGCTCACCCCCACCCCCCTCCTCGCGTGCCGCTGCCTGTTTGAGGCCATTTTATGAAATTAGGAAAAATTCTATGCTTTTTCATCCGCTGCGCTTCCTCCCGCGGGGGGAGAGAGATTGCTGCTCAGCAGCAGGATTAGATTTAGTTTTCGGCGCGCGTGTCGGAGCTACGGGTTGCACAAGGACCATAGTGAAGCAGAAAAAGGATCGCGCAGCAGCGTGTTCCCGTTGGAGGTCCTGGCCCAGCTCAGATCTCTCCCCCCGCAACCCCACCGAGTCACGCAAACGGCGGCGTCCTGCGCGTCCGTCCCGCCCGGGCCCGCCAGGCGCAGGATCCTCTCTTCTCCTCTTCCGCCTCGAATCAGCCCCATTTACCTCTCCCTCCGGTGGTGCCCCCGGGGCGGGGCGGGGCGGGGCGGGGCGGGGCGGGGCGGGGCGGGGCGGGGCGGGGCGGGGCGGGGCACCATCCCTGGACGCGCCCTGCCGCGCCCCTCCTGGCCTCAGGACAGACAAATGAGCGTCGTTTCCCACCGTGATCCTACGGAGCAGGAGCGGCAGCGGCGGCAGGCTCCATGGCGGGCCAGGCAGGCGGGGGCAGGACCCACCCGCGCTGTATCCTGCTTCGGACATATCTTACGTCAACGAGGCCGGCGAGGCAGGCGAGTGTGTCGTGCTGTGCCTCTGTCCCTCCTCGGGGGCGAACGAGGAGGAGAGGCCCAGGTGGGAGCGCGTGGAGGAGAGGGAAGAGGAGCAGGAGGATGAGGAAGAGGAGTCGGAGGAGGAAGAGAAGGAGGATGAGGATGAGGAGGATGAGAGAGGAGGAAGATGAGAAGGAGGAGGATGAGAGGGAGGAGGATGAGAAGGAGGAGGATGAGAAGGAGGAGGATGAGAAGGAGGAGGATGAGAAGGAGGAGGAGGAGGATGAGAAGGAGGAGGAGGATGAGAAGGATGAGAAGGAGGAGGAGGAAGATGAGAAGGAGGAGGATGAGAAGGAGGAGGATGAGGATGAGAAGGAGGAGGAGGATGAGGAGGATGAGAAGGAGGAGGAGGAAGATGAGAAGGAGGAGGATGAGAAGGAGGAGGATGAGAAGGAGGAGGAGGAGGATGAGAAGGAGGAGGATGAGAAGGAGGAGGAGGAGGATGAGAAGGAGGAGGAGGATGAGAAGGAGGGGGAGGAGGATGAGAAGGAGGGGGAGATGGAAGAGGAGAAGGAGGAGGATGAGGATGAGAAGGAAGAAGAAGAGGAGGGGGCCGGAGAGGAGGAAGAGGACGAGGAGGAAGTGGTGGTGGTGGTGGTGGTCCGTCGGGCCGGCGCTGTCCCTGAAGACTTTATTACTGACAGAAATTAGGCCGGGGCCGTTGGAGCTAGCCAGTCGAGGCGCTCCCGCGCTGCTCCCGCGCTGCTCCCGCGCTGCTCCCGCGCTGCCCCCGCGCTGCCCCCGCGCTGCCCCCTCCACTGCCCACCTCCAGCGCTCCGCGTGCCGGCCGCTCCCCTACAAGCCCCTCGAGCGCTGGCCCCGGCCCGGCCCGGCCCGGCCCGGCCGCCCCTGCCCCCTGCTCCCGACCCTCATCTGATTAATGTTACCGCCTGCACAAAAAGAGCCCCCCCCCTCCCCATCCCCCGGCGCGCCGGCTCCATTTTCAGGTCTAGAAGTTTTTGCACTCTGGCCCCCGGGCCGGGCCGGGCCGCTGCCGCAGCTGCAACTGGACAGCAGCGTGTTGGCAGAGAGTGGTACTTCCTACTCTGGCGGCTCTCCTACTTCACTGTCAGAAAAAATAACAAACGCCAACTGCGCCAACAGAATTTCCAATGTTTTTAAAAATTGTCTTGGCTGTATTTTTACGGTCAGAGTCTAATAAATTTTACAGACCACACCGCAGCTTTTATTTTTTTACAGTCAGCACCGTATTTCAAAAGACAGTCGAATTTTATTTAAGTGTAGAGTCTGATCTGTTACAGTTTGGAGGGAACGTATTTGAGCATACAGTTCGGACTGCAATGGAATGTATTCAATTTATTTCCGACTTTATCTCGCTTTATCCCCCTCCGGTACAGTGTCATATTGCAAATTCTACACCCAGAAAAGAATGTTCTTGATTTCTCTATAGACTTAAATTTTTGAGTAAATTTGTTCTTGAAGTAAGCCAAAATACTTGTTATGAAAACAAATTTATTAATAACACACTTTACTGGGTGTACGGTCCAGACTGTAACTGGCTTGACCGTAAAATTCAGTACAGTCCAACCGTATTTTAAATACAGTCTAGACTACAGGGAAGACCGTAAAAGTAAATATACGATCCGGACTGTATTTTGGAATACAGTTCGAACTGCAAAAATAGATGCAGTCCGAACCGTAAAATAAAGTACCGTGCGACCGTAAAATATATAACGGTAAGAACTGTATGGTCCTCGGTATGGTCACTGTTTTTGACTACAGGATTAATAACAGTGTTAAAGCCTTTAGCTGCACCCACAACTGGAAAAAAACTGGGGGAAAAATTGTCAGCAAATGCCAATTGCTTGTGCTCCTATAGACAGAACAGAGAGCGGAGTTACTTAAAGAACAGAAAGCGAGGAAGCAATGCTTGCAGAATCTGCACACGGTGCTTTTGCGCGCGGCGCACGGCTCGCTACCCGCCCGGCGCTACAATGATGTTTTCCTACAGAGCGCCACGCCGCAGGGCGCAGCTGAGTCCGAGCAAACAAGATTCACGAAAACAAAAACTGAAAAAGAAACGACAAGAAGAAAAAAAAGGCGCACGAAAAACCTATCCTGATCACATAAAACGCACTCCAGAGATTGCCGTGTTTTTCAGTGCCATCTGCTTTCAAATCAGACTGGAATTTTTTCCCCACTCTTTCCTGAAGCACAAAAATTTGCACCGGCGCACCTAACGAGGAGCAGTAAAAGGCGCGCTTTAAATGAACACTAAAGAAGAAAGACAAGAAATATAATAAAGAACCTGGACAAGAAAAAAAGAAAGAAAAAAAGGTTCTAGAGCTCGCGGATGCAGTAATAAACGGTGGCCGACGAGCGAAGGGAGCGCGCCACTTCAAACGACAAAAAAGCACAAGCGGCGGGGGCGAGGGGAGCTAAACAGTTACGAGAAAGAAAAGAACCTCTGGTCTAAACAGGCGGTAACACTGAGGGAATATGCTCGTCCTTATCCTGCCAGCCACGGGGCGAGGCGTGGCGGAGCGTTGCGGAGCGTAGCGCGCCTTTGTGCGGCTCGGGCCGCGACTTTTGGTGTCCCTCCAAGCGGAACGGCGGGAGCCAGCTCGCTGGGCTATGGGGATGGAGCCCGGCGGGGCGGGGTGGGGCGGGGTGGGGCGGGGTGGGGCGGGGCGGGGCGGGGCGGGGTGGGGCGGCCCCAGGGCGACATGTCCCCTGCGCTGCAGCCAGCGGCGGGGCCGAGCGGCCAAGCCCATTCCGCTCTCAAACAGAAAGGGATTTGTCAAAGGCTAATTTGAACGGTCTGAGCCGGGAATCCTACACCCCCCACCCCCATCCCCTGCCCCCTTCCTAAATTCCCCTCTTCATCCCCAAGAGGGATGACACTACCGCCGGTGCCGCCGCTAGAGTAGAGTTCTTTTGCGCACAATCCCACTGGATTTCGTACAAAATTGCTTTGACCGGCGCGGTGGTATGGCGGGGTGGGTTAGGAGGGTCCTCGGGGGGAGCAGCCGGCAGAGAATCGGTCCCCCGTGAGTGGCCCAGCCCGGCCCGACAGAGGGGAGGAACATCCAGCCGAACCGCTCGACCCGGTCAGATCATGTTTCTTGGGTATACAGTATAGCAAAAGCAATAAAAAGAAAAGTTAAACAACTAAAAGAATAGAATACGAGACGCTGTGCTGTGCAAGTCTAATAGACTGGCGTCTTTCGGAAAGACCGTTTACTCTCGAAAAGTGCACTTGTAGCACAGTAGCCGGCGCGGAGCGACGGTAAGCCCCCGCACCCGCTCCCCGCACCGCAGGGGCGCCGGGACCTGCGCCGGGCACCCGCCGCAACAAGTAGCACGGCCGTCATTAGCCGAACGAGTACAAGTAGGCGATATTTCTTCGCGCCTCGCCTCTGGAGGAGGGGAGAGGAAGGAGGGGGTGGGGGGGTACACGTCCCAAGCCCCGCGCCCTCAAGACAACCCCGCACAATGTGTGTAGTGGTTCAACACTCACCGTACGGCCGGACTTTTTTCGGTCTTCCAAAACGGTTTACTATCTCTATTTTTTTTATTACGTTACAGTATTTGAGGAGGGACTGCGGGGTTGGGGAGGGGGGAGGGGTGGACCGATGTCACGTGCTCATTCGCCTCGAGGGGGCGTGGGCAGCGGAGCCGGGCTCTACATTTAGGAAGGGGACAGGAGGGCCCTTCGGACGAGTGGGACACGACGAGGCCTCTGCACCGCCGGCCAGGGGACGCCCCCTTATACCCCTTGTTCTGAAGGTACCGCCCCTGTACCTGCCGGGATGGCCGGGTTTGGCAGCGGTCCAGCCCCTCCAGCCTCTCCCTGAAGAAGAAGAAGAAGACCCCCGCGCAAGGCACGGCAGGGCGCGCCGACTGGCAGCGCAGAGGGGGAAGGGAGGGCCAGCTCTGGATAACGGGCAGTAAGGGGAAGCGCCCGGCTTCGCTGCTCGGCATTCCGTCTCCTGCCCCGCCTACTCCTCCCCACTCCGCAACAGCGTTCGCATAACTCTCCCGCCATAATGGGGCCGGCTGCCTTTTGTTTTCGCGCTCTTTTTCGAGAGGGCCCTTGCCCTTACCCGACCCGGTCCCGGCCGATCCGGGGACGGCGGACGCGCGAGCCAGCGGGCGGGCCCGCGGGCCCCTCTACAGCGCCGAGGTGTCACCGAAGTTACGCCGGACAGCAGGGCAGTGCGCCGGGGAGTGTGATGCCTGCCCGGCCTGGCCGCGAGTAAACTCATTTCGCAAAACTTTGGATGTGCTGCGCCTGCTCTCATAGTCCGTATAGGTCCTGGACTGACCCGAGCCCCAGCCGGGCCGGCAGGGTCGTTCACACCACCGCAACCTCCAGACCCAAATCCTTTGCGGCCCCGGCCGAGACCGGCCCGGGGCCCGGCCTGCCGCTGCCGTCCGCTTTGACTTTGAAATGGGCGTCGAACCGTGGACAGAGGGTAGGGCTGCCGGGCTGGGACCCTCCTCCGCCCCCCCCCCCCGGCGCGGCGTCTCCGCCGCCAGCAATAAGGGCGCCAATGGGGCCTGGCTCGCGCTGCGGTCTGAGGGGCCTCCCCCCCTCCCCCCTCCCCTCCGCTGCCCGGACCAAATGGCACCGCCGTCAGAGACCGTCCTCAGCACCACCACTACCACTACCACCACCACCACCATCATCATCAACCCAAGTGTAATTTTGTAAAGATATAAGAGGGAAAAACGAGGGAGGCGAAAGAAAACGAGTCGCACGACTTAAGACCGGAAATTGCATTTAATTTTAGGAACCGCGGCAGCATGACCTTGCAGCTCCACCCCACCCTGCCTCGCCCCGCTCCGTAGTGCCCCACCCCGCCCCGCCCCGCCCGGCACGCCCCCACGCTGCTGTTAAAACGAGCGCACATGATGTGCCCTTTAGTAGAAAAATAATTAAGCGCAACGAGTTGTGGAGGAGCGTGAGCGCCTCTCACAAGGGCGATGCTGTAGACCAGTTTAAAAAAAAACAAAACAAAAAAAACAGGAAATAAAAAATACGAGGCTGACGAGGCGGACCCTCCAGATAGAGAGGCGGCCGCGGTGGTGGGGGTGGGGGTGAGGAGATTCATTTGGAAGTACGCTTCGCCCCGCCAAGTCCCACCACGTCCCACCACGCTGTCCCACCAACCATGAAGATGATGAAACACTGCTGTGCCAGCACGTACCCACGTATCAGCTCCGTCCATCTCTCCCCACCCAACCCGCCCGCACTCTCTCTCTCTGTCTCTCGCCCTTCCCCTGTCTCTCCCTTTCTCTCTTCTCTCGCTCGTTCGCGCCATCAAGCGTGAGAGAGCGCTTGGACCGCCCGCCATGCACCGCCACGCACCGCCGCGGCCAGAGTCGGATCGCTGGGGGCGCAGGGCGCAGTTAATGGCGGGTGAAGCAGTTCGACGCACCCAGACAATGGGGTCCCCCTACCCCCCCACCCACCCCACCCCAACCCCTGTGTCTAACTCTACTCCCACTCCTACCCCTACTCTTGTCAACTCACCACACGCCCAAATTCTCCGCAGGCACCAGGACCTCTCCCTCTCTGGTACCACGTCTCCCATTCAGATCAGCTTGCTTGAAAGTTGCATCTTCGCGTTATGACATTAGAACTCCAATGATCTGCAATGCCTCGCACTTGCTCTCCTCCTACCCCCATCTCTTTCTCTCTTTCTCGCACTCTCAGACCGCTATGGACATTTTTGGCATAAACTATAGAGGTATATAAAACAGCATAATATGGAAAACTTGTCTATACCTAGAGAAAATTTTCTCTATAATTTTATAAACTTTTCAAAAAATGTGCATTATTATACCTAAAAATTTCCCACGTATAGAGAAAATACGATTTCTATATTATGCTGCCGCATAATAAGTCTCTAGCTTATAACAAAAGACCTTTTTAAAGTGAAAAAAATGTCCATAGCGGTCTGAGAGTGCGCTTTCCCTCGCTTCTCCTTTGCCTACCGTCGTCCTTCTAGCCCTTCCCTCCCTTGGTCTCTCCAGTGGGCCCCAGCGGCCCCAGCCCTACCCATCCTCATCACTGTTATCGGACACGAGGTGGACTCGCCGTGGCCTTGGAGCTGACGGGGCGGGGCGGGGCGGGGCGGTCCACGCCTCCAGCCCACACAGCGCACCCTTCTTCGTCTTACGGCTGCTTTTTTTTCCCCCTCTTCACTTTTTCGGTCTCCCTCTTTGCTCCTCCTCCTTTTCTCCCCTTCTTGGCGCCGCCTCAAGTGAGACTCCTGTTCACATAAATCTTAATTCGCTCCAGTTTGGGCAAATCTTGTGGAGCATCGCAGCCGCGCGACGGGCCGGAGCGGCCTGGGCCAGCCAGCGTACCCCACACGCCCCGCCCCGCTACCCCGCCCGGCTCTACCCCGCGCGGCACTACCCCGCCCACTTGGGCCATTAGCGAGTCATAATTTGGAAGTAGCGACACGGTGGGGTGCAAGCCGGGCCCCGCCCCGCCCCGCCCCGCTGCGCTGCGCGCCGCACCCACGCTGCGCCGAGTAAACAGTGCTAATGGTTTCCACCTTCAAACTTTCACCTCTTTTTCTTTTTCCTTGTTTCGCTGCAGTGCCCCCTCGCCCCTCTCTCCCTGTCTCTGCTGCTCCCAACTCCCTGCCGGGGATAATCGCCATACCGTCCTCGGGACGGGCTGGGCTGAGGGGCTTTAGCCCAAGAAATAAGAAGCATAATAAGAAAAATAATAAGAATGAAAAAGAGGGTCGAAAGCAAGGAATGAAAGATGAGAGAGAGAGAGAGAGAGAGAGAGAGAGAGAGAGAGAGAGAGAGAGAGAGAGAGAGAGAGAGAGAGAGAGAGAGAGAGAGAGAGAATGAATGAATGAATTTGACGCGGGCTGAGGGCGAACCCATTTGCACTGATGCCAGTCCGGGGTTAGGTCCCTGCAGTCGCCGGAGGGAAGCGTACAGGCTGACGGAGAGGGGGGGGGGGGGGGAGCGCACGGACCCACTCAGGAAGTTCGGCGATGGGGGAAACGGCAGATGATTTATTATTCTCGCAATAATTGTTGCCATTCACAACAACAAACGGAATTGCAAACGACTTCGCCATGGCTGCCTGGGCTTGGCGAGTCGGTCAGCCTCGCTGCCTCTGCCTCTCCACGCCGGAGGTGGGGGGGGGGGGGGGAGCACTGCCACACCTTTGACACCTCCTCGCTCGCCCGTGCTCTGCTTCCCTCATCCACCTGTCTACTTTCAAAAACAACACGCTTCATGAATTATAAAACAAACCATTTGCATGCTTATCCCAGGCGAGTACAACCCCCTCCCCCCCCCCTTTCTCTCCAAAGCCTCTCTCCCCTACTATTATGGACGAGAGACAGACCGCCGAGGAAAGCGCGGAGTCGGGTGGGGTGGGGTGCGGTGTATGGTGGGGTGGGTGGTAGAGTGGTGGAGGCTGAGGCGGGGCGGGGTGGGGTGGGGCGGGGCGGGGCGGGGTGACGAACGACTCGCTCTTTCCGGCGCCAATCACTGCAAACGATAGTCAACAACACCTGGGGCGCTGCTCGCGTCTGCGGCTGAATAAAACGGGGAGGGACGAGGTTCGTTGGGTGGGAGGTACTACACTACGCCGAAACCCGAACCATTAGCACCACAGCGCTGAAAGTAACGCTACAGAAAATGTTCAGCATGATTCAGTTCTAAGATTAAAAATAACCGCAAACTTGACAATGTTCAAATAACAAACATCTGTTTGTGTTATTCGGTTTATGCAAAATAAATTAGTTGCTAGAAAAAGCCAGACCTTATGGTGACTGAATGTACCTGAGACTATGCGTTTAAAAATATTGAACACTGAAGTCATATAGCACATGTTCATGGCGGAAGAAAGGAAACCTCGCCTAAAAATTTAGCGAACTAGTGACTATCATTAGGGCCAAGGACGAGGTAGCTATGTGCCCGGCACTCTCGCCCAACAAGAGTGTCACGTGGCGCATACCACTGGCATTCCTCCCCCCCCCCCTCTCTGTCTCTGTATCTCTCTCTCTCTCTCTCTCTCTCTCTCTCTCTCTCTCTCTCTCTCTCTCTCTCTCTCACACACACACACAGAGCCCGTGATGGGGATGGGGCAGGCGGACAGACAAGCAGGGAGGCAGACGGACAGGCAGACGGGCAGGCAGGCAGGCAGGCAGGCAAACAGGCGGGCAGGCAGGCAGGCAAACAGGCGGGCAGGCAGGCAGGCAGGCAGGCAGGCAGGCAGGCAGGCAGGCAGGCAGGCAGGCAGGCAGGCAGGCAAACAGGCGGGCAGGCAGGCAGGCAGGCAGACGGGCGGGAAGGCAGGCAGACGGGCAGGCAGCAGGCAGGCAGGCAGGCAACAGGCATCAGTGTCAAAGCCAGTCCGGACAGCCTACCTTCAACCTTCCCCCCTGGGACGGACTGTTGAGGGGTCAGGGGAGCGGTACAGTGCGAGCTGCATTGAATATCTCCAAGGGGCAGAGAGGCGTTATTAAGTAAAATACAATTGCTTCATGAAAAAAATAAAATATATTTAATGTTTATTTTGCATGCTAATTGGATGAGCTACAGCAAAATTGAAATTTATCTTTAAATTTAATTTTTGGCCCCAGTCAGAATGCGTAATGAAAGACGGACGAGAGGCTGGCGTGATAAACCAGGCGTGAGACGCGAGTCAAAAGCGGAAGGATACGGCTATGTCAAGTTAGCAAACTTGCACGTAACTGCAGGAATGATACAGAAGAAGAGACCGGAGAGAGATAAATTAATTTTACTTAAGGATTCCGTACAATTGAGCTAATGAGTACAAAGATCACAAGAGCAAGATCACAAGCATTTGCCCAAGCTTTAAATATACGTATTTTAAGCACAAATAATGACAGGGAGACAAGTGAGTTCATTTCAACTTGATTAAGATTTTTCCACATAGAAATGAGGGGCTTCACTGCTGGGTAAAACTGAGGAGTAACTGTAGGCTTGGATGAAGCATACAGTTACGCTTGAAGACGCGTTACGCTTGAAATCAAGCGTACGAAAAGAAATTTTCCCATACATTTAAATAGGACGAACAGGGGCGGATAGACCCATTACGCTCGATTTCAATCGTAATCACAGTGCGCTTGAAAACGGGACGTAAGGCAACACTATTAGTGCACCGTAGGATTCAGACCGTGGTCAAAAATTACGGTCCAGGACCAGGTAACAAATTGACGGCGCGTACCGTAGGCATTTGCCGTAGTAACAGTATACGCCTAAGTTTTATCAGTGTTTACTGAATTTAACAGTTTTATTTTGCGGCATAGGGGGTTTATTTGATAATCTATTTCGTTTTCTGTGGATTTCATATACATATTGTTTGCACCTTTTAAGAATTAAGATGGGATTACATTTTCAGAGCTATTGTATATCGAAAGGTCACGTAAGTCTCCTTCGGTTGTCAAATGTCATCCACCCAAGATTTTCCAAGTATTCTGATATACATAATAAGTTTTTTCAAGTTAAAAATAAATCACACTACTGGCTCTTTATTGTAGAAGAGAGAGAGAGACCTATGACTTAGCTCTGCTTCTAGTGCCTCTCCCTTTGTGCTTCGCAGCAGCCCGCGCCACCCACCGGTCCACCCCTCCGCCCACCAGGGGTGGGTAAGGTACTCGAGCCTCGGTACCTAGGTAAGGTAAAGGTAGAATTGTAACATGACTACCTAGGTACTCTTTAGGTAGTGTATTGAGCCGACTACCTAGGTACTTTTTAGGTAGTGTCGTCCAGTACCTAGGTACTTTTTAGGTACTTTAAGGTATTTTCGGAAGGTTACGGTCACTAAGTTTCCCATCGTTCCCTCTAAACGCATGACGAGTCTGTTCATGTACTATTCAGTAGATCCCAGAGTTATTTAAAAGAGGTTTTAAAAAACACAAAGGTTAATTCAATGACAGGGTACGATATAGGATTTTCAGACAAGCATATTTAATTTAAATCTGATTATCGTCAAAATATAAAACAATCCTTCCCAACACATCAATTTTTTTCTATAAACTTTTTTAAATAAAAATTTAACAACAAAACATAACGCTTATATATTGAGAAGATAATTTATAACAAATAATACAAAACTAACATTTAACACTAAAATTTAAAGGGACCTTCAATTTTAATTTTGAAATAAAAAAATAAACTGTACAAAAAATCTAATCTAACCAATAGCTCTAATATTTACAAAAATTCTTGATTTACACCTAAAAAAACTAGCCTGTCAAACATGCCGTCCCCCAAGCACGCACGGCGGGGATTCAGCACCAGACCTGCGTGGCTAAACAGGCGCTCCGCCGACGCACTTGAGGGGAGGCATGTATTGTACCAAATGTACAATTCCTTTACATATTTACAAGTCCTTAAATTATCTAAAGTAAAAAATGGCTCCGTTAAAAACCTCTCCAGCTCAGCCATTGGCCCTCGCTGAGCTGTTGGTTGCCTCTGTGCAGGCAAAAAGCTAGAAAAAAACAATTGTTAGTTTAAAAAAAAATTGAAAACGATCATGCCAAAATGTCAAACATTGCTTTTAATTTCAAAATAATAATACCTGAAAAGTTTACGGACGGCGTTGTTGCCCGTGTCCATGGGCTCGGGCTCGTCCACATCCCCGGGAGCCTCGCCTTCCCCTGCCTCATGGCGCCCGACGAGGTCGGCCATGGCCTCCTCAAGCCACTCCCGTGCCTGGTGCACCTTCTCGGGGCCCTCGACCGTCCCCCGGATCCAATCAAGACGGAACACGGGAACAAGGCAGGCCGCTACAACCAAATCCTTGTCCCACAAGTAGTCCGCGAACCTGAAATAACAAAATATTAGTAAGTGTGACTGTGCTGGTGGCGCATTTACAGTACCCGAAATACCTCGTCTTGATGGCCTTGAGCAGGGCCTCTACAAGGGGCTGGCAGTGCCGCAAGTCAGTCATGGAGCGGTACCTGGCCAGCAAATTGTGGATTGCAGGCAGCAGGTACCCGACTGACACATGCTTCTCCCCTTGTAGCAGGTCCAGGGTTTCGGCGAGGGGCTCCATCATCTAAAAACAAAAGCCGTACTGTGACGTCATGCGACTCTAAACGGGTTAAATTATCGAACAGCGGTACTTACCTTTATGAATTCCTGCAGAAATTCAACCTCTCTGACAGTAAGGGGGTCAACTTTGAGGGTGTGGCAGACGGCCGTAATAGCCGCCCGCCGGTCTCCGTCGTAGTGCCACACTACCTCCCTCATGGCATTGTACAAAGAGTTCCACCTTGTCGCATTCGGCGTCGGTAGTACCTTCCCCAGCGATGTCTTTACGACATCCTGGGCAACGGTACTTCTCTGCTGCTTGGACCAAAATGCCTTACATTTGTTCAGCACGTTGGTCCAAGCAGTCCTCACCGAGCCGGGCCGCTCTAAGGCTTTGTCCAAGTCAGTCGTGGCCACCAGGTTGAGGAGGTGGCAGGCACAACGACGATGGGCAGGGAGGGTGACTTCGCAGCCAAGCACCTCCCCAGCGTCGAATATGTCTCCCACCGAGTCAACCCGGGGCTCGTCCACTTCCGTCCGTTCTGTCTGGTCCATGTCTGTGTCCTCGTCGACGTCTGAGTCACGGTCCTCGACGTCCCCGCCGTCATCCCCCGTAAACTGCCTGAAAATAAAAACAAAATAAGGAAACACCTTTGCTTGTAGCTACAACATCAAAATTGCAATTAAATTTTTTACCGAAAGGCTTTCAGGAAATTTGAACCGTTGTCAGTCACGGTGCACGATATTTTGTCCTGAATTCCAAACTCCTGGAAGATGTCACTCAGGAGAGTGGCCAGGACATCATATGTATGGCTGCCCTTCACACGCCGGCACGCCAAAGCAGCGGAGCACCGTTCCAGCGTAGAAGGGTTCATCCAGTGCGCCGTGACGCCAAGGTAGCCCCTTAAAATAAAAACAAAACAGTTAGTTTCAGTCGCTAATTTAAAGTCTGGTACAGAAAATCCAACATAGCGAAAACACTCACTTTCCCCGACTTTTCCAAGCATCGGCCGTTGTCCCCACCCTCTTCACACCGGCCAACTCCGCAATCACTCTGTCCTTGGTGCATTTGTAGAGGACGGGAATCCGGCCCCTCGCCGTCTTCCGGCAGATAACGGATCGCCCGGGAGCCAGCCGCGTGATCAGCTTCTTAAACTTAGGCCGGCCCAAAATTTGGAATGGAAGCTTACTCTCTACGATGGCCTCAAGGAGAAGCTTGTCCAGCTCTTCCTGACTTAATGTGCTGGGCCGCCCAGCCTCACAGGCAGCCCTTATGTCGACTTGTCTCAGTCTCAAGTCTTCCCGGGGCCGCCTGGGTGTCGCCTGCACCTCCGCCAACTGATCTCTGTGCAAACTCTGTAATTTTTTTTTTTTTTTTTTAAAAAAAAGAGGTTAGAGATTTAGAAGGTGAGCGCCAACCTGACGTCTGCTATGTGTGTGTAAATTCCCCGATTTTTCCGCTACACCCTGCCTCACCTCGCAGCTTCGAATCGCACCGCCCCACCCCACCCCCCAGCTGTGCTGTCGCTGCCGCCCCGCTGCCGCCCCCCCCCTGCCCCCCCACCCCACCCCTCCTGCTTCTGCTCCTCGCCGATGCGAAGTGCGTACTAGTGCCGTAAGGGTGGCCTACCCTTGGACGAGTTGGGCGCTCTGGCAGAGCGAGCCCAACACTCAAGCCTCCCTGACTAGCGCCGTGCTAGGTAGGCAATACAATAGGCGCCTGGCTGCGCTGGAAGCTGGAAGCGAGCGCAGCCCCCCGCCCTGCCGCCCGTCCCCCCGCCCTGCCCTCCGTCTCCCCGCCCTGCCCCCCGTCCCCCCGCCCTGCCCTCCGGCCCCCCGCCCCCGCCCCCACCGCCGTGCCTACGCGCGAGCCCACGAGGTCGTGCCGGGCCCGCGCGCTTGGGCCCTCAAAACAGGGAATGACCACCCGACAATTTGCTCAAACTCGACAAGGACTAGCTTTGATCACAACTCACAACCGTGCGTACACCATCGCGCGGTCAAGAGGCCCCTAGACCCGTTTGTTTTGCCCAGTAAGCGCGCCAAAACAGAATTGCGCAATATGCGCGCAACAACCAAGAAAACGTAGAAAAAATACTCACCTTGATGTGCTTCATAAGGTTGCCATTGGAGTCTCTTGTCACTTGGTAATCCTTTTTGCACAGCTTACACCTTGCGGCGAACTTCACCGATTTTCCCGCGGGAGGCGGCACGCTGACGAAGAACCATTTCTCCCAGTTTACCCACGGAATGTGGTTGGTGGCCATCGCACAAATGTCTTTACGACCACGCCCCCACCCACGGCTCAGGTAGACAAGGGTGCCGGTCGGGGTCTGGGTGCTCAGGTGAAAAGAGGCGGGGTGAGGTGGGCCAGGTGGGGTCCGTCACAATAACAAAGGCAGCCGTGGGGGGCCAACCGCACAATCACAGGGCACACAATCTTTGCACAGAGCACAGCACGGAACTCAAGTCACTTTCACCGATGCACTCGAGGTCACAAAGTCCAGAATAATGCAATCAAATCAATAAAAGCGCGCGACACGGACGGCTGACGACGTGGCGTGGCGCGACCGGACGAAGGGATGCTCATAGGCAGACTGAGGCCCCCCCGGGGCCGGCCAGCGCACGTGCGGGGGTGCGGGGGGCGCGGGCGGGTGCGGGGGCGCGTTGCTAGGCGGGTCCAGCAGCGGCACTTTTCGCGCCACTGCACGCTGCACGCAATTGGTTGTATCTTGTCACGTGGCCTACTCCTCTGAAAATTCCTTACCCCCACCTTGTTTGGCATGCCTCCGCTTCCTTTGCGTCAGTGCGCGTAAACAAGTGCACAGCCACCCCAATTCGTTACGCAGGGCCAGCCCGGCCGGCCCGGCCGGCCCAGGCCGTCGGGGTGCGATGCGGCGGCCACGCCCGCCCCTCCCCGCACCCGACCGTGCCCCCGGCGGCTGCCAGGGGCCATCTCCAGACTGACCTGCCGCCTGTCCTCAATAGGCGTGCTATACCCGGATCGCCTGGGTATACGGCGAGGAATGTCGCTTAAGGACACGCCCCGAGGGACCCCCGGGGCCCCAGCGACAGGCTCGGACAGGTCCACAGACACAGACCAGATGAGTGCAAGGCGAGAGAGGTGCGGGGGCTGGGAGGGGGAGCATCAAAACAACCTTTGCGCTCAGCTGTACCGCTCAGCTGGGTTGCACTGGCGAGTCCCTGACCTTGCCAAGGGACCGGGGGGGAGGAGGGGGAGGGGTCCTTTTCTACGGAAATGTCCCGTCCCGCCTCCTTGCTTTGTTTCACGCTCCCGCCTTCTCAGTTTACTCGACATCTGGTCGATTCTCGGGGATTTTTTTAAAAAGTACCTTGAGCAGTACCTAAGAAAGGTAGTGAAGGTAGTCGGAAAAAAGTACCTAGGTAGCGGTAAAGGTAGAATACATTTTCAGTACCTAGGTAAGGTAAGGTAGCGAGAAAACTACCTAGGTACTACCTAGGTACTGTACTACCTAGGTACTCCCCAGCCCTGCCGCCCACCCTGCCTACGCCCTCACATTAAGGGAAGAAAATATTTCCCCACCCCACCCGCACCGCCGCAATATGGAACAAAAAAAATAATGTTGCCACTGCGGATTCAGACGCACGCAGGCATTTACATACGCGCGCTTCCCCATCAGCACGGCTCTGGGCCGCCGGGCCCCGCACCTCAGCCTACACTGCAACGCCCCACACCTCCCTCCACGCTCATACTGGTGAGCTAGTACCACTGCCTCTACTTAGAGATGTGCGAAGGGGAAAATTGTTTAAAATCCGAACTATTCGAAAATTTCGAGTAGAGGGTGATTCGCAGTCGAAATAATCAGTCCCTTTTATCCCTCGCCGTTTGTACATTCTTTTTGTTAAAAATACTTAGAATTTTTTTATTTAATTTTAAGATTTGACTAATATATAACAAAACAAATTCTAATCATTTTCATGTGATAATAAAGATATTATTTCTTATTTAACGTATATTTCTGTTATAATGTAGTTAATATAGAACCCCCTACTTCCCATTTACTAGGATTTTCTCTTAACGTAGCAAAATCTTGATATTTTCGGTAAAGATTCGGATTCGTTTCGAAAAAGAGGGCCAAAAAATCGATTCGATTCGAGGATTTTTTTCAATGATTCGGTTCGAAGGGAAAAACCTGATTCGCACATCTCTACCTCTATACTGTTGGGCCATGCCTGCTGACTAGCACCACTAGCACCCCTGCTGTTCTGTCAGAGGTGTTTCGAAACAGCTCAAGGAAAAGCATTTCAGATGTTCGAGAATAGAGACAAGGGGGAAAAAAGGTTTGAATGCGGAACCGGGCGCTCGGCTCCGGAGCTCTCATACCAATCGAAAGGTTTCCTCTTCTATGCCCTTTCCCTCTTTTTCACTCTCTTTCCCTGCTCTTCCCGTAGAGAGTCCCGAGGGAGAGGTCCTTTGAAGGCCCTGCACAGGTCCGGGTCCGCACACGGGCCCTTTGTGGCCCGCGCAAGGCGATATCCGAAGAGCAGAGCAGAAAGAGCGAGAGAGAGAGAGAGAGAGGGGGGGGGGTAGGCGTGAGTGAGAAAGGTGTTTGGATGGATGGGAAAGCAATGGGAACAGGACGGGCACGGGCCCGTAGTGCGGGGCGCCCGCCCGCCCGCCGGGATGGGCTTCGACAACTCCCAGTCACCGCTATGAAAGCATCCCGCCGGAGCCCCGAGGGCCGGAGCGCCGACTGGCAAGCCTCCAGGTGAGCACCTCCAGCCACCCTCCAGCTCTTTATGAGCGGTGCTCGCCGGGCGCGCTGGTGCGAGAGAGACAGAGACAATAACGGACGGCGACCGGGGTTGGGGGGTGGGGGTGGAGAGAGCAGCGCTCATCCCTTTTCCCACTGAAGATGATGATCTTTTTACCCCCCTGCGGACTGAACTCCCCTCCCTCTCTCTCGCTCTGAGGTGTATCGCCGTGTTCTTTCTCTCCCGCACTCTCCCGGGAGACCGCACAGGTGTGCTGCTCCGGGACCCGGCTCTCCCCCTCTGCAGGCCCCACCGGCGCCATAACGCCCTCTGGCGCTACGTGACGGCCAACTCGTCAACTAATAATGGGAGCCGAAAACTTATCGGCACGACGAACTACTCCCTGCCGTCCCCGCTGGACTCAATCGAGGTTGGGGAGGGGGTGGTGAGGGTAGTGGGGGTGTAAGTAAGGCAAGGGAAGATGGAGCGGCAAGCGAGGGGAGGGGGGAGGGGAGGCAACCAAATTGGCTTACAGTAATTGTAGGGCCATTGATTTGAGATACAGCATGTTGACTCTGAGCAAGCGCGCTGTGGCTTTCTCCGTCAGAGATTTTAATTTAATTTACAGCTCCTCTTTTGTCCCGACGGTTGGCGACTCGCCAAATAACATTTACTGACTTAAACCTACATTGCTATTCACCTCACCGCGCGAGGAGTGACAGTGAACGATGCGCCAAATGGTAGCGTTGCGGTTATATCACTCACCTGAAACAAAAGACAAGTAGAAATAAATAAAAAAGACAGAACGATCCAGTCGGAGGTATATCCCTCCTATAGGCAACCAGGTGGAGGTCAGCAGGCCCACAGCAGGTGTGTGTGTGTGTTTTTGTGTGCGTGCGTATTGCACACAAGGGGAACCAATCAAACCAGTCGCATTGTCCATTTCAATTACAGCAGGCAGTCAGTCCACAGGGATCGACTATATCACACCGAAAGAGAAACAAGCACGGGAGATAAAACAGTGAAAGAGAGACGAGGGGGAAGGGAGGAGGAGGGGAGAGGGGGAGGCATGAATGGCATCAGAGCATGGAGAGGTTTCGGGGTGAATAGATGGAATACACCCGTATATTGAACAGTGACCCTGATTAGTTAATGCAACTGTAGGTAGGTGAGCGACTCTGCAGTCACACACGTAGAGATCGCGACAAGGAAGGTGGGAATGATAATAGGCCACCGAGTGACGTGGAAGAAAACAATATTTGTAAAGGGGCAATATCGCAGAATCACAGGAAAATATAAATAATTAGAACATTCCGAAAAAAAAACATTCCAAGAAAACGATTAGAACATTAAAAAAAAAATAATTAGAATTAACATTAAAAAATATAGAAACGAAACTGTACAAAATGAGTTTAACAGTAGCATGCTAACGGAAAAAAAATAATTCATCCTCATTTTCGAGGGTATAGGATTATTTTCTATAGCAAAAAATAAAATAAAAACATTGTCGTCTTGGTTTTTACAAAAACTTCTGGGAAACCCGGACGTCGTTTTTACGGTGCTGGACTCAGACTGGCCAGCCTGTGCCCCCGCCGTGCGGGCCCGCACTCCCGAAAGCGCGGCTAGCCTGGCACGGGCTGGGGGATTTATAGAGTAGCTGCCGCTAATGTGGGAGTGCAGAGAGAGTGCACACACCGTGCGCCGTGCATCATGCGGGGGGAGGGAGGCCCACCGCGGGCGCAGAGGCAGGGGTAGAAAATCAGGTGAGAGAGAGAGAGAAGGGGGAGGGGGGGTGTCGGTCACAGAGCCAGGGGTAGAAAATCAGGTGTAAGAGAGAGTGAAAAGGGGGGGGGGGGGGGGTCCGTGCAGAGAAATGGAGTCACCATACACCATCCATCACGGTGCGTCAGAGATGATGTGGGATGTCCGGCTCCGACCCGACCGGTCCCCTCGGGCCTCGCAGCAGCATCGGCTCGGCTCGGCTCTGCCTGGCTCGGCTCGGCTCTGCCTGGCTCGGCTCGGCTCGGCTCGGCCCGGCCCGGCACGGTTCTGCTCGGCTCGGCCTGCCTCGGCCTGGCTCGGCCTGGCTCGGCTTGGCTTGGCTCGGCTCGGCCTGGCTCGGCTCGGCTCGACGGCAGAAGCTGCCGAGGTCAGCCACAGGGCGTGACGCCGTGACGTGGCCCCACGGGGATCCCCCGGGGTTCCCGGGTCCGGGCCGCCGCGTCGGGTCGGGTCGGGGTCGGATGACAGCCACGCGGCGGTGGGCCTGGGCTGGGGCCCGCCTGCCCCGCCTAGCCCCGCCCCATCCCGTCCAGCGTATTGAACGGGCGTGGTAAATATTTCTGCCTCAACTAAGCCAGACGCCTACAATGTCCACTCCAAAGCACACTCCAAGGTGATACACTCTCAGCACACATTCGCTGAGAGCGATGGTTTATCAGAGAGCTAAGAATGCGTTTTAATTTCGTTACCTTGTGACTCAAAGTGACCAAATTGGTCCTTGTGCCCTAAAGTAATTTTCGTTTTCATTTTATTTGGGGGGAGGGGAAATTACGTCATTTCTTATGTCAGAAAAATGAAAATTATTTTGAGGTACAAGGACCAATTTGATCACTTTGAGTCAGAAGGTAACGAAATTAAAGTGCATTCTTCGCTATCCAATAAACGATCGCTTGTCAAGATACCTCACACCGTTCATGATATATCGACGAAAAAGTGTGAAAAAGGCCAAAACCATTTTCGTTACGATACGACGCCCTGATAAGAGCTCCCATTAAATGAAAAAGAAATATTTCGAGCTGCTGACCACCAGATTGCAATCAAATTGTTGTGACTACAGCCATATAGTATTGTTGTCTGAGCCACGATCTACGGCTGTCTCTGTACCAACAACATTCCGTCGGAAACCTAAAGCCTTTTCATTCATCTGCCTGGGTGGTTTGCGGGCAGCGGTACACCTATTTCAACAACAAACGCTCTCCGCTCGCGCGCCCCTGCATGCATGCGCATGCGCACACATACTCGAGCGAGATGGACTGTCGGAACGGTTATCCCCGCAGGTTGGATCTGCTGCAGTGCGGCGCGCTAGAGGCGGGGGAGGGGGGGGGGGGGGCATGTTCGCCGCAAATGGTGTGAGTCTCGTTAATTGACCTATGGCCGTGGTGGTGGTAGTGACGGTGGTGGTGGGGTAACACGAGAGAGGGTGGGGAGCAAAGCTTTCCATTAACTTCGCACCCTCTTTGCGGACCCTGTCGTAAACATCCGTAGTGAGTGTGTGTGTGTGTGTGGGGGGGGGGGGGGGCTGGGGCGCCGCTGCTTGTCGCTGGGCGATCGCCAGGTGTCGAACAAACAGTTTAGAGCGTATTAGTGTACTGGGCGTGGCGTGTGGGGGGGGGGGGGGCCTGCGCGTCGCTCACGCGATGAGGCGTTTTAATCCATTCTCACCTGTCGGGCCGCGGCACTCTGCTGGGCGGTTGTAAGCGCCTCTCACTAATGCATCGCTAGTCACTTAGTCTCGTCTTCCTTTCTCATTCATAGCGGGCTATTCTCTCTTTAGCACCTCGTTTTTTTCCCTTTTATTTTTCTTTACAAACGGCTTTGGATCGCCACGTCAGGGTGATGCACAAGGAGCATCGGGGGAGGGGGGGGGAGGGGGGGGAGGAGGGGGTTGAAAAAGGGAGACGGCGAGGTGAGCGAATCTCAAGTAATTTCCTAACGGACGATTTACGAAGCGGGTCGAGGAAGAAGTAGACGGGGCGAAGAAGTAGTAGAAGAAGAAGAAGAAGAAGAAGAAGAAGAAGAAGAAGAAGAAGAAGAAAACGCAGTTAAAAAGAAGAGGAGGCAGAAGAAAGAGTCTTCAGAGATTGGAGTGGGCCGCACCGAGTCGGAAGAAACTTTATCCGTTAATTAACATAGATAATTTAGGGACGGGCAGAGGCAGTGGGGTCCAGCTACCCAAGCCCCCCTCCCCTCCCACCCCCTTCAAATCCAAACCCACGTACATCCGCGAGGCCGCGGCCGCAGATACGCGCGCGGGGAAGTCCCGCGCAACCGTGCCGCGCGCCGAGCGTTTCAAAAGTTGCCGAGTTCCACATGGACGATCGCGCTGTAAGTTACAGGTGAGCGTGGGGGGTGGAGGAGTTGCGGTGCGGAGGGGAGGGGAAGGGCCTCCGCCAATTTGAATGTTAATAAGAACGTTAGTTGGCGTTGGCCTGTTGGCCCTGCCGCTCACGGCCCAGGTCCGAGGAGCTCGGGAAATAATAATAATGTTAAAATGCGGACGAAAAAGGAAGCGAAGCATCGCGCCGAAGACGAACGGGGCCTCTTGAGATATAAAGTGTGTTCAACCGGTGTGCACCTTCACGTGTTCGACAACGCGCGAATATTGCGCAGCGTGTCGCTGACATTTTGCATCCTGAGTTAGGTTTTCACTAAGAGCGTTGCGTTATAGTGGTGGCAGGTCAGGAAGGATACGAAAACGCGTTTAATATACCTGTTACTCTTCGCTATAATGTAATTTCGGAAATACATGCGAGAACGTAGCAGTGTGTTTAACATTTTATGTTGCCTGGCATAGTTGAACACTATGCATCAGCATGGCTTCGGAATAAACTAAAACGCTTCCACCTCGAAGTGAGTGGACGCATCGGATCCCCTTATCAACGTCGAAAAGGCGTGCCGTCGAAGAGGAACACCACATATGTGAGATTTCCACGTGGAATCCACGTTACCAACTCTCATGCACTACTCCACGCGGAAACAGGAGTTTCATCCAAGAAAAGTTCTTTATGAGGCTTAAATAGATTTGACACGCACATAGTTCGAAAACTTCAGGAGTCAAAGTCAGTCGCTTGCGCAGGACTGACGAGGCGCCTGTGGTGGTGACGATAGGCCGCCCGGGCGGGCCGAGAGCATTGCGGTACAGCCTATCCCGAGACTGACAGGCTGAACGGCGAAAAGAGAGGGGAAAAAAAAATTACGGTGCCGAACATCTTGCTCATGGTAGGCCGCACTGGTCTTCACCTCTCGCCCACTCACAACATCAAACTGAAGAGTAGTACAGTTCTGAAGTGTAAGTGACACACTGTGTCCTGCGGTCAAAAGAGTTGGACACACTATGCCCGACACAGAGTGTCTTACTACACAAATGACTGTAGAACACAAACCATTTTGGTTTCACTATATTTTCACTGAGAAGCACTGCACAGCAATTGAGTTTGAGGAGCACTGCGTCTCGTCCTCCTGGACATAATTTTACTTTCGATATCATCATTACATGACGGTGCGTGGCTGGCGCTGGACGCCGCATGCCTCCTGTCGGGTCGATGAGAAACAGGATATTGCGGCCTCAGTGCAGGGAGGGGAACCTCTGACCATATCCTGACGGGGCGGATTCCTCTCTCTCTCTCTCTCTCTCTCTCTCTCTCTCTCTCTCTCTCTCTCTCTCTCTCTCTCTCTCTCTCTCTCTCTCTCTCCCTCCCTCCCTCTCCTGTCCGGTTCAACTCCCCTCCTGCCCGAGTTTATACCCCAACATCAAGCGACTCTCATTTTCCGCAGTAGCGCAAAACCGCACAAAGTTACAGGGGGTAGAAGGCTAAAGAGATAGGGGTGGAGGGGGGAGGGGAGGGAGGTTCACCACATGGTAGGGCTGTCTGATCGAGGCAATCAGTGCTAAAAGGCGGGCTGAGGGGAGTACGATCGGCCCAGCCCCGACCCTTTCCGTCCCTCTCCTTCCCTCCCTCGCACGCATTGCTCGCATCTGCAGCCCTCGCCCTCATATTCTCTCTCTCTCTCTCTCTCTCTCTCTCTCTCTCTCTCTCTCTCTCTCTCTCTCTCTCTCTCTCTCTCTCTCTCTCTCTCTCTCGGCTGGGGCTGACCGGAACCATATCGATAGGAAGCCGTTTTCGCGAGACTGTTAGACTATATGAGCGCGCAAAACGGCGAAACGGCGCATTTTGTGCTAGATGTGGAATAGTGTTAGGTTCGGTGCGTTCGATCGCAGTCACACGCACGCGCGCGCACACACACATACACACACACAACGCGCCAGCAGTACGCACATGTGCACAACATATAGCACGCTATCTCTCTACCCCTTCCACTCCACGCTCAGTGAGATGAGCGCACACACACTCACTCACACAATATGGGGAAGCGCGCTTTTGGAAACGGAAAATGTAATTTTCGTGTTCCGTCCAAGTCTTGCCTGCAATTAGCTTAGAAGAGAGAGAGAATTCTGCGAGAGTGTGTAAGTAAGTAAGTGAGCGAGTGCGAGTAAGTGGGTGAGTGAGAGAGGAGAGAGAGACGTAGATGAAGGGGGAGGGGGGAGAAAAGACGCCAAAGGGCGAGACAGAACGCTGGCGCAGGTCGCATGTCGAGCTGCTCATTACATGCTCACTTTGGCAGCACGTCTAACTGTGCCAGAGGCGTAAAAGTGCTTGCATACACAGAAACGTACACGCAGCAAACAAACGTAATAATCTAAGAACCATTGTATGAAAGCGAGGAACAAACGTATAGATTGTTCTCTAGTGGTAGCGCTCGCACGAGGTATATCCATAGCTAATAGCTCATACCTATAGCTTATAGCGAGGGGCCCACAACTCTGGAATTCAGGTGTACAAGGCCACCGAAATCTTTGGAAATCATTTTGAAATCTCATTGAAATCAGTGAAATCTTTGAAATCAGTTGAATTCTCTTGAATTCACGCGAATTCCGTTGAAATCACTTGAAATCTGTTGAAATCACATTGAATTCACATGAAATCACAATGAATTCACATGAAATAACATTGAATTCACATGAAATCACATTAAATTCACATGAAATCACATTTAAAAAGCGTCTCGGGAAACTCACTCAAATGGGTGTGGGGAGAGGAGGGGGCGATGTGCACTAACAGCTGTTCGGCGAATTCGAGATATTTTAAGATTTTTAGATACTTTCATAACAGATTGAGATTCCTATTTATTCTTAAAGCTTAGTGCCATTTCAATAAAAGTACTCAATGTATAAACAATGTCTTTTTGTTTAAATTTTTGCCATTGGAGGTATAAATAATAGTCCTACGCAAATCCACTTCCACAAATCTGGTTTAGGAGGGAATATTAATTTATTAACTGGAGCAATAAAACATAGTAAAAGTGCTAGACGACTAAGATTCTTTAAAATACCTCCTTGTTACGGCACAGTTGAAGTGAAATTCTCAAAATCGTGCAAAAAATACGGGGATTCCCCAGAAAATACACGCACAGTTGATCCAAATTATTCTCTCAATTACATGATTAAATAAGATTTTTACTACATTATTGTGAATTATTTCGATTTATTCCAAATTATTGGAAATTAACTTGCAACTGCGCAAAATAATCACAATTATTGCAATTATTTTTTTAAAAAATTCAGAAGCAAATTTTGCTCTGCAATTGAAAGGGTGGCGTGAAAACATGGAAAATTTTTGCGGCAGTAAACCTCCCGAAGGAGGTTGCGGTTCCCGCCAGGCACAGGGCTTTTACCCCCTGTGGCAGCCAACTGCTTCGGTGTTCCATGGGAACCGGCGCTTTGCTGACTGCGATCCTATCGCGCAATTCGACAGATTTGATCCCCGTACCACCATTGGCCTACCCCTAGAGGTACGAGCGGTGTCAAGAGCGTTAGACTTCCTGATCCCAGTTTCAGAGGCCTTACCTCAGAGGGGTACGCGGGATTCGAACCCACAACCCCGAGTGCCGACACGTAGCCAGAACAGGAAGCGACCCAACGCCCAGAGCCACCGAGCCAACGGCGGTGAGACGAGTTTAACTTCTATTTGACCTGCCATCCAGCTGCGGCCAAAGGGAATGTCAAGCGCGAAAAACACTTTCCCGAGTGGGAGTCGAACTTCGGACCACTCAGTTCGGTGTTGCGCGCTCTACCAACTGAGCCACGACGCCACGATAACTGTACAGTGCGACGTGTTCGACTTGTATTTGCCAAGTCCTACTGGCTGGAGGCTGCAGGATACGCGGCAAATACAGCTCGAACCCGTCGTTCTGTACAGTCATTGTGGCGTCGTGGCTCAGTTGGTAGAGCGCGCAACACCGAACCGAGTGGTCCGAAGTTCGACTCCCACTCGGGAAAGTGTTTTTCGCGCTTGACATTCCCTTTGGCCGCAGCTAGATGGCAGGTCAAATAGAAGTTAAACACGTCTCACCGCCGTTGGCTCGGTGGCTCTGGGCGTTGGGTCGCTTCCTGTTCTGGCTACGTGTCGGCACTCGGGGTTGTGGGTTCGAATCCCGCGTACCCCTCTGAGGTAAGGCCTCTGAAACTGGGATCAGGAAGTCTAACGCTCTTGACACCGCTCGTACCTCTAGGGGTAGGCCAATGGTGGTACGGGGATCAAATCTGTCGAATTGCGCGATAGGATCGCAGTCAGCAAAGCGCCGGTTCCCATGGAACACCGAAGCAGTTGGCTGCCACAGGGGGTAAAAGCCCTGTGCCTGGCGGGAACCGCAACCTCCTTCGGGAGGTTTACTGCCGCAAAAATTTTCCATGTTTTCACGCCACCCTTTCAATTGCAGAGCAAAATTTGTTTCTGAAAAGTTTTAAAAAATAATTGAAATAATTGTGCTAGTTATTGCAAGTTAATTTCCAATAATTTGGAATAAATCGAAATAATTCACAATAATGTAGTAAAAATCTTATTTAATCATGTAATTGAGAGAATAATTTGGATCAGCTGTGCGTGTATTTTCTGAGGTCGTCCCAAAAATACTTGAATTCGTTGAAAATCTCACGAAATTAATGGAAATCATATGAATTCGGTAGACATTTAACTGAAATCAATGGAAATCATGTGAAATCAATGGAAATCACTTGAAATCATGTGAAATCTCGCGAAATCAGTGAATTCACTTGAAATCTTTGAAATCCGTTGAAATCACCTGAAATCATGTGAAATCTTTGAAATCCGGAAATCAGGTGTACAAAATTTTTCGGAGTTGTGGGCCCCTCGGCTTATAGCTGTATACAGTTAGTATGGGCAGGGAAGGCATCTCAACTCGCGCCGGCCTGCGACTTTACTGGTTTTGGCCAGTGCGGGCTCTTTGCCCGCCCACGGAGTAAATAAACTAGGAGGGCTAACGGAGACACCTTTCCCGGCCAGTTGGGCTTGTGACATCGCAGACGGTGGGCGGAAAATCTACTTGCCGCATAGGCGTGTGGATTCCCAGAACATCACCAAAACGGGAGTGCTGCCGCCCCGCCCCGAGACAGTCAGATTCACAGGCTTTTTTTACAGTATATCTCATAGCTGTAGCTCGAATAGCAGTAGCACATAGCAGTAGCTCACCTAGCTGTAGCTGACAGCTATAGCTATTGCAATAGCTATTCCTATTGATATAGCTCTTGCTATAGCTATAGCTCTTGCTATAGCTATAGCTCTTGCTATAGCTATAGCTATTGTTATAGCTATAGCAATAGCTATAGCTATTAGCTATAGTAATAGCTATAGCAATAGCTATAGCAATAGCTATAGCAATAGCTATAGCTATAGCTATAGCAATAGCTATATCAATAGCTATAGCCATAGCTATAGCAATAGCTATTGCAATAACTATTGCTATAGCTATTACTATAGCTAATAGCTATAAATATTACAAGTCTGCTTAAAAAATAATATAGCTATAAGGTATCTTCTGACTTTAAATAATAATAATAATAATAATAATAATAATAATAATAATAATAATAATAATAATAAAACTACAAAAAGTATGAAGGTAACAATGATGGCCGCCGCCACCGCAACTGCTGCATAAGACCTATAAACTATACTGTTGTCCCTCTCGTTTGCCAAACACTGTTTGTTAAAATACATTATTCTATTTCCCAGAGTGCACATGCCCTCACATGCATCAAAAATGAAAAGCCATTTCCAGTGAAATACACATTATTACCGCACTTCAAACGTTGGTCACGCGCGCTGTGACACGCCCGTTAACGGGGTCGCAGTGTCACGCTCTGCTTAAAGCGTTACACCTTTCACATTACAGATCGTGCGGTGCGGACGCGCGCGGCGCGGGCTCGTGTCGTCAAGTATTCACGAGCACTGCGGACCGGCGCAGGCACGTCGCACTACATAAGTCAACAGTGCACACGCACACGCGCGCGCACACGCACACACACACGCACACACACACACACGCACACACACACAACTTCACAGTTGGGGTCAGACCGTGCGTGGCGTGGGTTTTCTCCAGCGACGCCCGCCCACAGCGCCCCAGCGATTGCCCGAGCCGAGAACGCAGGGTAGTGTAGAAAGTATGTATAATCTTTTTAATGGAGAGAGGGAAAACTTTCAGAAACTACCTTGATTTGACAAGTAAGAAAATAAAAATCGAACCGGAGCTAGAAGCTTTAGCGGACCCAATTTAGCAACTGTGCAACTTACTTAGCTGTCATGCGAAGCGAGCTAGTTAAACAGCTGATATATGAACCGAGCAGCTAAAAATTTAGCACCCTATCAATTGCTTTTGGCAGAGGATTGTTTAGCTAGGCTCGATCTTAAAACTTGGCTCCAGAGCTAGAAAAAGAAATCAGCAGCCTTTTTTTTTTTTTTGCGAGAAGGAACTTACTCTCAGTCTGTTACTGAGTTTTTGGGCCCCTTTGTCAGTATTCCTGCTGAAAACTTTTTCCATAAGTTGAAGGCAATAGTAGGAACTTAACTTACCATTTCTTATTTTATCAGTACGATACCTCAAAAACTCAAAATTCTAAAGAATCACCAACGAATTAGCTTATACTGCAGCGTTAAAAACGTACGTATTTACTAAGGAAACAATCAGTCAAGTTCTGAGAGTGGACTCGTCACATTTCGAGACTATCCCCTCCGATTTTAAGGATGTCTGCTCAAAAATGTTGAAAGTTGTACAGTCGCTGTTTACTTGTAAACTCGCTTGGAGTGCTCTTTTCCGACCGAAGGAAACAAATAAAATAACACATCCCTTTTCCATTCTTTTTCCACTTATCTTTCCCGCAGAACGAAAAGCCATCCGTCGTCACTCCGTAGATAAACGTTTCCAGTAAAGTGTTGCTGTTATTGAAATCCGTTCCTCTTGCCCTATTGAGTGACTCCGAGGGGGAGGTGACGGGGGGAGGGGGGGGGGAGCTAAAAGGGGACAGAGTGGGTTGGTTTGCTGGATGGACGGATTGGTGGATGGATGGATGGATGGATGGATGGATTCCGCGAAAAAATAAACACATTTGTTTCATACTTTAAAAAAAATTGATATAGTTTTTTTTTCTTTTTTCTTTTTTGCGTGGTATTTATCGGGCACGTTCTCCAGGCGGCCCCTCTGCCACGGCACCGCACGGCACGCGGTGCACTGCACACGACGTGCGTGAGATATTTGCCATCGGCATAAATAGAGGAAGATAAAATACCATCAGTCAGACGCACGGCTGCGTGGTTCCATCTCAGGCAGCGGCGCCGTCAGACCGCAACTCCGCAGCCGTCCTCAGGCGCTGGGGGCAAACGGGAGCCTGAGGCGGTGGGGGCGGCGATTTGGGGGCGGCGGGGGCGGAGCGGGGAGAGGAAGAGGAGGAGGAGGAGGAGGAGGAGGAAGAAGGGAAGCTCCACTCGCCCTGTCTGATATATGACCACCACCAGGCCGGGCAGATCGCGGCGGCGCGGCGGTGACGCGAGGAACGGAGGTGTCCCCGCCCCCCAGCCCCCGCCCCCGGCTCGCCCCCCCCCCACTATACCGTCAGCTTCGCGCCCCTACCCTACTCTCTCGCTCCTCACCTCGCTGCCCCACTGGGCGTTTTAGTTTTTCTGTGGTCGAGGCAGATTTCCGATATCGTCTGCTGGCCCACCGCAC